>BLSH010418757.1:393833-424454 GCA_018402905.1 Glandirana rugosa | reverse complement strand
TTAGTCCGTTGAAGTCGGTCCTCCCGACCGTCCCGGACTTCTCCCGACTGACCCTAGTCATCAGGTAGACATCCTGTCGATCGTGTCTGGCAAGATAAGAGATGTGATATCCCCGGGCGTCAGGGACGGATGTTTTCCGTTAACGACTCCGGACTGACTCGGTCACAGCCCGGATTTGTTTATACGATCGACACGGACTCTTCTCTACACGACCTCCTCGCTATAAGACGTCGTTCTCAACACGTTCTCCTTCTTTCCTCACATATGTGGTCTCACATATATCAAAACAGATGGACTACTGATCCCAGTCAGCCCTCTTCAGGCCCTGCCAGCCCTCCTGGCTGAAGTTGCCTGATTCCACTGCCCATGACTCCACAGTCCACTCCGCTGGCTCTGCACCCATTCCCGACACTATCCTCTCAGTCCTCTTAGGCGTGCCTCCCCAGTCCTCCTGACTATGCATGTCACTCACCAGCCCTCCTGGCTGCAACCAGTGGTTGCCTCCTGGAGACTTGCCCGGAACTACTAGCCCATGCTGTCCTCTCTTGCTCCTCCTGTGCCTCTTGTCCAGAACCTTCACACCTTCTTGAATGGATCTGTCCTGCATCCGAGCCCCGGGCCAAAGGTCACCCCCCCAGGCTGGGGGGCTCTCTTAAAGGCCCCGACAGGCTAGTACTCCATTTCCAGTTCTTCCACCTGACTACTCCTCCTTAGCTGGGTATTTAAGGAGGCCTGCCGTCTGCCAATCCAAGTTGCGGATTGGTCAGGGCTTCACCACCCCTCTCCACCTCTCTTTCCAGAGAACCCCAGAAGCTCCGATGACACCACCTGTGAGTCACCCAGCCCTCCCAGAGCCACTCCCAGCCCAGAATAAAAACAAACAGGCCTAGCTTCCAGCCAGGCCTGCCTAAATTTACCTACACTGCCAGAGAAAAACCTCACTCTAGCACCTCACTAACTAGAGGATGCTACACATAAACATTTTTTTTATCAAGATCAACAGATAATTTTTGGTACTTGCAGAAAAAAAGAAACTAATCTGAACCTGAATATACATACATTTCATTTCAGCTGATTCCTGCTAGCTATGTTTGGCTAGCAGGAATCAGCTAGCCAAAATGTATTACTGCATCAATGTGCAGTAATACATTTTTGTTCTTGGATTTAGATTTATTTTTAAGGGACATTTCTTGAGGCAGCATATTCAGTTTGAATGGGCTGTCAAGGCATTTCAAAGCATGTATAATTATTGTTTCAGCTTCCATATCTATGGATTGTGCTGCACTGTATAGGTGCGTTGGGATGCAGTAATCTATTGCAATCTCAGCACACCTATACAGTCCATTGCCATTTGTTGCAATAACACATTATAGTGTGAACGAGCCCTTGCTGTGTGTATGCTGTAAATCTCTGTGTAAAAATGTCTTTACTATATAAATACCGAACATAAATACTAGGAACTGACAGCTAGAACCTGACTAGTTACCAGCAGAACATCTCCACTGCCCTCTTTACTGGTTTTCACACCACTCTCCCACACCGTAAATGTCATTCTAAAATGTCCTTTATTCCTATCTGTCCCCCGATTCGCCTACCAAGCCGGCCCTGGCTGTCCTTCAACTCCCCATACCAGAGGCACTTACTGTGCACTTGTCCGCCATCCCACACATTCTTATAAAGCTGTGATTTCCATTCTGTGCCAGATTTCTTCTCGGATATTAGTGAGGTGGGAGGAAAGCTGCAGCATTGTGCTCATTAGCAGAATGCCATTTCTGTGATTCTATAACTGTATGTAACACAAATTGGGGTTCAAGTAATGCTCAGCAGGAGGAATTTAATGTTTTGTAAGAATAGAAATTGTCAGTTCTCTATTGCACTTGGTGTCAGGCTCTAATTTGTGGAACGTACATTCAATGTATTTTTAAAGCGGTTGTATACCCAGGCAACGAAAAATAAAAAACACAAAACCTGCAAGACAAAGGCATAATGAGCTAGTATGCACCACATACTAGCTCATTATGAAATACTCACCTTAGAACAAAGATCCATCAGGGCTGCTCAGTCCCCTCTGAGGGAGCGGTCATCTTCCCTCAGATCTTGCTTCTGGGTATGTGGCTCCGGCTTTGTGACCTGCTGGAGCCGCGAGACGTCACGCCCACGCATGTGCGCGGGAGCCCATGCGCCGTGATGTCAGCGGCTGCGTGCAGTTGGGAATATTTTTCTTATTTTTAAAGGGCCAGCGTTTTTTTTTGTTTTTTTTTTTCCAATTGGTCTAAAACATCCAAAAACGTTGGGGATTGACGTTTTTAAGCGTTTTTGAGCATTTTTGGACGTTGTTAAGTGTTTGAATGTTTTTACAGCTGAAAACAGTCCAAAAAACCCTCAGCTCTTGGGTTTTTTTACAGCTCAAAAACGTCACTACTAAAAACAGCTGATAATAGCCTGTGTGTGCATGAAAACATAGGACAACATGATGGAGGGTTTATTGACTGTAGATAAAAACGTCTGCAGCTGAAAACAGCTGCTGAAAAACAGTCAAAAAACGTCCTGTGTGCATGAGGCCTAAGTTGTCTGAGAACCATTTACAGTATAAACGTCTGAAGATATCTTCATTTGTTTCTGTTCCAATGACACCCCAAACTCGCTCATCCATGTCTCTATGGACCTTGCTTTGTGCACTGGTCCAAATCATTTGGTGGGGGAGGTATTCTAGTGTGGGCTTGTTTTTCAGGGGTTGGGCTTGGTCCCTTAGTTCCAGCGAAGGGAACTCTTAAGCCATCAGCATACCAAGACATTTTGAACAATTTCATGCTCCCATCTTTGTGGGAACTGTTTGGGGATGGTCCCTTCTTGTTCCAACGTGACTGCGCACCAGTGACAAAGCAAGGTCCATAAAGACATGGATGAGCGAGTTTGGGGTGGAGGAACTTGGCTGGATATAAAAAGTCTACACACCCCTGTTAAAATGTCAGGTTTTTGTGATGTATAAAAATGAGACAAAGATGAATAATTTCAGAACTTTTTCCACCTTTTAATGTGACCTATAAACTGTACAACTCAGTTGAACAACAACCTGAAATCTTGTAGGTGGAGGGAAGTAAAAATAAAAAACTAAAATATGTTTGCATAAGTGTGCACACCTTTAAACTAATACTTTGTTGAAGCACCTTTTGATTTTATTACAGCACTCAGTCTTTTTGGGTATGAGTCTATAAGCATGGCACATCTTGACTTGGCAATATTTGCCCACTCTTGTTTGCAAAAGCACTCTAAATCTGTCAGATTGCGAGGGCATCTCCTTCACACAGCCCTCTTCAGATCACCCCACAGAGTTTCAATCTGATTCAGGTATGGGTTCTGGCTGAGCCATTCCAAAACTTTAATCTTCTGGTGAAGCCATTCCTTTGTTGATTTGGATGTATGCTTTGGGTCGTTGTCATGCTGAAAGATGAAGTTCCTCTTCATGTTCAGCTTTCTAGCACAGTGGTTCTCAACTCCTGTCCTCGGGACCCACTAACAAGCCAGGTTTGAAGGATAACTGAAACACATCACAGGTGATATCATTTGCTGCTCAGTGATTGCAGTATACTAGTCTGCATCTCCGCAAGGTAATACTTAAAATCTGGCCTGTTGGTGGGTCCTGAGGACAGGAGTTGAGAACCACTGTTCTAGCACAAGCCTGAAGGTTTTGTGCCAATATTGACTGGTATTTGTTAATTCCCTCTACCTTGACTAAGGCCCCTGTTCCAGCTGAAGAAAAACAGCCCCAAATCATGATGCTTCCACCACCATGCTTCACTGTGGGTATGGTGTTCTTTT
This sequence comes from Glandirana rugosa, assembly GCA_018402905.1. Taxonomy (NCBI): domain Eukaryota; kingdom Metazoa; phylum Chordata; class Amphibia; order Anura; family Ranidae; genus Glandirana; species Glandirana rugosa. The sequence continues at coordinate 420,635 of BLSH010418757.1, read as the reverse complement.
GGTTATGTGCAGTGTTGTTTTTGCGCCAAACATATCTTTTGGAATTTTGTCCAAAAAGTTCAACCTTGGTTTCATCAGACCATAACACATTTTCTCACATACTTTTGGGAGACTTCAGATGTTTTTTTGCAAAATTTAGCCAGGCCAGGATGTTTTTCTTGGTAAGAAAAGGCTTCCGTCTTGGCACTCTACCCCATAGCCCAGACATATGAAGAATACGGGAGATTGTTGTCACATGTACTACAGCCAGTACTTGCCAGATATTCCTGCAGCTCCTTTAATGTTGCTGTAGGCCTCTTGGCAGCCTCCCTGATCAGTGTTCGTCTCGTCTTTTCATTAATTTTGGAGGGACGTCCAGTTCTTGGTAATGTCACTGTTGTGCCATATTTTCTCCACTTGATGACGGTCTTCACTGTGTTCCATGGTATATCTAATGCCTTGGAAATTCTTTTGTACCCTTCTCCTGACTGATACCTTTTAACAATGAGATCCCTCTGATGCTTTGGCAGCTCTCTTCGGACAATGGCTTTTGCTGTAGGATGTGACTAAGAAAATGTCAGGAAAGACCAACTAGAACAGCTGAACCTTATTTGAGGTTAATCAGAGGCACTTTAAATGATGGCAGGTGTGTACTGATTCCTATGTAACATGAGCTTGAATGTGATTGCTTAATTCTGAACACAGCTACATTCCCAGTTATAAGAGGGGGTGTGCACACTTATGCAACCCCATTATTTTAGTTTTGGTTTTCTTTACCCCCCCCCCCCAAAAGATTTCAGTTTGTTTTGAGTTGTACAGTTTATAGGTCACATTAAAGGTGGGAAAAGTTACCAAATGATTTATCTTTGTCTCACTTTTTTACATCAAAGAAAACTGACACAGGGGTGTGTAGACTTTTTATATCCACTGTATATCTGCAAAGGGTGGGCCAACTCAATATTGAACCTTAGGGACTAAGACTGATGCCATTAAAGTTCATGACCGTGTAGCCATATCCCCCCATAGGGGAGCCTGAGTGTTGTGATTCACCTGCTCACACTGCCCTTCATTACGTCCGTACCGCACCCGAGTCACAGAACAGGCTGGTTTTGTTTTGTTTTTTTAGGGGATTGAACTTGGATGCGGATTGGGGATTTTAAGGGATACCCAGAGAATTAGTTGATCATTTACATGCGACCACTATTTACAGTTTGGTATATACACCACTAATTGTCCTCCAGCACTTCACTTGCTCCAGTTACACTTCTTTCTCAAGCACTTCCCTTGCTTCTCTAAACTCCAGTTCCTCTCTCTTGCACATTACTTTTTCTAGGCCTTCTCTGTTCCTCCAGCCTAACTAGCACATGGGGAGGCCTTGCCATGCTTCGCCTCAAAATCACCTATTACAGGTTATGATCATTTGTCCCCATGTGTGTAGATACACTGCTGTGCTAGCCGGCCTGATGGACTACTACTCCCAGCCCATCCTCTTGCTTCAGGCCCTGTCAGCCACTCCAGCTGCGTTGGCCTTACTCACTGTCTCCATGACAGCACAGTCCCTTACTGACTTCTACATCCTTTGTAGATTGTCTCTTATCCCAATCCCCTCCGGCATGCCTCTACAGCTTCCCAGGGTGTGTGCCACTCCCCGACCACCAGTGGACTCTTTGCTGAGCTTCTCGAATAACACTGTCTGTTGCTCTTATGCTCCCTTGTGCTGCTCCAGGATCGCCCTTTCCTCCTGGCTGCACCCAAGCCCAGGCCTCCAGACTGGGGGCTCCCTCCTGGGTGAGGCCTCCACAACCTCGGCTACATTCCAGCTCTTCCACCTGAACTTTCCTCCCCAGATTGGGCTGACTCTGAATATTTAAGGAGGCCTGCCTCCTGCCAATCCAGATTGGGATTGGTCAGGACTCCTTAGAATACTCCAGATGGCTACGCCTCCCTCCCAGCTCTCTGTCCAGAAACCTTCCACCAGTTTCTGGAAAGAAGTGGGAGGTCCTGGTGACCTCATCTGTGAATCACTCAATCCTACCTGAGCCACTCCCAGCCCAGAAACAAAACAATCAGGCCTGCACACCAGTCAGGCCTGATTAAATTTTCCTCACCTACCATAATTCTATTCCCACTAGCTCCTACCTAGCAGGGGGCGCTACATACGTGTAAAGGCAGGTGTTCCAATACTTTTGTTAATATAGTGTATGTTGGCGGTGTAGACTTGAAAGAGACTGTCCTTTTTGTTCACATTTTTGTTCTAAAACAAACTAGCAGATACAGTTAAATGAATATTAAACACATTTTGTATCACAAAAGCACAAAAATGGCATCATACATGGCTAATGAGACATGTGTAAGATTGTGTGTTGTATACAGGAGTAATGAGACATAACGCAGTGTGTGGGATCTCTATGACTTAGGTGAAGTTTATCGGAGCGATGAATGCTAGCAGAAGAACATACGTCTTTATTCTGCACCACTGTCTTTTCAAGCAGCAAAAAAGTAGTGCGAACAATATTGTTCAAAATCTGCAAATCAAAAAGCAATTTGCTCAAGCCAGCTGTTTTCTTTTAAAATCATCTGGAGTGCCAAAGAGCTCATTTCTAACTTCGCTCTTCAAGTGGAACGTTTGTGGTATTGAAGATTCTTTTTTTTTTTTTTTTGTTTTAGATGTCCAGACATTTTTTGTTCTTGGTCTGTTCCCCAATTGAAACGCAAAACTTTTTTATATATGCGTTCTAGGCTTCAGCCCAGGTGGGAAAAGGATCTGACGGCTCTTGAATGGTGGGAAGTCAAATGGGAAGCAGAAAAAGACATCCACACTAGGCGTTTCATGGTTTAATCTGTATATTAGGAGGGATTGGTGTCTCTCTAATCCTTTAATAGATCCATCACATCTTGCGACCATAATCGGATTAACGCGTTTGGTGTAACAGAATATCTTGAACTTACCCCCCTGAAAAAGTTCATTGACCACCTGTAACCAGCAGAGGTTTGCAGCTTTTGGTTTCTTTGGCTAGGTGGGGCACAGTGCTATAAATTGTAGAGCAACCAAGATTTTAGGTTTTGGGGTCTGGCACAAACAGTTGCATTTAACTTTTCATTCAAAGAAAAATGCAAGAATTCTAATTGGTCACTATGGGCAGCAGATCTAGTTTTTTGTGCTTTTATTTAACTGGTTTTATGAAAACACGCCCCCTGTTAGTCAAAAGATGAAATCTATTCCCATGTGGGGTAGGTGGAGTATGACCTTCTTACATAAGTTCTCCATTTGCCAATAAGGCCTCATACACACGGACGTTTTTTGACGCCGGCATTTTCTGGCGTTTTTTGCAGCTCTCCATGTTAGTCAATGGCCCCATAAAAACGTCAGCGTTTTTGAGCTGTATATGACGTTGGCGTTAGTGAGCTGAAACTAGAACCCACAGCCATCGCGTTCTGAGGCTGTAACGTTTTGGCATTTTTTGACGCCGACGCCACAATATGCCAACAAACGCCAACAGACGCCAACAATCGCCACCTATTATTATACCGGCGTTTTCCGGCGTTTTTTGACGCCGACGTTTTTTAGGTTGAAAAATAGCAGAGGGATGATTTTTTTTAAAAAACGCCTATTGACGCCGACGCTCACTAACGCTCAAAAACGCCGATGCATAACACCGAAAAACGCAGACTTTTTTTCCTTGGCGTCGGGCCCGACGTTTTGTTTATTTTTTTTAGAAACGTCCGTGTGTATGAGGCCTAAATTAGTAATAATCCTTCTCAATTTATTGACCAACGCAGTAGTGTAACCCTTGATTGTTTAATCTAGGAATATATATTAAACGTGGAATGTTATTTTGAATAACATCCTATTTGTTAATGCTTTATTGTTATAACTAATAAAAATTTAAAGTAAAATAGAAATCTATTTGCAATGGGTTTGTTTTCATTGCACTTTGCACTGCCTCATTAAATAAACCTAATTAAAGGCTCAATTAACAAGACTACTGCACAAGGATAAAGAGCCTTATTTAAAAAAAAGTGACAGGTATTTTCAGCCAAGCCTAATGAATGACAATTCCAGTTACATGGCTGAAAATAAACATTTTTAAAGTGGTTGTAAACCTCAGGCATTAAATATGAACAAAGCCTATATCCCTCTATAGTGTGTACTTGTCTCAATTATGGGAGTACTTTTGTCTGCTGCTTCCTTACGCTGCTATCAGTGTGAATCACTTCTGACAAGTTTACCTGACACCAAGAGAAAAAAGTTGACAGAGGAGGGAGCTTCTACTGATTGACAGCCTTAGCTATGTTCCTGTGAGCTGGGGGGGGGGTTGTCCTTTCCCTCCCCTCCCCTCCCCTTCAATCAGCTCTCAGAGCTCTCCTCACTGAGCTCTGCAGAGTGTAACTTCCGCTCTCCACCCCCTTTTTTCTGAACTCTCAGACAAGCTTGAACTACTTCACGCAAATCGCTGTAGATGTCCGGAGAAGTGGATGTACAGTATCTGGGTATAGCCTGTAGCTAAACTGTACCATTTTTTTAGAGCGGGCGGACGGCCCTGGTCTTCCATCCCACCGGGAGACCGGAGCATGCATTCGGTGCGTCTGATGGCTGTGAAGAGTCCCGATACAAGCCGGAATCTGCTCCAATTGGGTCTCCTTGACATTCCGGAAGCGACGCCACGACATCACTTCCAGTTTACTCGGCTGCCAATGGCGCCGATTTAAAAAAAAAAAAAAATGACAGTGTTCAGAATCAGTTTTTGGCGATCTGAATACTTTTAAGTGCAAAGGAGGGATTGGGAGTCTTTTAGACCCCCGATCCCTCCACAAAGAGTACCTATCACTGACTATTACTGTCACTAGGGATGTTTACATTCCTTAGGACAGCAATGAAAGCAATTTGGATTTTTTTTTTTTTTTAGCAAAGAAAACGCATACGTATGTCGCACCTGCATATGAAAACGTTGTTCAAATCACACATGTGAGGTATTGCCACGTTCGTCAGAGTGAGAGCAATAATTCTAGCAAAAGATCTCCTCTCCAACTCTAACATGGTAACCGCTAAATTTTTTTAAGGCGCCGCCTATGGAGCTTTCTAAGTATCGTCATTTGTCGCCATTCCACGAGTGTGCGCAATTTTCAACGGTAACATGTTTGGTATATATTTACTTGAGAAAAAATTGTGTTTGAAAGACTGCTGCGCAAATACCGTGTGACATAAAATATTACAATGATCGACATTTTATTCTCCAGAGTGTTTCTAAGATATACCCAAATATACCCTTCGATATACCCAGTGAAGTGAACAGACTCAGATGTTACACAGAAATGAAACAAATCCCCCTACACAAGTTTTACATTGTATATCTGCCAACTTCAGCTTTATATATTCTTTAGAAAGTTCACATTGTGTTAACGATTTTCTCTTCCTGTTCAGCACAGAGTGTGAAGTCTAGGCACACAGCCAAGACAGCTGATTGGAGGAAAGGCACACACCCCCACTCTACATAGGCAGAGACTCTCAGAGCTGTTCTGTGAATAGTTTAGCTGTCTGCTAATCTATAGCAGACAGCTAATCTAGAGCAGGAGAAAGCCACGGGACTTACTGCTTTGAAGAGAGATAAGAAAACATTGCAGTTATGTGTTCAGCTCAAATTTCATGAATCAGGTTTATATCTACTTTAAGATAGTGCAGTCTGTAGCCAGTCTGAAAGATGGGCACATTTGGATTGCTGGCAGTACAATCTGTATGAGGGACACTGGAAGCGAATAGAAGTAGAAAATATAGTATAGATCTATGTTTGTCCCAAGCATGTTTTACTCACTACATCTGCTGGAAGTCTGTTCCAGGCATCAACTACCCTTTCAGTAAAATAATACTTTCTAAGATTCGTTTTGAACTTTTCTCCTGCTAGTTTGAGGTTATGCCCCCGTGTTCTTGATTTTGGTTTCATATTTAAAATTCTGCCCTCTTGAACCGTATTCACCCCCTTGATGTATTTAAAGGTTTCAGTCATGTCTCCCCTTTCCCTTCTTTCCTTTAGATTGTACATTCCTGAAGTCTCTTGATATGTTTTATCCCTCCAGCATTTCACCTTTTTTGTCATCCGTCTCTGAACTCGTTCTATCTTATCAGTATCTTTTTGTAAGTGAGGTCTCCAGAACTGGACACAGTATTCTAAATGAGGTCTCACTAAATATCTATATAGGGGAATCAGGACCTCCGTCTTCATCCTAGAATTCTATTCGCTTTTCCCACTCCCTGGTTGTAATGTTTGCTCATTCTGCAATCACCTTAAATAAGTACCCCTTTTTTCCAGAACAGAATAACAGCCCAGTCACTGGGCAGCCAATCAGTCTATGTATGTGTGCTGTTCAGTGCACATACATAGACTTTTGGGAGCAAGCCCTGGATAATAGCCCCAGGTACGCATCGGACCACCCACAGAGGCTGCAAGCGCCTGCAGATAAGCGATTGGGGACCCTCACTGGAAGTAGAAGGGTGGGGCTTTTTCAGCATAAAAAATGTGCTGAAAAACTCGGCTTATACTTGAGTATATATGTGTGGCTGGGTGTATCTATTGATTTCTCTCGTTCAACACCGTGGTCTGAATGAAGGAAATCTTAACATATATGGCTAACCATAGTCTATGTAACTGTGGGTGTGGGGGGTGTGTCCTTTGTCTACATACTTTGTGCTAAAAGGTGTCCCTTTTTTCATCTCGGAAAGTTGGGAGGTTTCCAGAGTACTTTATTCTTGCCCCCCTCCAATGTGGAAGCGTTTTGACACCTCACTGAAATGCGAAGGGCAGGGGCATCAAGTGCTCCTGATTATGAGCCTCTAGTACCAAATACAACATAATTCAAATTCTTTGATCAACTAGGCAATTTACAGTGTTTTTAATTCTTTATTTTTATAATGTCTGATATTCTCAGTCAACAAATACAACACGTCTCATTTGGAATTCCTGCAGGGATTTGTGCCAGAATTATTCACTTCTGTATGTGCTAGGAAAAAAAAAGTTTTAAGTTGTGCAGAATTTCCTAATTGGGTCATAAGTTTAAGAAAACTGGTATGTGATCCACAGAAAATATGAACGTTCTCTACATACCACTCTGTTTCATTGCCATGACCCAAAAATGACTGCTTTTGAGTTATTAGCGGTCTAGTCTGCATTTTGTGGTTCGACAACTGGGTTGCTGCTGGAAGACCACTGTGTGTCTGACTTGTATTTTTTATGGAAGCCACAATTCATACCAGTTTCCTGATATTATTACAAGGTCTTGTGCATCAGACATATCTGTCCTGATATGTGGGCAAGACAGATCTGTTTGCCAAAAAAAAATTCAAAGGTGAGTAAATAAATGCTACTAGGGTCAAAAGGGTGTTTCACTTTTCTTTTAGGTTTCAGTTTGCTGCTTCTTATTGGCCATCCTTGCATGGTACGATTTTCTCAAGCAATGCAGATGGTTTCAGCACACCTAGCAATATATAGCAGTCCATATAAAGAGTTAAAGGAAATCTGTCCTGTGATAAACATAGAGGCTGCCATCTTGCTTCAGTACTTTGTGCCATCAACACAGAACAAGTATGCAGACAAGGACTTCCAACTTTCATGATATGCTTACTTGTTTTAGGGCACTGACTTACTATGGAGGCCAGAACAGAATAACAGCCAAGTAACTAGCATTTTCTGGAGGAGGCAACCCCATACTTGTCCCGTGATATGGAACCTGTGAGGATAGATGAATAAGAGCTGATTTTTATTTTTTATTTTTTTATTATTCAAATTTTCTTTTAACCACTTGCTTACTGGGCACTTAAACCCCCCTCCTGCCCAGATCAATATTCAGTTTTTTGCGCTGCCACTCTTTGAATGACAGTTGGGCGGTTGTGCGACATTGTACCCAAACAAAATTGATGTCCTTTTTTTCCCCACAAATAGAGCTTTCTTTTGATGGTATTTGATCACCTCTGCGCTTATTTTTTGCGTTATAAACAAAAAAAGAGCGACAATTATGAAAAAAGAACAATTTTTTGCTATAATACATATCCAAAAATAAAAAAACAAATGTATTCCTCAGTTTAGGCCGATATATATTCTTCTACATATTTTTGGTAAAAAAAATCGCAATAAGCGTATTTTGATTGGGTTGCGCAAAAGTTACAGCGCCTACAAACTATGGAAATTGGTTTATGGCGTTTTATTATTAGTTATTTATTTATTTTTATTATATAGTAATCGCATTTTTAAAAAGACCCAGAAGTTGTCATTGCTGCCTTTGTTTTGAAGGGACAGGGACTGGTCCTCTCATTGTTATCCTTCTTTCGCTAATTTGTAAGTCACTGAGTCAGAAAAAACATGCAATGATGGGCATCTATGGGTTTTTGTTTTCCTACTCACCTCCTACCATCAGCCTCCTGCATATACATTTTTTTTTCTTTTTGAATACCTTAACTTCAGTTCAAAAATCCTCTTCTTAGCCCCTCTGACATCATCAGACGAGAGCTTGGCGCAAGGGTCAAGGCATCCCTTTCTCCTGGCACTGTCAGGCACATTGGCTTTCCTCCCCAGGAGATGTAGACAATACTGTACCATCAATCACAACGCCTGGATTGCAGCTTGGTATGCTCTGCACTGTCTGGAATTGAGGAAAAGAATTATCCAATGTGACAATGGTGAAAAACCCTCCTCCATAGTATGTATAACCACACAGCCCTGTAGTCCTAACAGCTACAGTGGCTGCACACAGTGACAACGCTGCAGTGAATGCAATACAGGGCATTTATTATTGTCACCTGTCAGATGTGTCATTCACTGTCAGGATCACCAGACTTTTTTTTTTTTTTTTTTTAATAAATGAAAACCCCACAATTATAGAAAATATGCCTCAACCATTTACATGGATGTTTCAGCTGACAATGTTAACGTTTTACCTATAGTTCTGCTTTAATAAAATTTTACCGAATGCACTTTTCTTTGGGTCCATTCATACTGCATATTGCAATAATATGAGTGTTATGGAGTGCTGCGTTACTACATTCGATTCATTTTGCGCCCAGTTCTGGAAAAATTATTCCTGCTCTTATTGAGCACATTGCGGCACTACAAAGCATCACATGCGCTAGCATGCATTGAGGTATTGCACACATTTTTAATAAGTGAGGGGTGTGAATGGGTCCCTAATGCTATGCTGTCCCCAGTTTCAATGATAGAGTTAAGCCAGGTCTGTTGGCTGTGATGCATAATACAGCATAACGCCATAAAGCTTAGCGTTACTTCTTGCAATAAGTATGCATGCACACTCTTTATGGTTTTACATATAAAGCTCTTGGAGGTGAAATAGCTGTGCTCAGAGTGGGCAATGCAAGCTGAACTATCACTGAACTGAATAATAGATGAGGCAACGTTGATGGAGATGGCAGGTGTTAAAACAATTGTAAATAACAGTACGTGTGTGCCTCCAAGTCCCGGTAACAGATGAACAGTTGACAAGAGGCAGCATGTGAAGGAAGTAACATACAAAGTACAGTAGCTTTCTTGTTCAGTATAAAAAGCAAACTTAACTAATACCTGAGTGGAGGCTGATTTGGACAAACTGGCACTGCAAACATCTTTTAAAACTGTAAATAAAAAAAATGATGGGTGTAATTGTTTGCCACTGTCATGCTTTCTGGACAGCTTGGTCTGCAGCGAATTAATGAGAAATGTTGTAAACCTCAGACATGAGATGTGAACAAAGACTATCCTTTTATAAAGAGACTAAAAAGGATTGCCTGCACTCCCAATGCGATGCAATTAATTTATTTCAGGAGATCATAAAAGCAGGTACATAGGCATATGGCAAAAAGGCGACGCGTTTCACATGACTAGTGTGCTTGGTCAAAACAAGATGGTTTTGACGAAGCACGTCAGTCGTGTAAAACGCGTCACCTTTACTGCGTTTTTGCCATATGCCTATGTACCTGTTTTTATGATGTGGGTAAATGTGCAGTGCTAAAGTAAATGCCTAATCATGAAAACATTATAGGTTCACACACACACATCTATCTTATCTATCTATCTATCTATCTATCATAAAGTAATAAAGTGCATGCAGTGAATGTAGCAAACATATGAAAGGTTTTGCTAAAACCTCGTGAACCACGTGCAATAGTAATAATTATAGAGGTCATGAATAATCTGTCCATAAGTCTCATATGAGTGAGATGGGAAATGCTGTTTCTAAAGTTCAGATAGAAAAAACATCCATAAATCCTCCATGGGTTACTATGAAGGTCTCCTGTGCAGACACACCCACCACCACCAACATTGAAGGGGCTTACTGGAACTTGTGGACCCAGGAGAGCATATGCACTATGGGTCAACAAGGCTTGACGGTGTATGATCACCGGTGTGTAAAGATGGTATGTCGCTTGATCCTGGATGCACTTGGAAAATCTCCCTCCAGCTATGGCACCACTCCAAATGTGAGGATAGATCAGGAACCAATAACCTTCAGAGTAAAGGGTGTCTTCAGCATACGTTTACACCATGTGCAGAAAATAAAGCTGATACTCCACATAGTGCGACACCCCAGATGATGTCTAAGGAGACGAAATGCGTCGGAACGTGCCCCGCAGACACCATTGTGTGATTGATTTTAACTGTTGGAATATTATTTTAACCGCTTTTTGCATTCAACAAAAATGTGAGTGTTCTTGTTTTCATCAAATAAACTTTTTACCCGTATGGTTTTACACTATGTGGAGTACTTACTTTATTTTTTGGGACATGCTGTAAACGTATGCTGAAGACACGCTTTACTCTGGAGGTTACTGTTTCCTGATCAATCCTAGGGAGCCGATCACAAACTCCTGACATGCAAATTGGATGCGGCGAAACCCGCATCCAATTTGTAATAGTGGTTATTGACCTAAAGAATGGTTATTGACATAAAGCAATCTTAGTGTGCATTAAGCCAGGAATTTGCTTAGCTCTTGTACCTATACGTGTAATCTGATTGTACAATTTCCTTGAGATTTACCAGCTACTATGCAATATGAGGACGACCTGATTGCACAACCTCTGTTAAATATCTTTTGTTTATTATGTGAAAAACCTAAAATATAACCATCTGCAAATGTTATGGACTTCTTGATCTCAAGCAAGAACTTTTTATATTGGCCTATAGCCAGCTGTCTGATTCAAGCCTGTAGTAGAAAATTGAATTTAAATCTAGGTGAAGTAGGATGGTGCAGGCAGTGTGATAATAGGATCCATGTTTCAGTGATAATAGACCTTTTGGTAATGGGATTTAATTTGTAGTCCTACCCTACCGCTTTTATTTTCTCTACACAAGCTCTGAGATTTTCAGAACCCACTTCATACTTATGCCACATTTTTTTTTTTTAAATGCCAAAATATTTCTTGCAAATGGTAACAGTATTTTTTTTCCCCTTCTCTTGTCAGCAAGTTACGGGTAGAAGCTTTGGCGACAAAGACTTTCGCACGGGACTGGAAAATGGAATCCTACTTTGCGAGTAAGCTAATTTCTTATTTGTTCTTGGTGGATGAATAGTGCTTATTATGCTGAAGACAGCTTTTAAAGTTGTCCATAAAACAATATGTAAAGGGAAATCTAATGATATCAGCTCTATAAGGCAGATGTTTAGGAGTAAAACACCCCTAACTTTGGGAGACGTCTTTTAATTTCTATTGTGTCTTTGTGATTGGAAGTGAAGGGAGATTTCACAAGTGGTACATAGACACCAAAAAATAGCCTTGCAGAGGTTTTAACCTTTCATTACTCCAACCACAACTAAAAAAAAAAAATGGGTAAAAAAGAATAAAAACCCATGTAGGTGGTCCTCTTCCAGCATAGCTAGCCAGCAGATGTTAGCTTGCAGGTCAGAATTACATGTTCAATTTAGGTATGGTCAAAGCTGAACTTCGGGGAACTGATGAGGGTTAAAGCATTACCCCAACGCTTCATATTCCTGATAGGTTTGTTGTACCATGTACTTGTGTTAAAAAGTGTCCTGTTCTGTTTGTATGTGTTTTTGTGTGTGAAATCCCTGGTGATCATGCCAGTCCCCCAGATGGCCGCTGGGGTGACCACATGACCGGACCAGGCACCATGATAGGCAAGTATAGGCATCTTCCTTCACAGGGTAGTTAGAATAGGATTTGAAAGGGGTGGGAGAAGGTTTAAGCATAGTTAGGCAATAGCCTGGAATTACACTTTATTTTATTCCTTCCAAAGAAAAAAAGAAATTCATATATTACCCCTTCCTCTTACTATACCACACACACTTCAATTCTACAGAGCTTGTCCTGTTGGCGCTCAGATTTATAGAGCATGCCTATTTCCGGCAGATTCATAGTTTGGTCACCAGAATGGCAATAGAACTGTATGAAAAAACTGAGCATGCCAGTCTGCATGGTGACCCCTCGCATACCTGTCTTTTCATAACACAAAACCGAGCAGAAAGAAGACCATATATATGGTCTGCATTGTGAATTATAGCGTGTTTAACCAAAGAATTCTGACCAGATACGGCACATCTTCAAAGCATTCCGCATGCCGGCATTTTCTGAAGATCTGACATTCCGTAAGCATTTGTCCTTATAAACTTAAATTGAAGCCATAACTCACTGCTTCAGCAGGGAAGGGCCTACCTTGGGCCACGGTATATTTTTGTTTTAATATACCACTGGTTAATCTTACAACAAATATGACAGGTCCCCGACTTGTGTCTGATTTGTCTTGCAATTGGCTTTCCAATTGATCACATTAGTGTTGAGGTTAGGGCTCTGTGCAGATCACCTCGAGTTCCTGTACACAGGGGTTATACAATTAGCGGACCTCCAGCTGTTGCAGAACTACAAGTCCCATGAGGCATAGCAAGACTATGACAGCCACAAGCATGACAACCAGAGACAGAGGCATGATGGGACTTGTAGTTTTGCAACATCTGGAGGTCCGCTAATTGCTTATCCCTGCTCTACACCAAACCCCATAAAACATGTCTTTATGGAGCTGTGCAGGACACAGTCATGCTGGAACAGAGAAGGGTCCTTCCCGCACTGGTGAACCAAGATTGGAAGCACAGAGTTGTCTAAATTGGTTTTAGTGCTGTGGCATGAACAGTAACCTTCACCTGTTTTACCTGCAATAACATTTGTATTTCTTTCTACATCGGGGTAGACAACCTTTGAGAGTCAGAGAAGTACCTGAACAACATGAAAGAGATCAAAGATCACTGTGGTTTAGCACCCTTATTTTTTTTTTTTTTAAAGAAATTAACTAGCAAGGCCTAACTAAATAGTAAGGGAATATATAATAATACAAATATCACTGTAAAAATATAAACTTACACTACCTTAAAAGTGGACAGTGTCAGTCAGTAGGGAGTGGACAGTGTCAGTAGGAAAGTAGATGGTGGGGTCAGTAGTTTTTTTTTTTTTTTTACAATTTTTTTTTTATTATTTTACTCCCCCATTGGGGAGCACCTATGGTGAAATATCAGGGGTCTGAACAGATATAGTTCAGGTATAAATGATTAGCACTTTTGCTTTCAATCATTGAGGTTCTGAGTTTGGTTCCCGCAAAGGGCACTATCTGCATAAGGTGTTTGTAGGGTTTTTTTGGCTGCTTTGACTTTCATCTACCAATCCAAAAACATACCTGCTAACTAAATTGGCTTCCACCCTAACTGGCTTTGCTAAGTGTGTAAGTGAAATATGCTCGAAAAAAATGGAACTGTAGGTTATTTTCGGGAACGGGAGCAGTCTGAATGGTAAAAGTGATATAATTGAATCATATAAATAAAATAAATGTTTGCATAACTGATGACTCCATAAAAAAATTAAATTTGTCTTTTTATATAGTATTGTTGGTAATGATCGAGTAATGTTCTACTTTAGCTTAGTACCATAGAACAGCATGTGTACAGTGCAGGTTGTCCTTTCCAGTGGTGACACATGGCATATATTTAGCCCCTTGTGCCTGCCTTATCTCCACACCAATAATTTGCTGGCAGCGTGGGTGGGCTTCTGTCTTTTTCTCGTATTTTTTATTTGTTTATATGTACAAGTTTTCTTTCTTAAAACCTGTAATCTTGGTGCAATTAGTACATGTAATTAGAGACTCCCTTGGTTCGGTGCATTCATTGAGCTCATGAATTGAGCAGGTCTAAAACTGGCACGTGGCCACAAATTAGGAGAGGAAATACGTGAGCTTTTTTTATAGTGTCTTTTTAGATTTGTGGCTCTGGATTTAAGTTTAATTAGGTCTTAGAAGTAATTTACTTCCAAGGATGGAAACTGGAGTGCCAGATTGGTTTTTTTTTTTTTTGGAAATAATCCACAGCCAGATTCTATTTTTCTTAAACCTGCTATTGAAGGTTGGCAAATCTGGCTGCTTGAAGTAATGCCTTGTGGCATTTCTAAATGCGTGCAAATGTTTTGTAGCATGAAAATGTTTAAAATAAAGTTTTTTTTTGTATTCTGATGAATTTTGACCTATTGTGCCTATAGCAAGAGAAAAATAATAAAATAATCACCAGCAATATGATTTATTTATGGTAATTTTTAGTCAGTAGGCTTCAAAGAACCAAAAGTCAAATGTGTGGGCATTTAGCATTTAAGCTCTATATACAGACCACTGGTTGAAAGCCTATGATTTACATCCTAGCATTTATCTTGTGTAGTTGCCCAATTTGCTCTCCAATCTAAGCTTGTAAAGTTGCACATTGTGTGTCTCCCCGGGCTCCAAGCATTCATTTTTATATATTCAGATACATTTTTTTTTTCATAGTGTCATTGGACAGGAGACTTCAGACCTACCTGAAAACACTGCAATGTTCCAAAATATATTGCAGTGTATTTTTTAAAATTACTATTAAAGAGCAGCAGAATACTGATGAGTCGGCTTTCTTTATCAGCACGTTCCCTGCCAATGCTGGTATATGTATAACTCCTGATTGGCTCGTAGTTCTATGGCTTCCAACAAGATTTTAAGATTTAACATATGGGGATAAAATTATTTACACCAAACTGATTACTTTCATATGTGCAAAAAATGTAAAAAAGAGACTAGATTCAATTTGGGACTTCTTAAGAAAAATCTCTTGGTGCACCCACACAGAAGAACACCTAGTATAAGGGCTGCTTAAAACTGCAACAAACTTTGCATTACAGCAATATGAATTAGGCTGTTCACTCAATATTAATGGGCAGTAGCATACCTCAATGCACAACAATTTAGTACATGCTGTATTTTTTTGCACTGCATCTCTCTGACATGCTTTTTGCAGCACAGGAGTGCTGTAGAGGTGCATTGCTGTGTCATTGGAAATGAATAGCACCGTAACGCACCAATATGTGTACAGTGTATTACTGCAACATGGTGGTGTGCACCAACCCTAAAATGAAAATTGAGCTGATCGAGGGGTTGTTTTAGGTTTCATTCGTGAAACCAAATCATTTTTATTAGAAAATGTGGGAATTTTACTTAATGATTATGCTAATAACCCAGCTGGTTAGTTTTTACTTTTATTTAAGGGCCCATTCAGTCCAATGCATTGCATTTTGTTAAAGCAGCCCATTAATTTGAAGGGGGCGCCAACAGACCACAATGGACCTAGTGCATTAGGATGTCATTCAGAATTAATGGCACTGCAACCTCCTGCAGTTCATGAATTGTGTTAACATGCATTTGAAACACTCATTACTGCAACACATAGGTCTGAGTGGGCCATTATGGTTTTATTCTTTGCTAATCAACCAATTTACATGTGGACTTGTTTCCATAGGGGTTGTGTTCCCTGATGAGGAAGTTGCTTTTTTTCATTTGTTGGTTTGCTGTATGCAATTATAAACTGTGGTCTTTGTCTGAATAAATTGGACCAGATATCCATCTTCTGGTCTGCAGTTTGTTTTCTGCAAATTATATAGTCATGTAGTCTTCTGGTAAAGTTCCTACTCTGTAATATACAGACAGGTATATAAATATTGGGACATCAAGACAATTCTAATCTTTTTGGCTCTATACACCACCACAATGGATTTGAAATTAAGCAAACAAGATGTGCTTTAACTGCAGACTTTCAGCTTTAATTTGAGGGTATTTACATCCAAATCAGGTGAACTGTGTATGAATTACAACAGTTTGTATATCTGCCTCCCACTTTTTAAGGGATCAAAAGTAATGGGACAGATTAACAATCATAAATCAAACTTTCACTTTTTAATACTTGGTTGCAAATCCTTTGCAGTCAATTACAGCCTGAAGTCTGGAACGCATAGACCTCACCAGACGCTGGGTTTCATCCCTGGTGATGCTCTGCCAGGCCTCTACTGCAACTGTCTTCAGTTCCTGCTTGTTCTTGGGGCATTTTCCCTTCAGTTTTGTCTTCAGCAAGTGAAATGCATGCTCAATCGGATTCAGGTCAGGTGATTGACTTGGCCATTGCATAACATTCCACTTCTTTCCCTTAAACTCTTTGGTTGCTTTCGCAGTATGCTTCGGGTCATTGTCCATCTGTACTGTTAAGCGCCATCCAATGAGTTCTGAAGCATTTGGCTGAATATGAGCAGATAATATTGCCCGAAACACTTCAGAATTCATCCTGCTGCTTTTGTCAGCAGTCACATCATCAATAAATACAAGAGAACCAGTTCCATTGGCAGCCATACATGCCCACGCCATGACACTACCACCACCATGCTTCACTGATGAGGTGGTATGCTTTGGATCATGAGCAGTTCCTTTCCTTCTCCATACTCTTCTCTTCCCATCACTCTGGTACAAGTTGATCTTGGTCTCATCTGTCCATAGGATGTTCCAGAACTGTGAAGGCTTTTTTAGATGTTGTTTGGGAAACTCTAATCTGGCATTCCTGTTTTTGAGGCTCACCAATGGTTCACATCTTGTGGTAAACCTCTTTATTCACTCTGGTGAAGTCTTCTCTTGATTGTTGACTTTGACACACATACACCTACCTCCTGGAGAGTGTTCTTGATCTGGCCAACTGTTGTGAAGGGTTTTTTCTTCACCAGGTGAATAATTCTTAGGTCATCCACCACAGTTGTTTTCCGTGGTCTTCTGGGTCTTTTGGTGTTGCTGAGCTCACTGGTGCGTTCTTTCTTTTCAAGGATGTTCCAAACAGTTGATTTGGCCACACCTAATGTTTTTGCTATCTCTGATGGGTTTGTTTTGTTTTTTCAGCCTAATGATGGTTTGCTTCACTGATAGTGACAGCTCTTTGGATCTCATATTGAGAGTTGACAGCAACAAATTCCAAATGCAAATAGCACACTTTAAATGAACTCTGGACCTTTTATCTGCTCCCTGTAAATGGGATAATGAGGGAATAACACATACCTGGCCATAGAACAGCTGAGCAACCAATTGTCCCATTACTGTTGGTCGCTTAAAAAGTTGGAGGCAGATATACAAACTGTTGTAATTCCTACACCGTTCACCTGATTTGGGTGTAAATACTCTCAAATTAAAGCTGAAAGTCTGCAGTTAAAGCACATCTTGCTTGTTTCATTTCAAATCCATTGTGGTCATGTATAGAGCCAAAAAGATTAGAATTGTGTAGATGTCCCAATATTTATGGACCTGACTGTATATGTTAAGGACCTGTATTGCGGAAGCTATGCCCATAAGAGGCAAGCAGATGATGGTCAGCAATACTATTTGTAGTCCCCCCCCCCCCCATACTGACTTGCCATTCTTTGTTTTCAACTCTCTCTCTGTGTGGATGTGGCTATCTGTCAGTTGCCTCCCCCCGATGACTGCATAGTTGCCAACATTTTCAAAAAATGTATAGGGACACTTTGTCTGTAGGCGGGGTCTTATTTTAACCACTTCAGCCCCGGAAGGATTTCTCACTTTAGCACCAGAGCACTTTTTGCGATTCGGCCCTGCGTCATGCAACGTTGTACCTAAACAAAATTTGCGTCCTTTTCTTCCCACAAATAAAGCTTTCTTTTAGTGGGATTTGATCACTTCTGCGTCACTTATGATCACCACTATAAACAAAAAAAGAGCGACAATTTAGAAAAAAAAAATATTTCTTTTTGCTATAATACATATCCAAAAAAAAAAAATATACAAAAAAACAAATTTATTCATCAGTTTTGGTCGATATATATTCTTCATATTTTTGTTTAAAAAAATCTCAATTGGCGTATATTGATTGGTTTGCGCAATTTGCCGCATTTACGAAAGATATAAATTTATGGAGTTTTTACTATTTTTATTATTTACTAGTAATGGCAGCGATCTGCGATTTTTAGCGGGACTGCGACATTGCGGCGGACATGGGCACTTTTGACACTTTTTTTGCGACCATTGGCAGTTGTACAGCGATCAGTGCTATGAAAATGCACTGATTTCTGTATAAATGTCACTGGCAGGGAAGGGGTTACTAGGGGGCGATCAAAGGGTTAAATGTGTTCCCTGGGATGTGTTTCTAGCTGTGTTGGGGCTGGGCTGACTGGGAGAGTAGAGTGATCTCTGCTCCCATATACAGGGAACAGAGGATCACACTCTTCGCCCCTATCAGAACGGAGATCCGTGTGTTTACATACACGGACCCCCGTTCTGTCACTGCGGGAGAGCGTTTGCGGGTGGCTGGCGGACATAGAGTCCGTCCCCTCCGCTGATTAGCTCCCCCACTATACAGTGAGCGCATGCGCCTCTACCAACACTCACTGTCGCGCCAGCCATCAGCGATTCGCGTTATCGTGCCACTTTGACGGCGGGAGGTCAGGAAGTGGATAATTAGGGGGCGACGCATTCGTTTGTAGGTGTGTCATAGGTGGAGGAGAAAATGCAGTGCGCATGTCACTGTAAAATGGGTGTGGCTTAAACTAAATGGTGTGTGTGGCTTTAAAGGGGCGTGGCTCAACGTGGATGTGGTTCAAGTCTGAGAGGAATGAGGGATGGAGAAAGAAATGGGGAGGGAAGGAGAAAGAAAGAAAGAAAGAAGGAAAGAAAGAGGGATGGAGGGACAGCGGGCCCAGATCCTACACACAATAGCAATATGTGTATTCCAGAAAGTTTTAACAATCCGCAGATAAAGATACTCTAAACACCTGGTGTTAGCACTTCAATCATCCCGACACCATGGTTGTTATGGTGTCAGGATGATTGAAGCGCATTATTTATATTACATTGTAATATAAAATGGAATAGTTCAGCTCACCATAAAGCAGAATCAGTGGGAGCCCTGAGTGTGTCACTTTTCACCAGATGCCATCAGGTGTCGCCAGCGGAGTCCCTCATTCCATCAGGTGTCGCCAGCGGAGTCCCTCCTTCCATCAGGTGTCGCCAGCGGAGTCCCTCCTTCCATCAGGTGTCGCCAGCGGAGTCCCTCCTTCCATCAGGTGTCGCCAGCGGAGTCCCTCCTTCCATCAGGTGTCGCCAGCGGAGTCCCTCCTTCCATCAATTGCCCCCAGTTACCCCTCTGCAACAGGGTGTCGGCCGCCCCTGCCTGCTTTATTTATTTAGCCCCTGCGCCATTTACGAGCACTGGGAATTTAGGGAACAACCAAAAGGTGGAGCGTGGGTGGCAATGAAAACCACTGCCAATAGAAATTCTATTGGCAGCCGCTTGCATTGCCACCCGGGCTTCACCCCTTGGTTCTTCCTCACGTGCTGCTCTCCAGTAAAATGGCGATGGACACAGAAACATTGCTGGCCACGGAACTTTAGTGTCGGCGGCGGGGAGTCGGTAAAATACGGATTTCCCAGGACATTTCCTGGGAATCGGTTAGACTGGGAAAAAGTTCTAAATCCTGGGAAATTCGGGAGTGTTGGCAAGTATGTGACTGGTGATCTAATAATTGGGGTGTTCTAATCAAAATGCAGCAAGAGTGGTGCTGAAATCACAAATCCACAAAATGAATGCAACTGAAGCAGAGAGATCATTGCACTGCAGATCCACAGCTACAGCTTTCTCTCCAGTAAGAACAGTAAGTTGCACAGTAGTGACATTACTAAATCTCACTCCAAATCTTGTGAGACTATCAGTCACAAGCAGGGTACCTTGGATTACCTCATGCTGCAGATGTCCTACTATAGTTCCTTTAGGCACAGACGTGCCTAGGCATAGGAAGTTTACTACTATTTTTCAGGAGCATTTAATATGTGTTAATCTTTTCAGCATACTACTTAGAGACAACGCATTTCTAGATGTTCCATATAAAATAGCAAATCTTCACTTTTCGAGATAAGGTCCACTTTAAGAGATACATCTCTAAAGGATGTACACCTTTCTCATCTGGAAAGGTAATCTGTTCTACAGCTGACAAAAGCACTATTTTCGTGTCCATTAGATGAAGTTTAGAATTTAACCATAGCAATGCACATCCTTTCTTCATGCTCCATTACAATAATAGAATGAAGTCTTTGGCATTGTCTGGAAGCACTTCATTCATTAACCGAGGAAAAACTTGGAATTCACACTGTATGGTTAGTACAAACAAAGCATAATGAAAGACATGTCGGATAATCTTCAATGAAAATTGGCAGAGAGCAGCACTGTAGATGAATCAAGTGAACAGTAGTATGTGACATTGTTTAGCAGTTGTACAGTTCCTGTATATATTATTTAAAGACCGTGCCTACGCAGTATTTGCTCCTACACCTCTAAATGTTTACATTCTGATTTCATATACCTAATCTTTATACACCTGTGATTATTCACCTTGCACAGGCCAACATTCAGTAGTCCAAATCCAGTCCTTCCAGTAAAGATGACTAATAAAAGATTCAAGTTGTACTTTTACAGTGTTTCCACAGTGTGGTGATGGAACTTTGGTGCTTCGACGGCTTTCTCAACTGCTTACCTATTGCTTTACTTGCTTGGCATATGAACTTCTTTCACATTTTTAGGAATAAACCAGAGGCACCTCCTGAGCACACAGATTAGGATGTTGAAGGGATGGTGAGATTATTGAGATACCATGATGAAGCAATACTAATATAATCCTTTTTAACTGAACAGAAATGAATTGTTCCAAAACTGTAATGTCACATCATGATGACCGAATAAATAATAGATGGATTGAAAATAGATGGATCGATAAATTATACAATATTTTTTTTCTTTTTTGTAGTTCCTTTATTCTTAATTGCGCACAGAAAATTCAAATGGTTTACAAATAAAGGCAGGTAATTTGAAATTAGGGGGGAGGCAGATAGCAAGAAAATACAAGGGGAAGAGAAGTAAGGGGAGAACAGTAGGAAAAGGGCCTGAGAGTGGTAAGCCGGGGCAGGTACCCTCCCAGGAATCAATTGTAGCCTAGCCACACCAAAATGATACATGGACCTTATTTGGTCCTTCAACCCAGAATGTCTCTCCATTACTTTTAATTCTAAGGTTTCTACAAGTACAAAATTTGACTTAAAATCTAAACACTGATATATAAGATTTCCATGTTTATTTGCCTTGGTTGATATTATATACCTACCTACATATAAGTATTTGGGATATAACCTGAAGACTAGATTTTTAAGGGGCCAAGACTTTCCTATTAAAATCACTGGTAAATAGATGACCTTTCTAAGAGAGAAAATGTTGATGCCAGAGGTTTGGAAACTTCATTGAACTTGGAGAGAGGTTTTATTTAGTCATGATTTATCGATAAGGACTTTGTTTGGACATTCTTGGACAAGGAAGCCATTTTTGGCCGTAGAATTAAAGGTATGTGTCAGTGCCCTTTGCATTGAGTAGTGCTTGGGGTTGTACTAGTTTAACTTGGCACTGGAACACAATATATATTGATATTTGGAATATTCTGTGCAATAAATCTGCAGTTGTGTACTAATGATGAATACCCTAAAATACAAATGAAGTGTTTAGTCACCAATCTCTTGACTTCAGAGTCAAGAAAATGGGTAATCATTTGATCACAGTACAACTAAAATGTAAAAGGGAAGAATGCCTCTTGGCGCATTATAAGGACTTCTTAGCATTACGTAAAGGGGAGTTGAAAAAATGCCTGGAATAAAATTGAAAATAAAGTAATTTTAAAGATCTTCAGGTTGCATTTACGATCTGCCCTAACAGACTGCTTAGCTCTTTACAAGACTAATGTGGATGGCCTGAGAACATGTGTAAAGTGATTATTTAGGTCATGGAATTCAAGATCACCCTGGGAAATAACACTTGGAAACGTTGATTTTTTTCATGGAGTACCAGCTCCCGTCTAGCCAAAAATATGAAGTTCAAAAGAGATTAATCACAACCTGAGCAACCAAGAAGAGCTGGAAAGTAATGCACATGTTCAGAACTACACTGGCATGTTCCAGTAAGGAAATGAAACAATGAACAGCTTGCCGATGAGGTATAAGGGGGGGATTAATTAACTTATAACACCTTTTTATATTTCACATATATGAGCCGTTTCATCACTTACTCTTGCAGCTGTTTGGAATGGATGGACCTCAGACTTACTTCAAAGCAGCCAGTCAGTTTAATTTCTGTACTGGAAAAATAGCAGGTGGAGATTGAAAGGTTCAATATGACTGGCCGAATCAAAACATTTTGTCAGTTTATCTCAGTAAGGCTCACTATACATATTACAATCTCACCATACAACCCATATACAGTACAGCCAACTTTAGATCTACCAAAACTTTGTCATATGAGACCTACCTAAGCTGTCCAATGAATTGGTATCCAATCTTGAATTACATACTTGTTAGTTGATGCATAGAAGATTGTATCATCAGATTGTATTATGTGTGTTGAGTTTAAGACCCACTGTGATTTAGCATCATATGTGTCAGATTTTGTTTTCAAGCTTTTTAAAGTTTTAGATCACAAGGGAAAACAGAATAAATAGTTTGAATACAGCATCGTATACAACATACAGCCCTTCCCAAAGGAAAAATAAGGAAAATCGAATAATGTAGTAAATCATACAATGCAATAAATGTGTGCAATCAATAATCACATATTATATAATGATCAATACATACAGTTTGTATAATCAACCTAATTAAATATGATAAAAACAATTATAAATCCATGCACCAGGGTAACAAAGACCCACACAGGACTCCCTTGGTTCCTGCGATCTCCATAACACTCAGGAAAAGAAGGTCTCATAGAGGAAAGTGCAAAAGGAGAAAAGGCTGATACCATAAAAAACGTTTTTTTAAAAGCCAAATTAAAAACAATCTAGCGGTACTCACTAATAAAGTGCTCAGCCCAGAATTTAGGATCTGACAGCTATGAGATTGATTGAACGCCACACCAGCGTGCTTCCTGCCCTGCGAGCGGCCTCCTCTCAACGTGCTGACATCCCCTGGATTTAAAATGGGAGTGTGCTAAAGTAATACTTTTTCTCTATTTTAAAAAGTGACACTAAACTCTGATTTAAAAAAAAACAAAACAGAAAAACATATTCTATTCAAGTATATATTCTTAACTAGGATTAAAGTGGTTTTCAACTTGTGACAACCACTTTAACCTACAGGTAAGCCTACAATAAGGTGCCCTGCATATCTCCCAAACCTGCACGGTTCAGGAGATATGCAGTGCACTAGATATGCCAACGTCATTTTGTCACATGTGCAGTGAAGAAACGGCCTCCGTTAACTATGGGATTTTATACCCTTTGCATTGCACACTGTGATACTCTGGAATGGCAGGTCATTCCCAGATCGCGATCTACCAGTCACCTGTCTGCGATTTACTGGTAGATCGCGATCAACAGGTTGCTGACCCCTGGATTAGAGGAACTGAATTTAGGGGAAATAAAGGGGTATATGATCTACATGTACAAATACATAAGGGGTCCATATAGTAAACTTGGTGTTGATTTATTCACTTTAAGGTCATCACAGAGGACAAGGGGGGACTCTTTACATCAAATACGGAAAGGCTTTTTCACAGTAAGCGCTGTGAAAATGTGGCATAGGCTGCCTCAAGAGCTGGATCTGGCCAGCTCAGTAGATGGCTTTAAAAAAGGCTTGGGCTTTTTTCCTAAATGTACATAATATAGCTGGATACTAACATTTATAGGTAAAGTGGATCCAGGGAATATCCAATTGCCTCTTGGGGTATCGGGAAGGACTTTTTCCCCTGCTGGAGCAAATTGGATCATGCTTTGCAGGGATTTTTTGCCTTCCTCTGGATCAACCGTGGGTATAGGATTGTAGGATTCCCCCCCCCCCCCCTTTATTGTTTGAACTAAATGGACTTGTGTCTTTTTTTTTGTCCTGACTATGTAACTCAAGAAAATACATTCCATTGCTTTTAGCCTCCTTCAAATCTCCAAATTCCTTTTATTTGCTGCTGTGTTTTGACTTCCTGTTAGGGAATGACTATGTTCATTCTCCGTGGTCCTACTGTATGCTCACTGTGGAGGCGGACTAGGGACTATGGGGTTTGTAGAAGGCATAGGGCACTGCACATGACCACAACTACTGTGCACTGCTCGTTTTGGACAAATTGATGTTAGGGGGAAAGGAGAGATTTGGGAGCTCATGTAGGATGTTAAAGGAGAAAAAACATTGTAAGAATATGAGCACAGTGAGATTGTTGCCCTAGCACAGAAAGCATTTGTTGGTAGAATCAGCAGGTGGAAATAAAAGCCTGCAAAGAAAAAAAAATGCAGCTAGCACTTCTAAGGCTGAGTTCACAGATATGCGAATTGGATGTGTTTTTTACCCGCATCCACTTCATATAACATGTGAATGGTAGCCGGTGGATGGAGCCGGTTCACGCAAGTCAGGGGTGGCCTCAGTGTGGTTTTGAAAAGGGTCCTGTGCATTTTTGGGTCCGGTTCAGGGGCGAATTCAGGAGAAAAACTCTGAACCAGTGAACAGAAACACTCTGGACTGCAAAGTGCAGCTAGACATGCCTGAACCCGCCTATTGCTGGTAAGCTGCAGTATATGAAATTTTTGTTTTTGGATTTAGATACATTATAGGCCCCTTTCACATGGCTGTCTGTGAGCTGGTCCCCTGCTGATTGGAACAGAGCGGGTGAATGACATTTTTTTTTACCACTTGCCGACTGCGCTATAGCCGAATGACAGCTACAGCATGGCCAGCCAGTTTTGGGGGGCTGTCGTATGATATGTGCATTCACAGCTGAGGATGTAAACAGAAATCCGGTTATTGCCACTCTTTTTTTTTTTTTCCTCAAGAGCCGATAACCGGCTAGTGTAAAAGGGACATGAACACTGATAATCGGGCTACTGATTATCAGTGTCCTAATTATTAGTGCAGTCCCAACAGTGCCCACCAGTGCTGCCAATCAGTGCCTCCTCATCAGTGTCACCTATCTGTGCCACCTACCAGTACCCATCAGTGCTGCCTATTGGTGTCCATCACTGTTGCCCATCAGTGCATTTTTTTCCCTTGTAAACTCATACAGCTCTGTTTCTGCAAGACCTACACCAAGTAATAATTGCTAACAGGCTTTTGGCCCTTATTTTCACAAAAGCGCACATATTCAGTATTATATGATTGTTGAGTCTTGCCAATCTTGACTAAAGATCCAGGGGTAGGCGAACATTGGCTCGCAAGCTCTTGTAGAACTGCAAGTCCAATCATGCCTCTACTTCTGGGAGTCATGCTTGTGGCTGCCAGTCTTCCAATGTCTTTATGGGATTGAATATTCAGCAACAGCTGATGGGCTGAGGTTTTGCCTACCCCTGTATAGGCAAAAATGTCAACTTGTCAGATCACCAGCCCGTGTACTACCAGCCAAACCATTCACTGGGAGATGCACATTACAAATGTGTACTGAGCATCAATGTATTCATATTTGAGCTTTGGCTTTAGAATTGGCACATCTTCTGGTGGGATTTTTTATTCATCTGCATGACTGCGCATTGAAAGAATACAGCCAAAAATATGTTAGTTTTGTAAAGGGTTGAAAAGGTTTAAACTTAGGTATTTATTTGTAGTGTGGGGAGATTTCTTGTCATAACAGGAAGTAAAGGATAATCTCCCCAATAGTGACAAACTAAGCAATACTTGACAGAGGCTGGAACCACTTTTCCTTGCTGTATTTATCCCTATTTGAGGTATTTACTTTTACTTCTTGGGGTTAATTGTTACTAAACGCAATAGACTGTGCACTTCCCAAGAGATTAGTGAATGAGGTGAAGCTCTGTTGATTTCCATTAAAGTGTTTGTTACCCTAAAAAAATATATATATTGATCCTGTTTCTTTAAAGCATGTTGTACAGCACAGTGCTTGTGCTGTGTAATCTTCTTTTTCCCATTTCAAGTAAAGAAATAGGGATGGTGGCAACCACTTCCCAGAACACAATAAACATACATTAGAAACTGTGTTGTGCAATTTGGCCCCTTCTATCACCTAAAAAAACCTGGCTGATCCTGCTTGGCTATGCCATACCCCCTGTAAACTGACCACGGTTTGTCATGTCTACTGAGCCCTGACACCGTGGTCAGTTTACATGCCTCCGTCATCCGCAACTCTCCTGTCCTCACACCCACCCTCTGCCTGTCAGTTGGCACCAGTCAAATGTCCCCCATACCGTATCGGTTCGTCCTAGTCGGTCCAAAAAAATCCACTATCTTCCCCGGTTTAACGTGTTGTGTCAAAGATTACATACAAATAACACAAGACCCTTCACCAACGGTGGTAGGGATAAAGAAATGAACTTTACCCTTTTTCTTCTAATGTGTCGTGTTCGTGACACGACATGTTGTACGAAATTTCTTTGTCCTAGTTATATATATAAAAAAATCCCATTGTTTGTGAAATTACCTTTAGTTGTCTCGAAGTGGAGTAAGTGATTAGAGAACCCTTCACGTGTCAGATAACGCAAATCATTGTTAATTGGGGTT
>BLSH010418757.1:366573-386410 GCA_018402905.1 Glandirana rugosa | reverse complement strand
GACCACGACGACCACGAGGTCCAGGTGGACTAGCCTGGACCTCGTGGCTTTGGCTCTTCACTGACCTTCCTAAAAAATATTCTTATAAAATTTACAAAAATACGGTAATGGCTTTTAACCAGCCGAAATTATTTTAAGGTAAAAACTGGTTTAATGATGTGAAAACCCGCAAAAATACAAAATGTGGGATACGTAGGCTGACCTTGTGGTGTTATGGGTCCTGTTGCCCTTGTGGGCCTGGCCCTCCTGTTAGCTGGCTTCCGAGAAATGGGGACGTCCCCACTGCAACAAGACATTCATCCCACCGGCAAGGTGCTTGATGGTCGGTGGGTCCTAGGCACAGCAAACGTGCGGGCACTCGTGCTCCCATCGGCCACCCTACTTACAGAACAACGTCACCCCTGCAGGGGTAAAGAGCCTTCGGTCGATTGTCCTCCCGGTCCGGGTGTTCCCGTTGTCCTGGGTATTGTGGTGTTCCAGTCGGATGCATAGGGTGTAAAACATAAAAACGCCCAAAAGTGTAGTAATTTGGTCAAAAATGGAATTTTATTAAAGCCGACCAATTTTCGGTAATGGCATAAAAACATTTAAAATATTCTTATAAAAAATCCTTCCAGTCACTTCTCGGTTTCGGTGCTCCAGGTCCGATCAGGTGGACCTGGAGCACCAGCAGCACCAGGAAGGAGGAAACAGGAAACGGAGTCTTCCGTGTGGATGGAGACTTTCTGTAACGAGAGAACCTGCCCCATAAAAGGAGACTTCCTTAAAAGAGAACTATGGGGTTTCTGTTTCTTGCAGATTCATACTTACCTAGGTGGATGCAGCATCGGTCCAATGCTGCATCTGTCCCCCAGCGCCCCTGCACTGATAACCGAGCGATCTAAGACCGCTGATCACTCGGTTCTCACAGCTCCATGAGCAGAGAGCTGCAGACTGTCAATCAGCAGCTCTCTGCTCTGCCCCCTCCTTGCTCACAGGAGCGGTAAGCTGTGTAGGGGGTGGATCGGCTGGCTCAGGCTCTCAGCGGCTCGCTGAGAGGCTGAGCCTGGTGTCGGTCCAGAGATCTGGAGGATCCTGACTTCTATTGTTGTGATGATGCGGAGCCTGGACCGACGTCTGTGACATCAGCAGAGAATGGATTTCAGCACGCTCTCTGCTGAAAATGGATCACAGGAGTGCAAAACAAACTGCACTCCTGTGACACACAGGAGAAGTACAGCCTAACGAGCTTTGGCTGTACTTCTCCTTTAACTAAAGAAGTTGCCCTGTGAAGGGAGACTTCCGTAAAGAGAGTTTATGCCCTGTTTTGGAAAACGTATTTTGTTACTTAGGGTAGGGGTTTCCAAACTTTTCAAACAAAGGGCCAGTTTACTGTCCTTCTGACTTTGGCTTTGGCTGGACTGTGGCCAGTGGGAGTAGAAATTGTCCTTGCGTTAGTGGGAGTAAACTGTACCCCATCTTTGATATTGGGGGCAGGAATAGTGCCCTATTTTTGTGTCAGTTGTTGGAATTATGCCCCATTGTTGGCGTCAGTGGGAGAAATAGTGTCTCATATCGGTGAGAGGAATAGCGTCCCTTTTTTGGTGTCAGTTGTAGGAATTAGGCCCCATTATTGGTGTGTTAGGTAGAATAGTGTCTCGTATCAGTGGGAGACCTAGTGCTCAAAGAGCCACATCCAGCTCCTGGGCCACAGTTTGGAGACCACTGCTTTAGGGCAAGGAATGTGCAGCCATTGTACTAAAACATAATTTGACCATTGATGGACAAGAAGCTATCTGTGTTTTGCCTGATGCTATACCTCTATACCAACAGTATACTATTTTTATTTTAAACATCAGTTGAGATAATCAGACATTTGTATGTGTCTACCTAAATATTGCATAAGTTACTGTAGTTTGTGAAAGCCTGTATAATTTACTGGCTGGGATGGAAATTTTGTTCACAAGGGAATAGGATGGACCTGAAACTGGACCTGAGACTTCAGTGTTTGAACAGAATACTGGTTTGCTGGTGGTGTATCCTTGTAAAAAAGTGCATTGGGAACCATCAAATGTCACATCTGGCTGAAAGTAGACACATTGGAATATAGTTAAAAACCGTGTGAGTTGCTTCTGGAAGAATAATAAAAGCTTAGTGGGTGGAAGTTTTATGAGGTGTGATATAAAAACTATATTTGAATTGTATGATCACATTTCAGATATGATCATAAATGATTCTTGTATAAAAAGATTGTTTTGCACTTACTCAGTCTTTGACATAAGCCTTTCATGAGCATCTGTATTGAGTTTGTATGTTGTAAACTAGGAAAGACATCAAAAGCATCAAAGTTGCGTTGTAGAATCAAATGGTGACGGTAGATTGCATTGAATGTATGTGAGACAGGGGCGTAACGATAGGGGTTGCAGGGGTTGCGATTGCAACCGGGCCCCATGCTCCAGGGGGCCCATGTGCCTCCCTTGTACACCTGGATAGGAGTGATGGCGGGGGTGGCATTTAGACATTTTATTTATTCCATTTTTGTCCTAATGCAGGAGATTGGTTCCTCTATATGCTGCCCCCGCAGCCCCTCCTATCCAGTTTACTTGTCTTCTGCTGTTCCCAGGGTCCCACTGCGGGACCGTAATAAAGGGACCCGTGATAGAAGTAAAGGGCCCCAGGATCAGTAAGAAGAGGGAAGGGCCCTGGCCAGGGATGAGGGGGGCCCTTCCTAATTTCTTGCACCCGGGCCCTGAAGGTTCTAGTTACGCCTCTGATGTGAGACCCTATGAAAGTCAAAAACAAGAATTCGAAAAGCAGCAAGATTGAAGCCTGGTACATACGTTTTTGTTTTTTTCCTGCGACCCAGCGGGTTGCAGGAAAAAACACTGACCGCTGCAGCTGTACTAACCATGCAAGGTTAGTTCAGCGATCTACCCCTCTAAGCTGTTGTGTTCTGACAGGGGGGTGGCCCACCCGCCAGAAAACTCTGATCAGTGCTCTCTGCCATTGGCTGAGAGCGCTGATCGGGAGTCGGTTGGATGCTGGTTTTTCAGCACGCACGTCCGGCAAAAGCTGGCCAAATGGTCGACTTCTGTCGGACAGACCAACATACACATGGGCCGAACGTCGGCCATTTTCTTTTTTGAACCGGTCTGTGTCTCTGGAAACATTCAGCCCATATGTACCCGGCTTTAAGCTGGGTACACACTACTAGTATTTTTTCGTTCAACCCCATGAGTTGAATGAAAAAAAAACCTGTCAGCTCCGTTTGGAGTCCCTGTACTAACCGTGTGAGGTTAGTTCAGTGTTCTCCCCTGCTGAGCTGTTGTGTTCTGACAGGGGGACAGATAGCTCTGCTGCCTCTCTATTGCTGGTTTCAAGGTCCCTGAGTTATGGTACATATGGACATTGAGATGTATGACTGGGGGGACAAAGTTTGTTTACACTGCAGTTTTTCTGTTCAGAATTATGCCTACCTAGCAGGTGGTTCTGTCCCCAGCACCCTTAAAATGCTAGGTACAATGCCACAGTTAACCCTTTTGCAGTTGAGTGGGTATTTCCGGTGTTTAGACTTTACTTATTATTTGTTCTTTAGTGCTTCCTATGGTGACTTGCTAGTCACAGTAGAAAGCCTTCCCCAGAAACACACATCATTGGGTGCCAAAAGTACCAATACCTGGTTTAATGATCTTGCCATCACTGTGTGTGATTGGCCAGCAAACTCACCTGACCTAAACTGCATAGAGAATCTGTGGGGTATTGTCAAAAGGAAGATGAAAGACACCATCCCAGCAATGCAGATGAACTGACGGCCGATATGAAAGCAACCTGGGCTTCCATAACACCTCAGCAGTGCCACAGGCTGATCGCCTCCATGCCATCCCGCATTAATACAGTAATTTATGCAAAAGGAGCCCCGACCAAGTTTTGAGTGCCTACTATACTGTACATGGACATACTTTTCATTAAACCAACATTTATGTATTAAAAAAAAAAATTTTGTTGGTCTTATGTAATCTAATTTTCTGAGATGCTGAATTTTGGGTTTTCACTAGCTGTAAGCCATAATCATCAAAATTAAAAGAAAGACATGCTTGAAATGTATCACTCTGTGTAATGCATCTATATTAAGTATGAGTTTCACTTTTTGAATTGAATTACTGACATAAATTAACTTTTTGATGATATTCTAATATGCGATGCACCTGTATATCACACTTCAGGAGCTTCTTTCCTGGACTGTGCAAGGGGAGGAGAGCAGTTCTGTAGGAGAGGAGATCTTCAGGTGTATCGTGCGTTTACATGCTCTCCCATTGAGCCCATGTTCACATCGGGCCGATTTTGGCATTTGATTTGGAACCCGCACAGATGCCTCTGAAATCTCTCCTGAAGTCGGACTGACATGCAGGTATG
This sequence comes from Glandirana rugosa, assembly GCA_018402905.1. NCBI lineage: Eukaryota > Metazoa > Chordata > Amphibia > Anura > Ranidae > Glandirana > Glandirana rugosa. The sequence continues at coordinate 382,018 of BLSH010418757.1, read as the reverse complement.
AAAGAACTTGCACAATTTCTAACCCACAGTCATTGTGAACCTGGGCTTAAGTCTATTTGACCAAAAATGCCTGAATAAAAAAAAAATCATATACTTTTTTGAACAATGTTGAGCGTAGTCAGGTGCAGGGCTGCAATATACAGTATATGTTTTTGAGTTTATGAACATTTTAACATGAACTGGATAGATTTATTTGGCAGGGAAAAGCACTTAATGGAGATGCATGAAGTTAATAAAAAAACAAACCTACATTACTCAACTCAGTGCTGCAGCTGTCCCACGTCGACTCGAAGACCGAGAACTGAGTGATCACGTGACCGTTGATCGCTCAATTCTTGGTCACTGCTCTCAGCTCTGCTCCTCCAGCGGTCACTGGGTGCACCAGGCTGAAGAGGGGGCAGGCGCAGCTAGGAAAGGCATGTTCTGTGAATGTTTTCTGCACTGCATTAAAAAAACACTGCCTCTACGATCCGCTGCAGGTACCAATACATTGCAGTGTGTTTGCCGGAACAAGATTGCATGATACTGTAGTGCCTGCACTACTTTTTGTGTGATCTCAGCCCATTCATATGAATGCGTTGAACGCATTCCTGTGCGATTATGGTGTGGACCAGCCCTTAATCCTCCTATCCAGGATGCCTGCCTCCCAAAATGAACTCTTTAGGGTCATTAATGTGCCACATACACAGTATTTGTAGTGAAAATTGTAATGGGTAAATAGCTGAGCCCTGTGTTGTCAAGGTTTTTTTTGTATAAAATTTACACATTCTTGTTGCGCGTGAGATTTGCAATTTGAAAGCTACTTTTTGTTAAACGTTTTTCATTTCTCAAGGTTTCACACAGTGCCTCAAAATGTCCCAAGCAAATGGTGGAAAAATACCAAATGCAGATGATTAGCCCGGACTGAATTAGTCTATTTATTACAGTAGAGACTGATACATTTTTGAACTCACATTCTTTTGCCAGGATACAAGACCTGTCCCTCTGCCAATGCATGGCTTACTGCTGCCCCTACATAGAGCGCTCTTTTAAAAGAAATCTGGAAAGAGTGATGTCATAGTTGGACAGATAAGTTTTAATCAGAACTGAATACATTCTAAAGCAAGTACAGCCATATAAGACTAATCATTTTAAAGCTTCAAATCACTATTTTTGCTGGATTTAAAGCAGAATTCCAACCAAAAGCTAAATATAGTTGAAGTACATGCATGGTTTTCCTGGTAAAAACTTGAAAATATTTGTGTGTGTGTGTACAGGTATAGTATCTCACAAAAGTGAGTATACCCCTCACATTTTTGTAAATATTTTATTCTATCTTTTCATGTGACAACACTGAAGAAATTACACTTTGCTACAATGTAAAGTAGTGAGTGTACAGCTGGTATAACAGTGTAAATTTGCTGTCCCCTCAAAATAACTCAGCACACAGCCATTAATGTTTAAACCGCTGGCCAAATTGGGCCAAAGTGGCAATATTTTGTGTGGCCACCATTATTTTCCTGCATTGCTTTAACCCCCTTAGGCATAGCATTCACCAGAGCTTCACAGGTTGCCACTGGAGACCTCTTCCACTCCTCTATGACGACATCACAGAGCTGGTGGATGTTAGAGACCTTGCGCTCCTCCACCTTCCATTTGAGGATGCCCAACAGATGCTCAATAGGGTTTAGGTCTGGAGACATGCTTGTCCAGTCCATCACCTTTACCCTCAGCTTCTTTAGTAAGGCAGTGGTCGTCTTGGAGGTGTGTTTGGGGTCGTTATTATGTTGGAATACTGCCCTGCGGCCCAGTCTCCGAAGAGATGGGATCATGCTCTGCTTCAGTATGTCACAGTACATGTTGGCATTCATGGTTCCCTCAATGAACTGTAGCTCCCCGCTGCCGGCAGCACTCATGCAGCCTCAGACCATGACATTCCACCACCATGCTTGACTGTAGGCAAGACACACTTGTCTTTGTACGCCTCACCTGGTTGCGGCCACACACGCTTTACACCATCTGAACCAAATACGTTTATCTTGGTCTCATCAGACCAAAGGACATGGTTCCAGTAATCCTTGCCCTTAGTCTGCTTGTCTAGCAAACTGTTTGCAGGCTTTCTTGTGCATCATCTTTAGAAGAGGCTTCCTTCTGGGATGACAGCCATGCAGACCAATTTGATGCAGTGTGCGGTGTGAGCCTGTGTGAGTCTGAGCACTGACAGGCTGACCCCCCACCCCTTCAACCTCTGCAGCAATGCTGGCAGCACTCATAATTATATTTCCCAAAGACAATCTCTGTATGACGCTGAGCATGAGCACTCAACTTCTTTAGTCCACCATGTTGAGGCCTGTTCTGAGTGGAACCTGTCCTGTTAAACCACTGTATGGTCTTGTCCACCGTGCTGCAGCTCAGTTTCAGGGTCTTGGCAATCTTCTTATAGCCTAGGCCATCTTTATGTAGAGCAACAATTATTTTTTTCAGATCCTCAGAGTTCTTTGCCATGAGGTGCCATGTTGAACTTCCAGTGACCAGTATGAGAGAGTGAGAGCGATAACACCAACTTTAGCACATCTGCTCCCCATTCACACCTGTGACCTTGTAACACTAACGAGTCACATGACACTGGGGAGGGAAAATGGCTAATTGGGCCCAATTTGGACATTTTCACTTAGGGGTGTACTCCCTTTTGTTGCCAGCGGTTTAGACATTAATGGCTGTGTGAGTTATGTTGAGGGGACAGCAAATTTACACTGTTATATAAGCTGTACCCTCACTACTTTACATTGTAGCAAAGTGTAATTTCTTCAGTGTTGTCACATGAAACGATATAATACAATACTTACAAAAATGTGAGGGGGTGTACTCACTTTAGTGAGATCCTGTATATGTATATATTGTGAGCTTGGGGATAGATAGTGGGTGTAATGCTCCCTGCGATGAGCAACTTTTAAGTACAGATACCATTGCACTAATATTTTGACAAACAGTGGTGCATTTATTTGTGCCCTTTACAGGTTATAAATAGGTGCTGTACAGTGCTCCGAAATACATACACTATATATATATATTACCAAAAGTATTGGGACACTTGCCTTTACACACACATTAACTTTAACGGTGTCTTAGTCCATAGGGTTCAATATTGAGTTGGCCCACCCTTTGCAGCTATAACAGTTTCAACTCTTCTGGGAAGGCTGTCCACAAGGTTTAGGAGTGTGTCTATGGGAATGTTTGACCATTCTTCCAGAAGCACATTTGCAAGGTCAGGCACTGATGTGGACGAGAAGGCCTGGCTTGCAGTCTGTGCTCTAATTCATTGTAAAGGTGTTCTGAATGGTCGGGCAATCTTCTGTGACGTGTCCCAGAAGATTGCAGGGAGGGAGGGGGAGAGGAGAACTTCCATTCGGACCGCCTAGGTACCCGCTCCCCCCCAAAAAAATAACATTCCAATTGTGGCATGGGGGGGAGGAGTACTTAAAGCGGAACTTCCACTTTTGGGTGGAACTCCGCTTTAAGATGATAAAGCGCAAATAGGAGATTGAACAATGACTGCATAAACATGACCATGTGAACGGAAAGCTCAAAATCTATTGGCTGCACATTTCTGCTGTTTGTCATCGTTGCCAACAATAATTTCAAAGTGGATGTCTTCATCATGCTAGCTCTTGCCATATCCTCTGTCATTGAAAGCACAAATAAAAACAAAATTAAACTCTACGCTCAGTGAGAATAGTGTATGGGGACGCAGCACTCTGTCCTCTGAATAATAGTCTGAAAACATAAAAGAAAAGAAGGTATGTCTTGAATCTCTCAGTGAATTCCAAATTAGTTCACGAGTGCCAACACTCTAGTCTAGGTTGTACTGATGAGCCTCTTGTAGTTCAGTTCTCAGCTGCAATTCAGTAACTCAACTGTAATGAGCATCTGCAGGAGCCATAAAGCCATGCTTTGTGGGCTGCATTGCAATGTGAAAAAAATAATAAATGCATTTTTACTTGCAAAATCGTGCATTTATGATTTTTTTTTTTACAAAACATTAATTATCCTTTAAAGGGATAGCATACCTTCATTTCTATTGTGTCCTCTGTCATCACTTCGGAACTTAAAACTAGAGGTTGATAAATATGGGTTTTTCTCTGGCCGATGCTGATGTTTAGCAATCAGGGCGGCCGATATATAATGCCGATTTTTTTTTTTTTTTTTTTTTTGGGCCAATTTTTTATTTTTTTTTTTTTTTTTTTTCCCTTCATCTCATAAAATCTAATAGTGAAGTGATACAGAAAATTGTTTAAATTAAACATTTATTAAAAGCCTCCAATCGGTACACTTGTATGTATAATTTAGATTAAAAAAAAAAAGATGTATCTTAAATATTAAATACACAAAAACAGATGTAATGTTTACATCTGGTAATCAAAACTTTTGTACAAAAAAAATATGGGCTAACTTTACTGTTTAGTTTTTCTTTAATTTATTAAAGTGTATTTAAAAAAAAAATGCATTTTAAAGACCGCTGCGCAAACACCTTGTGACATAAAATATTGCAACCACCGCCATTTTATTCTCTAGGGTCTCTGCTAAAAAAAATTATATATATATAATGTTTGGGGGTTCTAAGTGATTTTCTAGCTGAAAATACAGATTTTTACTTGCAAGCAACAAATGTCAGAAAAGATTTATTGTTTAACCACTTCCCGACCAGCGCCGTAAATAGACGGCGGCTGGTTTTGAGTGGCTGTACCGGGATATAGCTTGCAGCTACAGGCTATATCCCGGTATCGGTTTTTACAGTGGACGGTCGGCTATCCGGGGATGATGACCGATCCGGGATGGGAGCCGCTCGGCCGACACCCCCCCCCCCCCCCCCGCCGCCTTCCGCCACTCTTCTCCAGCCTCTCCCACCGGGAGAACGGAGCGACGATCCGGCGCCTCTGCCATCTAGAAGGAGACCTGATAGAAGCCGGAATCGGCTCCGATCGGGTCTCCTTCGGCAAACATTTTAGAGCCAACGGTTGGCCCTCTAGTAGTAGCAGTCGGAGCGGCTAACTAGTCGATTGCTATCACAAGCAGTGGGAGGAAACGTATGCCCCCACCCTTCCGCGGCTTGCTCGGGCTCTCCCGTCCCACCGGGAGACCCAAGCACCCAGACGGCGCGATTGCTGGCTGGTCGGACAGCCTAACAAAATCAGGATTGGCTTTGATCAGCTCTCTGCTATGGTAACCACGAAGTGATGACCTGACATTAACAGTTTACTTGGATGTCAACCATGCCATTTTTGAAAAATTGAAAGCATTCAAAAACACAGATCTTGGTGTTTTGAATGCTTTTAAGGGAAGGGGAGGGAGTGCCCAGATCTCTCCATAAAGAGTACCTGTCACATGCCTATTGCTTTCACAAAGGATATTTACAACCCATGTGACAACAATAAAAGTGATAAAGAAAATTTAAACCGTGTAAAAAATAAAAAAATGATTGCTCGTGTACAAAGGTCAAACACGCATGTCAGTCCCCCACACACGCAAACCATGATCATCCCACACGTGAGGTATTGTCGCAAACATCATATCACGGGCAGTAATTCTAGCAACAGATCTCTGTAAATCTAGAGTGATAACTGGTAAAGCCTTTTAAAGCATTGCCTATGGTTAGTAAAATTTACATCATTTATGTGCATGGGCGTGCACAGTTTTAAAGCGTGACATGTTTGGTATCTATTTACTCAGCGTAGCTTCATCTTTTATACTTTACAAAAAATTAGGTTCTAGATTGTGTTATTTTTGCAATAAAATTCCTAAGAAATAGCACTTGAAAAAATGCTGCGCATATACCTCGTGACTTAAAAAATTGTAACACATGCCAATTTATTCTCTAGGGCCTCTGCTTTAAAAAAATCTATAATGTTTGGAGGTTCTAAGTAACTTTCTAGCAAAAAACCCCCCTGATTTTTACATGTAAACAAGTGTCAGAAAAAGGCCTGGAGCTGAAGTGGTTAAAGGAGTTGTAAAGGCAGATGTTTTTTTATCTTAATGCATTATATACATTAAGATACAAAAAACCTCACTTATCTGAGCCCCTTCTCTCTGCAGCAATGTCCACGAGTGTGTTCGCTCTCCCAGACCCTCCTCCTGATTAGCTCAGACACAGCAGCGGCGCCATTGGCTCCTGTGGCTGTCAAAAAATCAGTCGGCCGTCAAAAAAATCAGTCGGCCAATTAGAGAAGAGAGAGGGCGGGGATGGGTCGGGGCTCCGTGTCTGGCTCGACTTGGGTGCCCCCTGTAGCAAGCTGCTGGCTGAGGGGGCACTCAATAGGAGGGGAGGGGCCAGAAGAGCAGAAGAGGGACCCAAGAAGAGGATCCGGGCTGCTCTGTGCAAAACCAACTGCACAGAGGAGGTAAGTATAACGTGTTTGTTCTTTCAAAAAAAAAAGCCTTTACAATCACTTTTTACGCAAATTAGGCCTGTAGTGTTTACAGAGAAAATAATAGAACTGTTGTGTCTAATTAAATGAACAAACCAATCAGCCAATCTCCCATGATCCCACTGTGCTGTACTACTATGGAGAATCATTCAGTGGCAGCTTAATAGCTGTACAGTAAATAAGGTGAGACCCGTTCTAGTAATGCCAAATTAGTTTCTTGTACCTGGCTGGTATCTCTTAGTGGTGGTGGTCGGGCTGTGCATTTTTGTTTTCATTTTTATTTAAAAAAAAAAACAAAACAAAAAATGATGACCTATAATTTACACCAAAGGAACGGCGCCCCTGGTATATAATTGGTGCCTATGCGTGTCGCTGCCCCTATACCAGAGTGGATCACTGAAATGCAAATACAAGAAAAAAAGAAAGGTAATGGCGCTGACTAGGCTAAAAACACTGGTAGAGTATCAGACCTGCAATTCATTCCACCTAGCGTAAATAATATGCCAATATTTATATTAACAAGCAAACAATGTGTAATGTATAAACCATTCAGTGACATGAAATCAATGGAACATATCGCTTTGCATTGATAATGTGCCAATGACCAAAAAGAAAAAGAAAAATAATAAATTGTGCAACATAAATGTCAGTCAGTGACATGTGATGTATATCTGTGCAAAGTCCATAAATATATCCCGACAACAGTCCTTCCTTTTAGGTTGTGAAAATTCCACCAGTGCTCCTTCACTTATATAGGTGGCAACTCACCAGAAAATTTTTGACCCCTTTTTACAGGTGGGTCAACATGCGCGTTTAAATTTGTGGGTGCCTCAATACTCCAGAACCTCCAGTCTTCTCCACCTGGATATCATATGAATTCTAAAACATAAATGACTCCGGAGGAGACCATAATGGAAGTCTCATAGAGTAGTATTGTTTATTAAAAATGTTTCACAAATAAAATATAAGAATAAAACTCACATTTTTCGGTGCCAGAGACCCCGGCACTGAGTGTAACAGCAAAACATGTGCGAACAGATCCGATGCTGGCGCTGGTTGCCTAGATCTCGTCGGCGATCGCGTGCGCACCAAGCCTCGACTTGGTGTCTACCAGGTTATGGACAATCTACCTGGAAGTGCTATTGCATTAACGTCTCCGACGTACATTTCGCCGCACTGCGTCTTCATGTTCTACTGATTTCATGTCACTGAATGGTTTATAAATTGCACATTGTTGCTTGTTAATATAAATATTGGCATATTATTTACGCTAGGTGGAATGAATTGCAGGTCTGATACTCCACCGGTGTTTTTAGCCCAGTCAGCGCCATTGCCTTTCTTTTTTTCTTGTATTTAAAAAATGATGACATGTAGCTGGCGCAGATTTTGCGACCATACACGATCAGCACTGAACACTGAGTTTATGCATAATGTTTTTTTTTTTTTTTTTTTTTTTATTTTTTTTTTGAACCTAAGGAAAAGAGGGGTTTTGCTGCCTTCACTTGCACAGCATTTCTGAGGTTGTAGAATCATCCGCTTAGGAAATGTGTACTTTTCTGTAATTCCCTTTATATACAAGTGCAGAAAAATCCAAAGTATGGTATTGCCTGTGGCATGTGGTTTTCTATTTTTATAGTTTAGTAAAACCTTTTTGTTGGGTTCATATTCCGCTTGATCTGAGAGATTGTAGCGCTCAATAGTAAGAATTCAAGGTTTTACTCATGTGGACCATGAGTTAACATTCGCTTACTGATCCTCATTACATATTATAGACTTTTACAAGGCCACTTGCCTTTTTGTCCTTGCAAAGTGTCCTTTTTAATTCCAGGTCGCTTAAGTACTGTCATTATATTAGGGAAAAATGTGATCTGTGCCCAGAGGCCTTGTTATAATGTGTTACAGTTGCAATTTCCTTCCTTCCTTTGTTGGCTGGGATGATTTCCAGCACATTGAAGTCTCAACACTTTAGACAGTTCTGTCGCTGAGGCTGTGATTAGAATTTGTGAGACTATCCAAGAATGCAAAGCTTACTGACCCCGTGGTATCAGACTTTTTATTTCTGTGTTTTCAGAAAGCGGAGGGAGTTATCATGGTTTCCTATTCGTCCTCCGAGAACATTTCCAGCAGAGTTGGATGACATTGGCAGCACTGAATTAGCGACTGTGACTGTGCCAGATCCAGCTGCTTTTTCTACTTTGCAACAATTAAGGAGGAATCTTAGCTTGTACTTAATCCACATCCAAGAGGAACATTCCCACCACACCTAAAAGTCTTGTGTGTGTGCATATAAATATATATTGTACAATGTAACTGTATGTCACAACTGTCCTTCCCTTGGGGTCAGTACATTGGATTAATGGGGCTTTCTGAGCTGAAAACCATGTAAATAACATGCATGCAGACATTAACCTAAAATATAGCTCTTAAATATCCTAAGCCTTGATACTAACGTTACTGGTGTTGAAAATATTTAACACTGGATCCATGCTGTCCCTGCACAACATGTCACTTCTAGAAGGGAATATTTTGTTTCTGGTGTTGGGGTTTCTGTTAGCATAAAGCCATCTGCTTCTCTTTTCTCCAAAATAGTCCATCTATGAAGCTCTGGTACAAATTAAACAGTTCTTACTTGAAGGAGTTCAGTAACCAGTAGCAACCCATCAGGATTCAGTTTGCTGAATAAATTGTTTGCTGTGGGTTTCTTCTCATGAGTGTACGTAAAGCGATCTTCACGCTAAAAACAAAACATTTATTTGTTCACCATCTCGCCATGAAAGCTGGTTTATTTTTATTTTTTACTCCACCACACCACCCAACCTCCATTATGGAGACCTGTCCTGCTCCTGCAAGTCCCTGCCACATATCGCAGTAGGCCGCAGGAGCAGGGACTTGAAGCGGCTGGAGGGCAGATCTGGTGGCACATCATCAGGAGCTGGCTGCAAGAACCTGAAACAGACAGCCAGCTCCCATTGATGTAGAAAAGTTAGCAGTACGGGACCAAACGTGGTAGCGGAGCTGGTGGAGTCTAGAAGAACAATGCCAAATTTGCTGGCTGTGTACCCTAATTGTGCCTAACACAGCATGTAAGTAAGAGGGGATTAACATGCGCGGGGGGAAAGTGATGTTTTTCTTAAAGAAGAAATTCATCTGTTGAGCATGTTCCACTCACATTTTGGGTGTAATATGCTCAAAGCCAGTCACATTCCCAAATCAGCGCGGCTATATGGCAGATGGCTTGTAGTGCTCGGTGAGCTGTGAGGACGCTGGTGAGCATGCTCCTAGTTCAATCACAAGCCATGCAGCTTTCAATCTGACATCCCGTACAGAGGTAAAAGCAGAAACCTGTAGGACTTGTCTGCAGGAGCCAGACATTGCAGGCTCCTTGGGAAAAGATGTATAAATGCTTATTTTTTATAAAGGTGAACGTAGCCCTTAATTCAAATCTACCCAAAACAGGGAGAAAATAGATTTCCTGCTTTTATATTCACAGTATCCAGGCAATTATGAAACCTCATATTTAGTTTTCTCTTTATTATACACAAGTATTGCAAACGTGGTGTTGTCTGAAAGTGAATGTAAACCTGCCCAATGAACATCTCCTAAGTGTAAAAGATCCCCTTTGACCATGTCAAAACTTCGGAGCTGTCCTGTGCGCTCTGTAGTGTTATCTCAAGGATTCTTATCAAACCTTCTAGTTCTTATATTAGGTGCTGAGTGCATGTCTGTCACGATCAACGGGTATTTTTTTTTTTTGTATATGCAGGGTATTAAATATTTTATTCCAAGGTGAGGTAAACGCTGTAAATGTCTAAGTGTAAGAATCTTGCTCATATACTAGTGATCACCTGGTTAGTTGATGAGAAGTGTGACAAGCATAGGGCAGATTTTTTGGAAGCTCAGGCTGTCTTTGTTTGGATCTAAATTTGTCTGATAATTGGTATAACCAGATCCAGGAGATTGCCATGATCTAGACCAGTGTTTCTCAACTCCAGTCCTCGAGGCGTACCAACAGGTCATGTTTTCAGGTTTTCCATTATTTTGCACAGGTGATTTGATCAGTTTCCCTACCTTAGTAATTACCACAGCCGTTTCATCCGAAGGAAATCCTGAAAACATGACCTTCAGGACTGGAGTTGAGAAACATTGATCTAGACACCATTTTCACTATTACTTTGCTCAGTACTCTAATCTATAACAATCGTTGCTTCCCATAGCATCCACTATTTTCAGTAGTAAGTGCCAATGAGAACTGAGGATAAGTCACACACATTAATACATAGCATAATGACTTGAACCTAAGGGGCCCATTTATAGTAAAGTTTCTACTGCTTTCTGCTAGCATTATGAGGATCTTTTTATAGAAGATTCAGAGTGTGAATGTCTCAAGTATTTGCACAGTTTTTGGGAATAATCCCTGTAATTTGCCTAATACGTTTGCATGATCATCCGCTCCATCTAGAGGCCATAATGCAGTATTTTCCTTGTTGTGGTATTTCAGAAAAATACCACAATATGGACACTAGATGGAGCTGATGACCATAGGAATTAAAGTATAGGTTCATTTTCTAGCATGTTACACCCATATTTAGGGTGTAGCATGTTACATATGCACCAGACTCTGCAACCCCCAATTTCCCGTTTTTAAAAAAAATCAAAACAATATTTTATTGCCGTCAAACAAGAATGCACATGCACTTATTACAGTATCCATAGTAGAGTGTACAGCATTACAATTGATGTGTCCAGAATAGCAAAGTACTATACATCAAATGGGTATAGTCATTGTAATACATCTCAAGAATGGTGGCATTTAATGAATGAGAAAAGATAAAAGAAAATACATGACTACCAATCTGTGCTTGTTCCCTCCTTTTCCCCCCTTCCCTGGGATTTCCATGAAGTATTATAACGTGGATAAACCTTGTAGACTTCCTAGGTTTATTATCGGGCTTACTAGAGTACCTAAATCCTTTTTGCTCATATGTGTCAAACATACTGTGCCCTAAACCTAGGAGTTCATGCTCAAGACTTCCTATTAGACTTACATCAGCAGCAATCTGTCTCTAACCAGTTGTACCAGAGCTACTGAGGTATTAGATACCCAATTCCCCATTTTGACAGCTGAGGGGATTTTCTCCCCCCCCCCCCCACTCACTGTCAGTCTAAAAAAAACGCTACCCGCCCAGCTGCATCAGAAACGAAAAAATACATACAAAAATATTCAACACATTACGTCACTTCTGACGTTGAGTTCAGTCATCCAAAATTCACATAGTGTGTACGAGGCTAAACGTTCTGCAGGACCCGTGGCATTACACCCACAATCTGCTGATAATGGGTGCAATGCTTTACAGGTCCCTAGCAAAAAAAAAAAAAAATGCATTTTTTTTTTTTTTTTTACCTGCAAAAACATTTTTTTTGTAAAGGTGATCTTATCCTTTAAATGTATTAGGCAAATTACAGGGATTATTTGTGACAGATGTTTGAAAGTTTGGGACATTCGCAAAGCAAATTTTTTAGAACTAGACCACAAAGTATTTATTCTGCCCCCTGTCTGCATTATGGGTAATTCATAAAAACCCTGTCTATAGTGTGAGGTGTTATACGGAGTGCTCTGTGAATAATACTGCAGAAAACACGTGATTGGAGGAGAGGCTGGTCACATGGTGTGTTTACTAGTCATTTGCAATGCACATCAGCCCTATGAGTGTCAGTTATTTTATATTGAAGTCTCATATGCCACTTTGTGAAGAAGCTTGCATCCGTTATTTGTATTTTGTTTTACCGCAATACCCTTAAAATAATATCTATCCTTTTATGATATTTGTACTTTATTTCTTTATTTTATTATTTATTTTTGCAGGCTGTTGAATGCAATTAAACCAGGGCTTATAAAGAAGATAAACCGATTACCAACACCTATTGCTGGTTTGGTAAGTTTGCTTGTATGCTCATCATCATTCTGTTCCCCCCATATGAATGGTACACCTATAATCATTGCTATATTTCTCCTTTATATCTCCCAGCCCAGTGACCATGACATAGACATATGATAACATTTAAATATGTAAAATGGCTTCTATTAGCTGAATTCATGTTAGCAGCCATTAAAGCGGTAGTAAACCCATCCATTTAACAGTTTAAAAACCAGTTACATTTCCGGCACGTGCCGGAAATGTAACACTCCCATTGGTTGTGCTCTAAACCAAACTGTCAAACCATCCAATGGCTGGTGTCATAGCTGATCACATGTGCAGCATCATGGCAGTTGTAGATTAAACAGAGGCCAAGATGGCAGCTTCCTTGGCTGAAAATGATAGGAGGGTTTACTACCACTTTAACTGGTGTGTGCTACTATAAGGAGGGTGCCTTCTCGTACTACTGCTACCATCTGTACCCTATCCAGTATCGTAAGCCGTGGTGGTGGTTCCTTCTACCCTACTTACAGACTGATGGAACCTTCCCAGATGTCTTTTCCTCAATATCATGAGTGCTCATCGCTTTCACATCACCACATCACTCACATGCTGGCTTTAGATACTGGAACATAAGTGACACGGCTTAAGCCTTGTACACACTATGAGAATATTTTTTTTTTTTTTTTGCGTGCTAGTCTCAGATCAAAAATGAAAAGGTAAGAAAATTCTAATTACATGAAAATCATTCATTCTGTTATCTTGCGAGAAAGTTTCATGCTTGTCACTTTTTGGATATTTTTGCATTAACTGATGTTATTGGCTCTCGAAAGCTGTGCACTAATGAATAGATTATCTGACTTTCGCTCCAAATGCAATTATTTTTTTTTTCATTCAATATTCCAATCAGGTGTACTAGGCATTACTTTTATTTCAGGGCAGTATATGTTTCCTTTGCTTACTCTAGATAATTCAGCATTCATCAGTTTGCCATTTTACAATAGTCACAGCATGGTGAAATTGGCCATGTTCCCAAGTCCTGCACACCTTGTCATTTCAAAACCTATTTCATTCTATGTTTGTGCAAAGAAAAATAAAGGCAGGAAATCCTATACTTTACTTGAGTGTCCATGAGGGTGAAGGGTTCAGACGGCAACATTATTCCATAGCATCTACTGTATTAGAGGTGCGGAACCACTCAGACACTAGGTTCTTTATCTACATAACTAAATGCATTTATTTCAGCATTTAGACAGAAAAAGTGAATGCCGTGTTGTATGCAAATATCACTTACTGTAGTGGATATTGCTGAATTTTGTCCAAGGGTCCATGCACACGTTACTGATGTACAAACACCGGATCTTCAGCGGCTTCACATTCACGGCAAGATTTATAACCCCTGTTGCTTTTGAATGTGACCCATTCAAAGAATGGGCCTGCTCTTTAAGCGCCCTGCAACTGTGCAATACATGTGGTTGCTGTTCGCTAGTCCTGTGATTAAGGGATTAAAGCAGGCGGTGAGATACAATGCCTCCTCACTGCATGTCAAATGCTCACTTTAGAGAGCACCCCAAATGTGATTGAGCCCTGTATGCATAAGGCTGGGTTCACATATGTGCGAATTGGATGTGGGTTTCCCCGCATTCAGTTCACATGACCGGCTCTCAATGGAGCGGGTCCGCCACGGAACGGATTGCAAAAGGGTTCTGTGCGTGTTTAGGTCTGGTTCAGGTGCGCATTCAGGCCAAAATTCGCACTTGAATCGCACCTGAAGCGGTGAACAGACATGCACCGGACCCCAGGCATGAACCTGCGGCCGCACATATGTGAACTTTGCCTTAAAGTGAAAATCCAGCCTAAAATTAAAATCTCGAAATACCCTTGCAGGCACAATCTAAGACTAAACTATCTAACCCTGTAAAGCAAAAAATTGCTATACATACCTTTTCTGAAGCCGCTCCAGTCTGGTCTCCAGCAGCGCAGCTCTGTGCAGGGCACAGCTGACAATGGCCATGAAATGCCTGGGAAGTGACGTCACCCATAGACTTACTATGGCGCGTCCGTTGTCACTGTCAGCTCAGTGTGAAATCGGATCAGATCGGCTTCAGAAAAGGTATGTATAGCGAGTTTTGCTTTACAGGGATAGATAGGTTAGTGTTACATTCTGGCTGCAAGTAGATTTTGAGATTTTAGTTTGACTGGACTTCCACTTTAAGATTCAAATAACAATGAATAGTAACATACTGAAACACATATAATGTGTTACGGTTTACTACTATAATGTATATGGTATATTGTAGTGTAAATGTATCCTAAATCAGTATTTCTCAACCAGGGTTTTTGCAGGGGGCAACGGTCTAAGCGTGTCCTTTTCCCACTGACCACCAATCTTAAAGTAGTTATAAAGGCAGAAGGTTTTGTATCTTAATGCATTCTACGCATTAAGATAAAAAGCTTTCTGTGTGTAGCAGCCTCCCTCAACCCCCTAATACTTACCTGAGGTCCCTCTCTGTCCAGCGATGTCCATGAGTGTCTCAACTGTCCGAGATTCTCCAGTCTGATTGGCTGCCAATGCTGTCAATCAAAGATAGCTAGTCAATCAGGAGAGAGAGGGGGCCGGGTTGGGGCTCCATGTCCAATTGTATACACGGAGCTGTGACTTGGCTCGGGTGCCCCCCATAGCAAGCTGCATATTGGGTTTACTTCCTCTATGTCCCCCTGTAAATTAGAAGCATAATGGGCTACTATGCATCGCATAGTAGCCCATTATATGCCACTTACCTGCAAACGAAGCCTGCGATGTCCCCTCTGCTGGCGGCGTCCATCTTCTGCCCCTCTTCCTTCTGGGGCCGCGACTCCGGCGCTGTGACTGACCGGAGTCACGTGACGTCACTCCCGCGCGGGAGCCGCCAGTCACAGCACAGTCGCAGTGGAGGAATGGCACGGAGGCCGTTCCTTCACTGCGCATGTGCCGACATGATGTTGGCACAGCTTCAACACTGCATATCTCCTGAACCGTACAGGTTTAGGAGATATGCAGTGCACCTACAGGTAAGCCTCATCATAGGCTTACCTGTAGGTTAAAGTGGTTGTCATAAGTTGACAACCACTTTAATCACCACCTGTGAA
>BLSH010418757.1:346325-357930 GCA_018402905.1 Glandirana rugosa | reverse complement strand
CGGAGATGGAACACTAACATGGACCTCCGGTAGTCTAGGTGAAGACCCCACGGGGTAAACGTCGTTTACTGCAAATGGGGCACCCCAGAAGTGGATCTGATGGCCTCCAGGTACAATCACAAGGTAGAGGCCTTTGTGTGCAGAACAAGGGATCCGTTGGCGGTTGCCTCGGACGCACTGGTAACGCCCTGGGGTCGGTATCAGCTACTATACATCTTTCCTCCTCTGAAGATTCTACCGCGCGTTTTGCGCAGGATAGAAGCAGATGGAATCCCGACAATCCTGGTAGCTCCGGATTGGCCGCGGCGTCCGTGGTACGCCGATATAGTACGGATGGTGACAGATGTTCCATGGCGTCTTCCACTTCGCGAAGACCTGCTGTCTCAGGGGCCCATCTTGCACCCTGCTTTACCCTCGCTGGCTTTGACGGCTTGGCTATTGAGGCCCAGGTATTGAGGGATAGGGGTGTCTCGGACTCTGTAATCCCTACTATGGTGAAAGCTCGTGAGAGTACCTCACGTAAGATCTATCATAGGACCTGGAAGGCCTGTATTACCTGGTGCGAGGCGGGAGGATGGAATCCCCGCTCTTATAGAGTATCCAGAGTGCTGTCTTTTTTGCAGCAAGGACTGGACAAGAACCTGGCGTTAAGTACGCTTAAAGGACAGATTTCAGCCCTGGCGGTTCTTTTTCAGCGACCATTGGCGTCTCACTCATTGATCCGTACATTTGTACAGGGAGTACGTCATGCCGCCCCTCGGATACGGTCGCCCTTGGCACCGTGGGATTTGAATTTGGGGCTTTCTGTGTTACAGAAACCGCTATATGAAAAGATTAGGGATATTCCCTTAAGCTTATTGTCGCAGAAGGTGGCTTTTCTGGTGGCTATTACATCCGCCAGGCGGGTGTCAGAGCTGGCAGCTTTGTCCTGCAGGTCACCCTACCTGGTCCTTCATAAGGACAAGGCAGTTCTGCGGCCTTCACCTTCATTTCTTCCGAAGGGTGTTTCTTCTTTTCATTTAAATGAGGATATTGTTCTTCCCTCATTATGTCCGCACCCGTCACATCCTAAAGAGGTTGAGCTGCATTCTTTGGATGTGGTGAGGGCTTTGCGGGTATATTTAAGTTCTACAGCTTCTTTTAGGAAGTCTGATGCTTTATTTTTGCTGACAGAAGGGTCGCGCAAAGGTTTGGCGGCTTCGTCAGCTACCGTATCACGTTGGATACGGAGGACCGTGACTCATGCATATGAGATTCGGGGTAAGGTTCCCCCGTTTCCAGTCACGGCTCATTCCACCAGGGCAGTTAGTACGTCCTGGGCGTTTAGACACCAAGCTTTGGTGTCCCAGGTGTGCAAGGCAGCTACTTGGGCCTCAGTGCACACATTTACTAAGTTTTACAAAGTTGATGTTTTAGCATCCTCGGACGCTGCTTTTGGCCGCAAAGTATTACAAGCGGCAGTTTAGGCGCGGTTAGCGCCGCCTGAGAGGGCGTCTTTCTGTTGGGTACATTTGTTATGGTTTTTGCCCACCCCTCTTGATTGGCACAGCTTTGGGACGTCCCCATGTGTCATAAGAAGGCTGCGTCTGTCAGTGAACGGAAGAGAAAAATGGATTTTTTGTATAACTTACCGTAAAATCCTTTTCTCTGAGTTCACTGACAGACGCAGCACCCACCCCTCTGCGTTGGTTTTGTACGGCTTGTTACGAACTGATGTGCTATGCAGAGCAGGGGGATTATATGCTGAGGTGAGGACGGCCCCCTGGGAGGGGCCAACCTACGCTTTTGTTTGTTTTTCCTAGTCTACTCCTAGTAGGATGAGCATAACCCCATGTGTCATAAGAAGGCTGCGTTTGTCAGTGAATGGTAAGTTATACAAAAAATCAATTTTTTTAATATTTGCAAACAAAATCAAGGTTTCCTATTTAGAATAATAATCTGTCAGGTTAGTAAAACAACGATATCCGAACCGATTCTATCATACAGTTTGTAGTGTACATAGATTTGCAAAACAAAGGGATGAAGGAATATTCCTGAACTTTGTTTTATCTCATTGTTACTGTGACATTGTGTGAATGCATCAATGAAGTGCATGATATCTCAGCTTGCTCATTGAATGAGTTTACCAAACATGTAAATATTGCAGAATATACAGCCTCATGCTACATAACTAAGCTCCATTTCATGCTGAATAAACTAAATTATTAATGTACCCTAAATGGAAAACCATCTTTAGATAGATTTTTACTCCAAAAGCATTTTATTAAAATAAGTTTGATTAAAAATCAAAAAAATTGATCTAAATAAAAAAAATCTGATTTTTTTTTTTTTTTTTGCATGATTTTTATCCACCCTGATGTAAGGCCATGTTTACCTGCATGGGGATGCATGTGTGTTCCTTGCATCCCTGTACAGGCGCATTGCGTTTCAACAGCCGCTGCTCCCAATTTGACATCTGTGTGCGTGCAGATTGTCTCCTGGACACCGCATGATGCATCCCTGTGAGGGTAAACACATCCCTCCATGGGTGTACACTTTAGTATGCTCCATGTGATTGAGACCTACGACTGGAGCTGCCAGAATCTGGTGCAGTTGTGCAAGGCAACCAGTTGGCTTATAGCTTTTATTTCCAAGCTTAACTAAATAGGCTAAGGTTAAATGCTGATTGGTTATTATGCACAGTTGCTCCAGATTTTGTATGCTCCCATTTTAGTAAATACTCCCTCCATGTGGTGTTGTGGATAATTTACCTGGTTAAGGCCCCTTTCACAAGGCCGTTCCGATCAGGTCCACCTGTCAGTTTTTCAGGCAGACCTGATCAGAAGGTCCATAGAGACCTATTGGCATGCTACGTCCGGGTCAGATCAGGTCTGGGTGTCCTTTTTCATTTTGGTGTACCGGCTCAGAGGTTGCCTGATGTAAACAAACAGTGGAGTCTGTTTGCACCCAGTTGCCCATAGAGCTGAAGGCTGTCAGCCAGTGTCTGCTCTGCTGAAACTGAGCGGGCATTAGGGTTGCCACATCATCCCTTTAATCCAGGACACATACGAACTACACATGTTCTGTGGCTGATTAAGGTGGTAATTAAACTCGGTGCCTTATCTGCATTCAATTAGCCTCAGAACCTGTGTAATTCATATGTGTCCTGGATTAAAGGGATGATGTGGCAACCCTAGCGGGCATGGATGTGACATTTACCCTGCTCTGCTCCAACCAGCGTCCGATCTGCTCACAGATCCTCTGCTAATCAGAGCGGAATCTGTCCCATCCACCCTGTGTGAAATGGGTCTAAAGGTGTTGGAATTATTTACAAGGACATTCCTTGTGTCCCTAAATGTAACAGTTTCAGATAAAGATTATAGTCTGTGCAACATTGTATTTTAAAGTGGACAGGATAGCTGATGAGCAGTTCCTCCTGTGGCTCTAAGCGGGTAGGTGCGGACGCTGGGCCCGTTCACTTTAATGACAGGTCGCTGGTGGATGCACCTATGTGCAGCTCTCTACACAGCCAGTGAATACCTGAGCTGATCGCTGCTGCTGGATGTAGACAGTGCGTCCAGCAGTGGTCACAGCAGGTGTGCTGTGTTTTGTGCTGGCTGTATAGAGCGCCATGAATAGGTGCAGCTGCTGGCAAACTGCCGCTACAATTTGCACCTGCCCTAATTTGTGTGAATGTAGGCCATGTATATGCTGTGTGGGAAGATAAGGGCCAGGGCCTTTGGGGGGGGGGGGGGTGCAATTGAAATCTGGGGGGACATGCAGCATTCATTTACCTGGCTTATGTACATTGGCCACCAAGGCTGCTGTGCTTGTATGGCATCACTCCTGATGGGCCCTCAACATATACTACACTCTCGGGCCGAGGGTTGGACACCCCTCATCTATAATATTTGTTGATTTGTTGGATACCATGGTGGTAGGGGATATATTTTTGTAAATAAAAGTTTAACCTTTTACTATCCTAATTGCATTTTATTACCCTTTCATCATCTTCTTTCCTTGGGCCAAATATACACGTTTGCATTTTATGTTGGTGTATTAAAAAAAAAAAAGCCCTCTTGCTGCATCTTTGATGCGCTTTCATCAAATGCACATTTTATAGAGTTTAATGGTAGCTCTCCGAAAATGCACTGCACAGATGTGAACCATCCCTTCACCTTTAACCTGTTGATTGTTTGTAACGCTGCATTAAAAAATGCCTTGTGCCAGAAATGTAATTTCAGCGCCTCTATAAAAGGCCCAGATTGCAGAATAAAGTTGTCTATTTGGATGAATTAAAAGCTCCCTTATTTCCTATACGGAAACATTTATCATTGTTAGTGAAATCATGGCTCTGTTTCACCATGCTCATTATTCCTAAATTACCTTAGTTAAACCAGGTTGCAACTCTTTATTTTCTGTTTGGTTCTGGTTTCCATAGACCAAAGGTGGTAATTTCTGCCTCCATTTTGACTTAATCAGATGTAACACCCACCCTTTGTCTAGACCCCTACCTGTGCAGCGAGGACAAGATAAATGGTGCCCTGCTAATTAGAATTATTCATATGTGGGCAGCACAGTGGCTAAGTGGTTAGCACTTCTGCCTAGCAGCACTAGATTCTTTGGTTGGAATCCCAACCGTGGCGCTACATGCCTGGAGTTTGCATGTTCTCCCTGTGCTTGCATGGGTTTCATCCAGGTACACCGGTTTCCTCCTACACTCTAAAAGACATGTTGTCTAAATTGGCTCTAGTATGTGTATGTCTGAATGTAGGTTAGGGACCTTAGATTGTAAGCTCCTTGAGGGCAGGGACTGATGTAAATGTACAAAATATATGTAAAGCACTGTGTAAATTGATGGTGCTATATAAGTATCTGAAATAAAAAAAATAAATAAAAAAAAAAGATATATTTGATTGCATACCTAAATCATAAGTGGTGTATACAACTACTGACTATATGATCGATTGACGATATGTAGGAGTGCCTACCAGGCAGTAGTGTTGCAATAATTGTATAGAGAGGGCTTTTTGAAGGAGGAATGTATGGGGTATGGGTGTCCCACTAGCACCCAGGCACCATAACTAGAATAGGCATGGACTATCTCGTCACTCAAAGGTAACACAAATATATATAAGAAATCTTAAAACAATTTATTTGAAAAATATGACATACAACAACACACTATAAAAAATACAGCATTGGATACAAGCTCCAATAATTTTTACATCTGAAGCCTGGAGTGGTCCCTACAAGGGGTACCACCGGCCCTTAGCATGTAGGCTGTGGATGGTGTGAGGCTCTCGACCGGTTTTGCGGGGCTTCCGCTTCTTCAGGAGATTTAAGCAGCATACAGCTATATTGTTTTTAAAAAAACTATGTATACACAAAAAATAATGACAGAGCATTAGTATTCACAAAAAAAAGGGAATAGGTAAGACTGGGAACAATCAAGATATGAACTTACCCACAATGATCACAGCCAATCATAAAGGTCAAGAGTACGCCCACTGAGGGGCTATCCCCCCCACGGCGGACATGGGGGACAAAGGGAGCTGTGTAACTAAATTAAGAAAGATTGGTATAATTCATTCAGTCAGACGCCAAAAAAGGCATGTAAAGAGGTAACCCCGTGGTGGAAATGGGAAAGGTGCTGAAAGCGGGGAGAGGAGAAAAAATAACGTTGGAAGGAGAAACTGAAAAGGGGAGAAAGGCAATGGAAGAAGAGAATGAGCAATAAAGAACAAAATTAGAACAGGAAGGGGGAGAACATGGCAGAAAGGATGGAAGGAAAAAAAAAAGAGAAAAGAAAAAGGGAAAGAAAAAACAGGGATGTTTTTTCTTTCCCTTTCTCATTTTCTCCCCTCCCTCCTTTCTCGTCCTCTGTTTCTCTTGTTCTCTCCTTCCCACTTTCTTACTTCATCTTATTCCTCTTCCTTATATTTTTTTCCTGATTTCCTTTTTTTTTTTTGCCGTTTTTTCGGTTTTTTTTTTTTCCTTCCTTCCTTCCTTTCTGCCATGTTCTCCCCCTTCCTGTTCTACTTTTGTTCTTTATTGCTCATTCTCTTCTTCCATTACCTTTCTCCCCTTTTCAGTTTCTCCTTCCAACTTTATTTTTTCTCCCCTCCCTGCTTTCAGCACCTTTCCCATTTCCACCACGGGGTTACCTCTTTACATGCCTTTTTTGGCGTCTCTGACTGAATTATACCAATCTTTTCTTAATTTAGTTACACGGCTCCCTTTGTCCCCCATGTCCGCCGTGGGGGGGATAGCCCCTCAGTGGGCGTACTCTTGACCTTTATGATTGGCTGTGATCATTGTGGGCAAGTTCATATCTTGATTGTTCCCAGTCTTACCTATTCCCTTTTTTTGTGAATACTAATGCTCTGTCATTATTTTTTGTGTATACATAGTTTTTTTAAAAAACAATATAGCTGTATGCTGCTTAAATCTCCTGAAGAAGCGGAAGCCCCGCAAAACCGGTCGAGAGCCTCACCATCCACAGCCTACATGCTAAGGGCCGGTGGTACCCCTTGTAGGGACCACTCCAGGCATCAGATGTAAAAATTATTGGAGCTTGTATCCAATGCTGTATTTTTTATAGTGTGTTGTTGTATGTCATATTTTTCAAATAAATTGTTTTAAGATTTCTTATATATATTTGTGTTACCTTTGAGTACCGAGATAGTCCATGCCTATTCTAGTTATGGTGCCTGGGTGCTAGTGGGACACCCATACCCCATACATTCCTCCTTCAAAATGTCTCTTTTTGGATGATGGCACACACTACAAATTATAGCTTGCATTACAATTTCTTGGCTCATCCCTTATACTCATGTATAGAGAGGGCATTTTTTTCTTTTTGCTCCTATCGCTTCCCTTGTACCCACCAGTGTATGTAGGGGAGCGTAGATCTTGTATGTGATGAAAGCGATTAACACAATCAACTTTTGCATACAGTTTTATGATACACCTGATACTCTCCTGATGAGGCGATGTGTTTACCCTTGACATGCAAAGAGATATCACCCTATTCCAGTTGTTTTTTTTTATTTTATTTTTTTTATGGTTTTATTTGTTAATACTACCGCATACATTCCAGGGCTCAAAATTTCAAGTCCTGAGGCACTAGCCAGGCCTGAAGAGTTACTTGCCACCAGTTGCCCCACCCCTAAGTCCACCCCTAAACACGCCCTTGTAAATTAGCTCATGAAATTACACTGTTAAATGTTTTATGCAGAGTTCCAAAAGTAAATATTAACAACAGCTTTAACAATATTAACATAAATCATATCAGTACTCGTCAATGCAGCCGATTAGTGCCCATCAGTACAGTCCCATTAGGGCAGCCTATCGGTGCCAATCAGTGTAGCCGATGAGTGTCCATCAGTACAGTCCCATCCGTGCAGCCTGTCAGTGCCCATCAGTACAGTCCCATCAGTGCCTATCAGTGCACCTTTATCAGTGGCCATCAGTGCAGCCTATCAGTGGCCATCAGTGCAGCCTCATCAGTGCTTATTAGTGCCCATCAATGCAGCATATCAGTGCCCATCAGTGCAGCATATCAGTGCCCATCATTTTAGGCTATCAGTGCAGCCTCATCAGTGCAGCGTATCAGTGCCCATCAGTGCAGCATATCAGCGCCCATCAGTGCAGCGTATCAGTGCCCATCAGTGCAGCGTATCGGTGCCCATTCGCGCAGCGTATCAGTGCCCATCCGCGCAGCGTATCAGTGCCCATCAGTGCAGTGTCAAAGTGCAGCCTATCATTGCCCATTAGTGCAGCCTATCATTGCCCATTAGTGCAGCCTATCATTGCCCATTAGTGCAGCCTATCATTGCCCATTAGTGCAGTCTATCATTGCCCGTTAGTGCAGCCTATCATTCCCCATCAGCACAGACTATCACTCCCCATCAGTGCAGCTATCATTGCCCATCATTGCAGTGTATAATTGCCCAATAAGTACAGCCTCGTCGTCAGTGCCCAGGAATCAGGAGGATCGGGCAGCCGTATGGCACAGAGCGGGGTTCTCCCTCTGAGACGTAGCTTGTATATGAATAGCCGGGTGCGGTCAAGCGAAGTCTCGCCTCCTAGACCAATCCACGAGGCGGGACTTCATTTGTCAACGGCCGGCTATTCATATACAAGCCGCGTCTCAGCGAGAGATCCCCGCTCTATGTCATACGGCTGCCCGATCCTCCTGGCACTTTCCTGGCTGATCGCTTCTGGCAGAACCGGTGCAGCCTTTTATTACAGGGCATCAGAGCGGCCCAGGGGGGGGGGAAGGTCCCCCCTCCCTGCCACTGATGGCCGCACCTCTTCTGCCAGAAGCGATCAGCCTGGAACCTGTCAGCTCAGTCCGCCCCTGCTCCACTGCTCGCCCTCCCCTAATTTTCACTCGCCAAATGCGAGCAGGCGAGTGAAAATTTTGAGGGCTGCATTTGATATATTTTTCTGTATGACTGTGCTGGTGCCTCAAAAGTTTGACAAATTGATTCTTGTTGAAAATAATTGATGTAATCTGGGTGTGACTCCTGAGCCCACCACAAATTTATAGTTCTAATGTGCCCCAGCCCAGTGCCTATGCATGGCCTTGAATGTTTCATCTTTTTTTTACTTTGTCATGGTTGCCTTCCGTGCCAGAGGACCTTGTCCTAACCCTAGACTCAACAGTTGTATGTGTTCTGAGATCCAGGCTAGAGATCTGCACTATTCCAAGAGGTAGTGGTAGAAGGGTGCTTGAAACATTTTCACAGTTATCCAACATCATTATTTGAGCCCCATTCGCCTGTATTTGACAGCTCACCACAAAGGTGGGGTACCACACAGGAGAGGAGGTTAGCCAAAACAAAAAAATCCAAGTGTAATAGCGCATAGCAGTGGGTGGATTCAAAAACCATTATTAGATGGAATAGTGCTTATGGATCTCCCCACTGCTGTGCACTGTCAATCAGCAGCAAGGTGGACCTGATGGGGAACTAGTCTCTGTTTCCGATCAGGCTCCACCCACCCCTAAAAAAAACCTTACTGCAGTGCGCCTGTCAGTGTGACAGGCTGGGGGGAAAGGGAGCACAGAGGAAGAAATGTCCCATTTGGGCACTCCAACATCCGTGCCTGACACCGACAAAATCATGTTGCAATCAGAATTTCGGTACGACAGCAGACAGAATTTCTCCTACCCCCATCATCTCAACTTTGATAAAAAACAGTTTACAACCATCACATTACAAGCTGCTAATTGACAGTGGTCTGAAATACAGTGAGTGTTTTTGGAACTTAAAAGCAGAGTGCAGTCCAGCCAGATAAATATTTTGACAATGCAGCTGTCCACCACTCTCCTGAATTATTTTTGGATTTGACTTGACAATCCAGTAATAATTCTAGCAATGCTGATGGAGAAACTGATGACACGGGTGTTTTATCATCACAAGAACGTTTCTCTGTTACTTGGCAACATTTATGTTTTACATGTAGCAAAATATTTCTTAAAGGAACACTAATTAATAAAATTGAATGTCCCATTTAATTAAGGTTTGTTTGCACAGAAATCCGATTCAGCAGAACGTCATACACAGTCACAAGAAAGCATATGCTTTTAACTATTTTAAAGTGTGCGTTACCCCAACATTTCATGTTCCTGATATGTGCCTGCTGTACCATGCACTTATACAGTGCATATGGAAAGTATTCACATCACTTCACTTTTTCCACATTTTGTTATGTTACAGCCTTATTACAAAATGGATTCATTTTCCTCAAAATTATACAAACAATATCCCATAATAACAACGTGAAAGAAGTTTGTTTGAAATCTTTGATTTTTTTAGTTTACATAAGTATTCACAGCCTTTTGCCATGACACTCAAAATTGAGCTTGAGTGCATCAGCTATCCACTGATCAATCAAGTTGTAGAAACATCTCAAGGATGAAGTCCACCAGTGGTAAATTCAGTTGACTGGACATGATTTGGAAAGGCACACACCTGTCTATAGAAGGTCCCACAGCCAAACCAAGCCATGCCATGAAGTCCAAGGAATTGTCTGTAGACCCCCAAGACAGGATTGTATGGAGGCACAGATCTTGGAAAGGGTCCAGAAAAATTTCTGCAGCATTGAAGGTCCCAATGAGCACAGTGGCCTCTATCATCAGTAACTGGAAGACGTTTTGAACCACCAGGACTCTCCCTAGAACGGGCCGCCCGGCCAAACAGAGTTCAGGGAAGAAGAGCCTTAGTTCGGGAGGTGTCCAAGAACCCGATCGTCACTCTGACAGAGCTCCAGCATTTCTCTGTGGAGAGAGGAGAACTTTCCAGAAGAACAACCATTTCTGCAGCACGCCACCATCAGGCCTGTATGGTAGAGTGGCCAGACGGAAGCCACTCCTGCCTGATAACATGCACGCACGTTGACACAAAGCGGTTTGAATGGTTATTAAAGGTAACCATCCTCACCTGTGATCTGTTTGCTTGTAATTAGTGTGTGTGTATAAAAGGTCAATGAGTTTCTGGACTCTTGACAGACCCTTGCATTTTTCATCCAGTGCTGCACTGATGTTTCTGGAGTCTGGATCATGGGTAAAGCAAAAGAATTGTTAAAAACTCTGTGGGAAAAGGTAGTTGAACTGTATAAAAACAGGAAAGGGATATAAAAAGATATCCAAGGAATTGAGAATGCCAATCAGCAGTGTTCAAACTCTAATCAAGAAGTGGAAAATGAGGGGTTCTGTTGAAACTAAACCACGGTCAGGTAGACCAACTAAAATTTCAACCACAACTGCCAGGAAAAATTGTTTGGGCTGCAAAGAAAAACCCACAAATAACTTCGGGTGAAATACAGGACTCTCAAACATATGATGTTGCTGTTTCAAGATGCACAATAAGGAGGCACTTGAAGAAAGATGGGCTGCATAGTCGAGTCGCCAGAAGAAAGCCATTACTACGCAAATGGCACAAAGTATCCCGCCTACAATAAGCCAAACAGCACAGAGACAAGCCTCAAACCTTCTGGCACAAAAGTCATTTGGAGTGATGAGACCAAAATTTTAGTTTTTTGGCCACAACCGTAAACGCTACATTTACAGAGGAGTCAACAAGGCCTATGATGAAAGGTACACCATTCCTACTGTGAAACACGGAGGTGGATCGCTGATGTTTTGGGGATGTGTGAGCTACAAAGGCACAGGAAATTTGGTCAAAATTGATGGCAAGATGAATGCAGTATGTTATCAAAAAATACTAGATGAAAATTTGTATTCATCAGCCAGGAAGCTGCCCATGGGACATACTTGGACATTCCAACATGACAATTATCCAAAACACAAGGCCAAGTTGACCTGTCATTGGCTGCAGCAGAATAAAGTGAAAGTTCTGGAGTGGCCATCTCAGTCTCCTGACCTCAATATCATTGAGCCACTCTGGGGAGATCTCAAACATGCAGTTCATGCAAGACAGCCCAATAATTTCCAGGAACTGGAGGCTTTGTGCCAAGAGCAATGGGCAGCTTTGACATCTGAGAACAGAAAAGTTTTTGTGTTATCATTTTTCTGAAAAATCAATCACTAAAAAGTCTTTTTACTATTGTGTTTTTGAAAAGACAAGAGTCTACAGTTTCGACGGGTAACGAGAAC
>BLSH010418757.1:259827-275777 GCA_018402905.1 Glandirana rugosa | reverse complement strand
GGTTGCCTCGGGCGGAGTACACCTTCCCCGGATTCTCAGGGTCAGTGGCCGGGAACAATGGCAACGCAAAAGCCAAAATTGTGAGATCTGTTGCAGCGTAATGGCTGGCCAGCTTCAGCAGGAACAGGGGGGAAGATCAGAACAGTGCTGTAAAAATGTGGGGGGAAGACAAACGATCATAGTCTATGTATCCTTAGCATAGTCATAGTCACTTATCTGGGACCTCCTGAAAACGTTGTGCCTGGAGTGTCTGGAGCGCCTGGGATTATTTGGTTTTTTTTTCTATTGGATGAATTAGATGGACTTGTGTCTTTTTTTAAACCTATGTAATTATATCAGTCTCATTCATCTCTGTGACAGATGGCTGTTAATCATAATGCAGCACAACTGGTAGATACAAATATATGCAAACAATATTTGCCTTAGGCCCCTTCCACATGAGGCGGGCTCCGTTGGAGTCCAGCTGCTGAGCAGGAAATGTCCGCTGATCCCCACTGTGCAGGTGGGTGGCTGGTCCGTGTCCATTTCGCTTATGCATCGCCTGTCTGTTTACACCCAACTGCCATCTGCCAGACAGTTGGGGGAACGGATCCCCTTCTGTCTGTTCTTAGTGGACAGAATCGGATTGGATGTCGGCGGGTGCCACCTGTCCAATTTTTCATCTGATCCCATCCGATCCACCAGACGGATGGAAAACAGGGTTTCCACCCGTCTGGATTTCACGGTCAGGATCGGATAGCAGTGGGTGTCAGCGGACATGTCACCACTGACATCTGCTGCCCCATAGGGGTGAATGGAGTGTCCAATCAGGTCAGCTTAAAAAAACTGACAGGCGGAACTGATTGGAAAGCCCGTGTGAAAGGGGCCTTAGTTCAAAACTTTTGCCAGGATGCCTAAATCAAATACTATTGGTTATGTTAGTGTCTGTTAACAGTGCCATTGTTTTAAATTATGTGGATTTGGCAATGCACTAGTTGTAGTTTTTATTTGCTCTCACCAAGGACACACACCTATGAAGTGTGCCTAAAACATGAAAGAAAACCTTATGCCATCCTTATTTCCTGAAGACATTAAAAATGGAATGAAAGCATAAATTAAAGACTTTCATTTACTCACCTAATCTGTGTGTCTCAGAATCTATCTGGGGGAATTTTTATATCTTGCATTCCTTACACAAAGTCACTCATTTTTTTAAATTGCACACTATTGTGGTTTGGGATACAAATCTGGTGTGGCTAGTTGTTTGGGATGGCTGAAATAACATTTACTCCTCAGACGTTCGTCTAGTTGGATGGGTGGATTGTTTTTTGCCTTTCCTTTTATCTGGGCAAACCCTTTTGACGTAGAAATTGCACATACGTGCCTGATCTGGAACATAGTAGGAACCACCCAGTCTGGCAGCAGGGAGAGAGCTGTAGAAGTGTCACATACCAGAAGCTGAGCAATTATTTCTTTGCAGTAAATCATTTTAGATGATGTGCCATAACTCATCCCTCAGGGTTCATTGGGGCAAATGATTTTCAAAGCAGAGGCAGCGTTAGTCAGAATCGTTCATGCCCTGCAAGACCAGAGCCTGACTGAGCTGTCATTTGCTGTGTAACTTTCCACACTGGATTGGACTATTTCTCATTCAAATCAATGTTCACATGTGTCAACAGGAGGGTTTTTACAAAGGGATTGAGCGCTAATCCAATTGACTGTAATTCTCTGTTGATTTATGCCAGGAAAAGCACTAATGAATGTGATTGTGGGGAAAAAAAAAACCTGCAATCTGAGCCTGCTCACTGGTGTTCCAGCAGAAAGTGGCCCAATTGCTTTGAGCCAGCTTGCAGCATTCATAGAGATTGCCAGACTTTGTGATGCAAGTCTGCAATCTGGTAACAGTAAATGCAGGTGATGATGTGGGCACTTTATCCTTCAGAACATGTCAGGGTTCAATGAATAGAAGGGTGGATCATTGAAAAAAAAAATCTAGATTATGCGTAAGGCACACAAAACTCTTTTATAAGCTGCATTTTATTTTAAAAGTTGCATATTAAAAGGAAACTCTCCTTTTGTGGGGAGACAAATAGCAAATTAAGAAAAAAAAATAATATAGCGTAACACAAGTCCAATTGTAATTGAATGTTATTAAATATTACCTTTCCTTTTCAATCTACAGCACTGTAATTTTCTAAAAAAGGAACGCAATGAATGCAATATGTCTACCTGGAGGGGTTCTGTACACAGATGGTGTACAGAATGCCCCCCAGAAATGTAAGTTCCTGCTTGTGTGATTGGCTCACAAATTTTCCCAGAAGTCTGTACTAAGATACAAGTCATTTCAGGCATCCCCTGTAACAAAATCATACATTTTGGTGAGATACTCCCAATAGGAAATAACATCTAAAGGGATGCAGGCTCAGCAGCTTTCCCCTTTAGTGCCCTGCAGGTGCTGCAGCTGATATGAAACCACTCCCATTAGATTCACTCTCCCACATGGACACAGACAAACACACAGGGGTTTCTTCAGAATAACAAAAGATTATTGCAACAAAGTTTGTTAAAATCCCTGCAATGTACATAGATCACCCAGGGAGGAATGTTTTTTTTTCCCAACAAAAGTGGAGTTGCTCTTTAAATTTGCTAATTTCCATGTTAGTAGTAACTATGTTTGACAATGATTATTTGGCCCCTTTTCAGCCTAAATCCCTTCAGATATTGAACAATTCTTCACTGTAGTACATACATATAAATACATGTAATAATTGAAAACTCCATTACTTGAGAAGTATATCGTTGGCTGTATAAGGCAAGGTAGGGATTGTTCAAAAGCCCTGCTGGTATTTTGTTGTGTGTCTTGTTGGGGAGATTACTCTTCACTTTCTGGTCTGTAAAACACAACAGGATGTGAGAGCAAGTCTCTCCAAATTAATGGAACCCCCCCTAAGACTTCTAGCTGCAACAAATATCTCAATTAAAGATCCCCTTACCTCTCTCTTTTTTCAGTAACAACTTTACCATTTTGGATTTATTATTATTTTCTGCTTGGTGACAATTGTTCCCAAAGAATGTAGGGGGAATTTAACCTCTTCCAGCCTCTGAACCACTCAACCCAGAGCAAGCAATGTGAAGGTATAGAAAATAGATATATAAATGTGCCTCATATGGAAAATAAACACATGACAGCACACATAAAACCCATTGTTCTGAAGATAAGAGCGTGAGTATATTTCACACTCAAAATACAACCATCTATAAATATTGTTTAAGCCCCAATATGCATCACATTGTAAATATATGACTGTCCACATATGACGTTTAAGACCAATGCATTTTGCAATTAGTTTGCTTCTTCAAGATCCAAAACACATCAGATAGTTCAGTCTGATAAAAAGACAATACTTTATTTGTGAAAAAAACAGATTGCCTCTAAAACCAACAGAGAAAAGCCCAGGAAGAAGATCAGCAAGTGGTCCCCATATGGAAACACATAGTAGGTCCTCACACACCTAAAGACAACACCATGTATCTATAGAGACATATCCCCTACTAGCAGACCATATAGGTCCTCCCATTTTCATATCACCATTATTGTAGTGGATAATCCACAACCTCCCGCTATGTCTCAATGACAAGGCTATACTTTAGCATAGAGTATAGCTGCACGATTAATCGTTAAAGAATCGAGATCGCGATTCAACCCCCCTCACAATCTTAAAACAGCATTTCCTCAATTCAGTGCAGAGACGTTCTCTGCTCACTGCTGACAGCTGTCAAAAAACCCCCCCAAAAAACAGGCAGCCAAGTTTATCTTAACATTGCTTAGGTGGAGATAAAGAGGAAACCTTTAGTTCTTTTAGATCAAAGGGATGAACTTTGATCTGTAAATGAGGTCAGTTTAACCACTTCTAAGACTAAACCTTTTTCTGACACTTGTTGCTTACAAGTTAAAATCAGTATTTTTGCTAGGAAATTACTTAGAACTCCCAAACATTACATATATATATATTTTTTATATAGCAGAGAGCATAGAGAATAAAATTGCGGTTGTTGCAATATTTTGTACAATAAAATGGCACCCTGCCCATAATTTAACCT
This sequence comes from Glandirana rugosa, assembly GCA_018402905.1. NCBI lineage: Eukaryota > Metazoa > Chordata > Amphibia > Anura > Ranidae > Glandirana > Glandirana rugosa. The sequence continues at coordinate 271,697 of BLSH010418757.1, read as the reverse complement.
CTTACTTTATCCTCCTAATTTACCTAAAGATGTTTTCAAAAGTTTCAGCTATTGGTACACTTCATAAGGACTCAATCACTCAGGCACTCAGGCAGCCTATATTAATGAATGGACATACATTGGCATGCACACTCATATGCAGGGATGTGCACAAGGACCATGATGCACAGAACTTCTACATCCTGGGCTATGCACCCATCACCCATACTTGTCAAACTCAGTTGTGCAGGTAGATGTGAATAGCCAATGCGCATTCATTCACTAATATGGACTGCCTGCATGCAGTTCAGCACTAGGACAGAAAAGCAAACAAAGGGCTCTTTACACTGCCTGAGTGCCTGTGTGAATGAGCCCTAAATGTAAACTTGGTTTGAAGCAAATATTTTAGTTTAGCGTTAATCCACAGTGAGGGCAGAACATTGTTTTTGTTTATGCTGTCTTCTGTAGAATCATCTGGACCCTATCCTTTGACTTTGTACAGGCCACAGCAGCTGGACAGAAGTGCAGATTATGCACCATTCAAGGCTGGCGTAGCCAAGAGATTTAAAGTAGTACCAAAGCCTATGCTTTTTAAAGAAGAACTCCACTTTCATGAAAAAAAATTATATGGCATAAGAAATTGTTACACAAGCCATTTTGTAATTTAATATTCTAAAAATGACCAATTGCATTTCAATCTGAAGTTGCTGTAATTTTTTTAAAATGTTCCAAAAGTCCAATGCAATATGGCAACCTGGAGGCATTCTGTACACGGCATGTATACAGAAGGCTCCCAGAAATGTTTCTTGCTTGTGTGATAGGCTCACCTATTTTCTCAGACATCAGTGCTAAGCTACAAGTAACATTTTTGATGTCCACTGCTATAAGAATTTATTTTTTGCTGAAATACTGCCCAAAGTTTAACTACATCTAAAGGGATGCAGTCAATGAAACTTTCCTCATTTAAAATACTGAAAGTGGGTGAGTTGGTTATAATGAACACAGACCCTACTATTCAGCAATCAGTCTGGAAAGAAAAGAGTGAAACAGACCACTTTTTATCAGAACAGAAAAAAAATACAAAGCTTGTTAAAATCCTTGCAGTGTACATTGATCACCCAGATGGGATTTTTTTCTCAACAAAAGTGGAATATTTTCATTGTTTTACAGGATTTATATAGTGTCAACCGTTTGTGCACCTCTTTACAAAATAAAAGGAGACAGTACAGTTAACTGTACAAAAAAAATGGCGACCGCCCAACCTATAATTAGCCTTTGCAGTAAGGTGCACATGGAAGGGAAATGCACTTCATGAATAAACAAAAGATTTCCCGGCACACTTACCATCCAGCCTGCAAAACAATCAAACTGACCCAGTCTAACAATTCATGTTAAAAACAGAGGGTTTTATGCAAATATATTTTTTTTTTTTTGTGAAGTTCATTGCCCTTCCATGTGCACCTTGCTGCAAAGGCTAGTTATAGGTTGGGGTGGTTTTCCTTTTTTTGTACAGTTGGCTGAATTGGGTGCAGAGACGCACTAGATGCCTTCAGCTGCCATTGTGCTTTTGCTGGGCATCATGTGCATCCCTGTGTCTTTAAGGACGGATGGGCTCCCTCCAGGCACACCTGCCCTTAAACTCTTCACTGCTATATTTGCTCCAACTTTGGAGACTCTCAAAATTAGGAGCATTGTTGTGAGCACTGTGGCTTGCACATATATTTGCAAATGTGTGCTAACAAAGCCCTCTGTTTTTAACGTGAATTGCTAGATAGGGCCAGTTTGATTGTTTTGCATGCTGGTTGGGAAATCATCTTTTTTTTTTTTTTTGTGGACTGTACAGTTACAATACAATTCAATATGAGATGTTTAGGGGGCCCCGTTTGTGAGAGCATATAATCCAAAAGGAGGGTCAAGTGATACAAATGGTAATAGCTGTTAGGGGTAAGCTGATGGAGAAAGTAAAAGTTCAGTTTTATGATGGGATTCCCAGATTTTTTTTTTTGAGGGATTGTCTAAAGCAGTGTTTCCCAACCCAGTCCTCAAGGCACACCAACAGGTCATGTTTTCAGGATTTCCCTCAGATGAATCAGCTGTGGTAATTACTAAGGCAGTGAAACTGATCAAATCACCTGTGCAAAATAATGGAAATCCTGAAAACATGACCTGTTGGTGTGCCTTGAGGACTGGGTTGGGAAACACTGGTCTAAAGACAGCGTTGGAGATAGCTGGACATATTGGTGTAGGAAGTTCCAAAGGATGATGAAGCCTCTGGAGAAATCCTAAAGGGGAGCATGGGAGAGAGTGATAAGGCAGCCAAAGAGCAGGAGGTCTTGGAAAGAGCAAAGTTGGATTGTTTGAGTGATATTTTGAGATGGGATTGGTGATGGTGATGTAGCTCACAACAGAGTTGTGAATGGCTTTTTGTATCCTGCATTTAGTATTTTTTGAGTTGAGTTACACATTAAACCACAACACATTGGCATAAATTATTCTAGCACAGGGCAATAATTCTTTCCAACAAAATTCACTTACATTTTAGACAGTTTACAGCTGTATCCTCCATCTTCTGATGTGCCGCTTCCCTGAACTTCCAGGTGGGGAACACTCACAAGGCATTACCAGTCACTCCTGGGGGCTACAGGTCAATTTATTCTCTGCACTAGTGCACATGTGTACCCGTTCATTTAAAAAAACTTGCCTAACGGATTACACACAGTAGACACTCTTCTGCTCCTCCAAGAACAGTGATCTCAGTGCCTCTGGATCTGCTGTCAATCAAGTAATTTGCATTGGCAGGTATTTGCACATCACTATTTTCATGCTTTGCGATCGCAGAAACTCTGAATGGCATTGCACATGCATACATGAGTGCTTGAAGTTCACACAATAATTGTATATATCATCTTGAGCATCCGGTGTATTTGCTGGTACTCGGGCTGAGGATAGGGTTGTTTTTCTTTTTTTTTTTTTTTTTTAACTATTATTATTGACTACATTTATCACTATTTATTTTGTGATTTCACGTATTTCCATCTCTCTTCTTTTTTTTTCTTTGAAGGAGCTAGATCAACTTAGAAGGGGGGGGGGGGACCTGTTCCAGCACCCACATGTACCTACTTGGCAAAAAGATGACTAACGCTTCATGTACACTGGCCTACGTTTTCCATGGCTGTGGGACAACACAAAATGTGGCAAAATCCCGTTCGTAACCCTTTTTGCTGTTTCCTGCAGCTGGTGGTCAAAACGTTCCTATCCTGAACGATATTCTTCCGCATTCAGGAGAGGGAGGGAGGTTGAAGCTCACCTAAACGTGGCAGTGCTGTTATCAGTAAGCAGTAATCTGTTGCTGCAGGGGGAGGCTCAGCGTGCCCTTACTAGACATGGCTGATAGAGCTTACAAGCTGTGGCCTTTTAGATTAGAAAGGATTGCAGCACAGGAGTTGATTGCTTAAGCTACTGGTCTGACAGGCAGAAGTTTAAGTAATACCTCTCACTGGGACCTGGAAAAGCCACTGAGACCAAGTGCTACTTATGGCAATCAGAATGTTTCTAATAGAAGGCTATTATGCACCATTAACCTACATGAAAAGTGAGAGAAACTGAACCTGAGAGAGGTTTTTAACCCTTGCCTACTCGGTCAAGAACTAAAAAAACACACTTGGTTGGAGCTGCCAAACCTATAGTGCCTTGAAAAAGTATTGAATAATGTGCTAGTAGTGCTGCACTGTCAGGTGGCATATACAGATATGTAAAATATAATCAAAACATCTGCTGCTGTGTGCCTCTACACATCGATAAATTCAAGTGTAAAAGAAATATCAAAAGCAAATACATCCTAATGTAAATAAAATAAACAAAAAAAATAAAGAAAGATCTGTGGGTGAAAATCACTGTATCAAAATACTCAGTGAATGATAACCACTAAACAGAACAATGCACACAATAGGAAGTGACTAGTAAACAAAACAGTGCCTGTATACAATGTGACCACAGCTGAAAGTGCCAATAATATACAAATAAAGTGGCTAGTAATAAAGATAAACTGCAAAAAAGTGCAAAGTGCAAACCATGCTTTAGGCAGTGTGATGTGTTCAACTGGGTGATCTGTCCCTTTGCCAATCCGGCAGTGATTGTGAATGGCTGGTGTCCTCTCTTGCTGTGACGCCTCAGTGCTCTCTTTCCTCTCACCTTACTGCTGTAAGGTAACAGCATAGAAGAGATGACTATCTCTGGGGATCCATGTATGTCTGCCTGCCTCTATGGGTTCTGGTTTGGGTAACCCGGCTTGGAGAACTCTATGGTTGATGGTACCTCATGGGGGTCCTTCCCGATGTTCTCTGTGACATTGTCATGTTACAACCAAAAACGTAAATGTATTGTATTGGGATTTTATGTGATAGACCAACACAAAGTGGCACATAATTGTGAAGTAGAAAAAAAATTATAAATGTTTTAAAAAAAATTTCACAAATATCTGAAAAGTGTGGCATGCATTTGTATTCAGCCCCCTTTACTCTGATACCCTTAACTAAAATATAATGGAACCAATTGCCTTCGGAAGTCACTTAATAAGTAAATAGAGTCCATCTGTGTGTAATTTAGAGTGGTTGTAAAGTCATTGTTGTTTTTACCCCCCAAAAAGAAAGCATGTTATACTTACCTGCTCTGTGAAGTGGATTTGCACAAAGTAGCCCAGATCCTCCTCCTCTTCTTCTCTCTGGCTCTCCTGGCCCCTCCCTCCTGTTGAGTGCCCCCACAGCAAGCGGCTTGCTATGGGGGCACTGGAGCTGAGCAGCAGACACAGTTCATTCAGACACAGAGCTGTGGCCCAGCCCCGCCACCTCTCTGAGGACATTGACTCACTGAATTTGATTTACAGCACCGGGAGCCAATTGCGCCATGCTGCCATCTCAGCCAATGCGGAGGGAGAGTCTTGGCCAGCCGAGTGTCTCCTGCAACATCACTGGATAGAGATGGGGCTCAGGTAAGTATTAGGGGGGCAGAGGATGGCTGCTGCACACAGAGGGTATTTTATCTTAATGTATATAATGCATTAAGATAAAAAACCTTCTGACTTTACATCCACTTTAATCTCTGTATAAATACAACTGTTCTGTGAAGCCCTTAGATGTTTGTTAGAAAACCTTAGTGAACAAACAACACCATGAAGGCCAAGGCACACACCATACAGGCCAGGGATAGAGTTGTGGAGAAGATTAAAGCAGGGTTAGGTTATAAAAAAAAATATCCCAAGCTTTGAACATCTCAGAGCGATGTCCAATCCATCATCCAAAAATGGAAAGCGTATGGCACAACTGCAAACCTACCAAGACATGGCCATCCACCTAAACTGACAGGGTGGGTAAGGAGAGCATTCATCTAGAGAAGCAGCCAAGAGGCCCATGGTAACTCTGGAGGAACTGCAGAGATCCACAGCTCAGGTGGGAGAATTTGCCCACAGGACAACTATTAGTCATGCACTCCACAAATCTGGCCTTTATGGAAGAGTGGCAAGACAAAAAACCATAAGAAGTCTTGTTTGCAGTTTGTGAGAAGCCATGTGGGGGACACAGCAAACATGTGGAAGAAGGCACTTTGGTCATATGAGACCAAAATTGAACTTTGGCCTAAAAGCAAAACGCTAGGTGTAGCGGAAAGCTAACACTGCACCATCCCCACCGTGAAAAATGGTGGTGGCGGCAGCATTATGTTGTGGGGATGCTTTTCTTTAGCAGGGACAGGAAAGTTGGTCAGAGTTGATGGGAAGATGGATGGAGCCAAATACAGGACAATCTTAGAAGAAAACCTTGTTAGAGTCGCAAAAGACTTGAGACTGGGGCGGAGGTTCACCTTCCAGCAGAACAACGACCCTAAACACACAGCCAGAGCTACAATGGAATGGTTTAGATCAAAGCATATTCATGTGTTAGAATGGCCCAGTCAAAGTCCAGGCTTAAATCCAATTGAGAATCTGTGGCAAGACTTGAAAATTGCTGTTCACAGACGCTCTCCATCCAATCTGACAGAGCTTGAGATATTTTGCAAAGAAGAATGGGCAAAAATGTCACTCTCTAGATGTGCAAAGCTGGTAGAGACATCCCCAAAAAGACTTTCAGCTGTAATTGCAGCAAAATTTGGTTCTACGAAGTATTGACTTAGGGGGGTTGAATAGAAATGTACCCCACACTTTTCACATATTTATTTGTAAAACATTTTTGGAAAACATTTATCGTTTCCCTTCCACTTCACAATTATGTGCCACTTTGTGTTGGTCTATCACATAAAATCCCAATAAAATCCATTTACGCTTTTGGTTGTAACATGACAAAATGTGGAAAATTTCAAGAGGTATGAATATTTTTTCAAAGCACTGTATGTCTAATGCTAAATTTTAATAATTGTTTTGACCGCTTTCTGTAGTCACAGAATACAATTTTATATACCTATATACCAGATTGGTGGTTAGTGTTAGAATGGAACTTAACTATATCTGAGAGCCACAAACCAAAAAGCTGTTTGATTAATTTTTAATATTCAAAGCACACTCACCCATCCATCTACGTCTCCATGCTATATTTTGTGAGGAAACACTTTGAAACAACACACCCTAGCATTTCTAGCTGCATCTTGAATAATGGCAGATAATTTATGTAGTAATTATTTCCTGGAATCCATCTGCACTTAAAGTGATTGTAAAGTCTGTTTTTTTTTCTATAAAAATATACTTGCCTGCTCTGTGCAGTTAGTTTTGCCCAGAGCAGCCCAGATCTTCCTCATATCGGGTCCCTCTTTGGTGCTCCTGGCCCCTCCCTCCTGCTCAGTGCCCCCACAGCAAGCAGCTTGCTATGGGGGGCACCCAAGCCGAGTCACAGCTCTCTGTGTCCATTCAGACCTCCTGATTGGCTAGCTGACGTTGATTGACAGCAGCAGAAGCCAATGGCGCTGCTGTGTCTCTGCCAATCAGGAGAGAACGTCTTGGACGGCTGAGACACTCCTACAACATTGCTGGACAGAGATGAGGCTCAGGTAAGCATTAGTGGGGGGAGGGGGGCTGCTGCACACAGAAGGCTTTTTATCTTAATGCGTAGAATGCATTAAAGCGGAGTTCCACCCAAAAGTGGAACTTCTGCTTTAATGGAAGGTGACCCCCCGACATGCCACAATTGGCATGTCTTTTTTTGGGGGGGGTGACCAGGGACCCTGTTTTCACAAGGACCCAGGTCCACTTCCTCCCCTGGCGCCGTGACTCAGGGAAGGAAGTCCACCTCCCCCCCCCCCCCTCGACGATCTTCTGGGACACATCACAGGTCCCAGAAGATATGCCGGCCAGTCAGAAGGCGTAGTGGGACTCGCGTATGTGCAATGCGCGCCCAGCTTTGAAGTCAAAGCCGGATGCCCACACCTGTGATGCTGGCGCCGCAGAGGCATTTACAGCCCCTTTAACCCAGGCATGAAGGCAGCAGGGTGTGCATAGCTGAGAAAGCCCCTCCTCCTGTCCCATGAAGCATCATGGGATGTATGACATAAGTTTGGTCAAGGTCAGAAACCAGGAAGCAACTGAAAAAATGTAAACTATACCTTTCCATCTATGTTTACTTACGCTAGGAGCCTAAGGATTAAGTAGTTAACGTTGATTGAGAGAGTAAAGTTCTGCCTAGATATGTTGGCATTAATGCAATATTAAACTAAGGTAATTAGGTATTTTTTATGGTTATTTTAGTACATTTAGGGCTAAAATGAGCCACTTTCCTTCCCAGCATGGTGGAATAGAAATGCAGCATGGGGTATGTGTGACAAGACCATCCTGCCACATGCAGGGGATAATGGAAGTTGACATGTTTTGTTAAAGTGGTGTGTTTAGGTATAATTATGCTTAAATGCATGTCTCTAGTGTCTGAGGGTAAATCTTACTATCTAGAGGAATATGAAGCATAAATAGCTACCCATTACTATTCAGTGACAGGAAGTTTTACAGCAGCTGTTTAATACTGTCAAGTTGTGTGAAATTCCTCCACATTGAGGCTGCATAGACATCCCCAGCCTGTCTGTCCTAAGCTATATGGCACCATCAAGTCTGAACAGCATTTCAGGTATGTCTTTCCTTCTAGAGAATCTTATCTTATGGAATGGGCCCATGTGCTTTCAGCTGCCCACCCCAATTAACCCAGTAATTCTTAGGCTCATAGCTTACATATTCTACGTGTTCCTAATCAGAGACATCTTTGGGCTACTGATAGAACGATGAAAGGTAATGTACTTGTTAAATGTCTTCTACTATTAAAGAATTCTGCTTGTATTTGCAGATCATAGAACACTAATCTATAAATAAAATGGAAATGTAGACATGCATTTACATAATCTTAACATTATTACTTGCCCAGTATACATTTGGAAACATCCTGCATTGAAAGAAACATTGCTGCGTTTTTTTGCAAAATGAGTGTATATGCAGCGCTGACCCTATTCCTGACATGTATGACATACCGCAGCATGGCGTGCCCGGGCAACATATGGAGGCATTACACTGGCACTTCTGCAAGAGCCGTCTTCCTTCTGTCGGACCAAGTGCCTTACACACAGCTCGAATGTTGAGTGGGTTTTATTAAACCGGTCGATGTCGCCCAACGTACAGCCCATGTGTATGGTCGGGGCTTAAGGCCAGAGGAGCAGTGATGAACGTGTAAGCCAGGAAGCTGAATGTCATTTTTGATGGAAAAGCAATGTGGAATACCCCTGTCAGGGAAACTCATGCTTAGTTTTATGAACTTTTTAAATAAAAATGAGCAAGAAAAGCCCTAAAAAAAAAAAAAAAATCAGCAAGTGGCTAAGTCCCTAAAGTTCTACCATTTGAAGCAAGTTCTCACAAATGACTTTAAGCCGTTACAGCAACAGGTTTTTTTTCTTTTGAAAAAAAAGTTTATATACTGTAAATTAATGAAAAATTGACCATTGTAAGCATCCCTGTCAGTGTTAAATGGTTTGTTTCAACCCTCTAATTGCCACTTTTATTGGAGAGCTTGGCCTGTTAAAGGATGTTGAAAAATAAGACTTGCCAGATCAAATTAAAGGAGTTGTAAATGCAGAAGGTTTTTTTATCTTAATGCATTCTATGCATTAAGATAAAAAGCCTTCTGTGTGTAGCAGCACCCCCCTAATTACTTACCTTAGCCCCATCTCTCTCCAGCGATGTCCACAAGTGTTTAAGCCTTCCATTACACTCCTCCTGATTGACTGAGACGCAGCAGCGCGCCGTTAGCTCCCATGGCTGTCAATCAAAGCCAGTTAGCCAATCATAAGAGAGAGGGGGCCTGGTCGGGGCTCTGTGTCTGAATGGACACACGGAACTGTAACTCGGCTCAGGTGCCCCCATAGCAAAGTGCTTGCTGTTGGGGCACTCGACAGGAGGGAGGGGCCAGGAGCAGCGAAGAGGGACCCGAGAAGAGGAGGATCCGGGCTGCTCTGTGCAAAACCAACTGCTCAAAGGAGGTAAGTATAACATGTTTGTTTTATTTTTTTTTTAAAAAGAGACTTTACAATCACTTTAAAGGAAAAATAACACTTAAAACAAAATAGAAAATTGATGCAGCCACCACCTGCAGGTTGATCACCTTAGTTGTCCAGCTAGCAGTTTTTTAATCTTAGGCCTCTTTCACACACCCGGACCGTTTGTCCGTTTTTCATCCATCCGTTGATGGATGAAAAACGGACATCAATGGATCTCTATGGAAAAACGGATGACAACTGATGATCATGTATTTGCATCAGTTTTCATCCGCTTCAGTCAGCATCCGTTTTTTTGAACGGATGAAAGTCCTATTTTTCATCCGACAAAAAAACGGATCGGACGAAAAACGGATGTAAACTGACGAACGGTCAGTTTTTCATCCGTTTTTGCATTGGTAGTGAATGTAAAAAAAAACTGATGAAAAACTGATGACCACAGATAAAAAAACGGATGAAAAACTGATGGATACTTCATCCGTTTTGACGTGACTGAACGAATGAAATGAACGGTCCGTATGTGTGAAAGGACCCTTAATTGAAGCTCAGCTGCGCTGATTGCCTTTTATATTAGATGCAGCCACCACAACTAAGAATTGGTAAGCTGCAATAAAATGATTTTTTGTTACTACTGCTTTTTGATATTATACAGGTATATCCCAGACAACATTGTTCTATACTAGGAATTCTAGAATGGAATGTTCATACAGTCTTTACTTTTTTGATGTAAAAACCCTTGGTGCCAGGGGTAAACGTCATTTAACCACTTGACCTCCGTAAGGTTTTACCCCCTTTATGACCAGAGCCTTTTTTGCTATTCAGCACTGTGCTGCTTTAATTGGCAATTGTGCGGTCATGCAACACTGTATGCCATTGAAATTTATACCATTTTTTTCACACATGTAGAGCATTCTTTTGGTGGTATTTGATCACCACTGTGTTTTTTATTTTTTTATTATATAAATGAAAAAAGACCAAAAATTGTTTTGAAACCTATCCAATTAAAAAAAAAATCAAATTTCTTCATATTCCTCAACTCAACTCCATAAAAGCCTATGTGTCCATGTACGCATAGGCTTTTAGCAGAGTTTAGGAGCTGCTGTATATATTTGTTTATGCCACATTTATAGCGTCTACGACTACTAAGGTGTGTATATATAGTGGAATTTACGCAACTATAGACTCTTTACTATCATGGTGGTGATCAGTGACTTATAGTAGGACTGTGATAGGGTGCCTGGCAATCTGACGCTAACAGACACTATCTGGGAGGGTCACTAATTGACACTGACATTTCTAATGACACTAATACAGTGATCAGTGATACTATACACTGACTAATGACACTGGTTAGGAAGGGATTAGCATCAAGGGGCAATCAAGGGGTTAACTGTGTAGAGGGATAATACATGTATATTTTTCCCTGTTACTTCATATTTTCATGTCTGCATCCAAAATATGTACATAGTTACATAGTTGGTAAGTTTGAATAATGACACTGGTCCATCCAGTTCAACCTGTACATGTGTGTATTTTTTTACAACAATACATGTAAAGCAATGTCATTCTAACATAATGCAATTGTCACAGAGAGTTTGCGGAGCTAATACTGTAGCTGCTGACTTTTAATATTAGAGCACTTACCTGTCCAGGCATCCAGTCATGTCCTCACCCAAGCCCATTATTCAATCGGCTATTAGGTGCTGGCGCCGCCATCTTGACTAAGGGAAACCGCCTTGCGGCTTCTCACCCAGTGTTGTACTGCGAATGCGTGAAGTGTGTGCTGCGCTTTGTGAATGGGCCGCAGTCTTCTGGGACCTGTTTAGTGTACCAGGAGGCTGCAGGGGAAGGAGGTGGTGGTGGGGGGGGGGGCTGAACTGAGCCAGAAGTGGGAGCGGCTATCTGTTAAAACTAGATACCTGCCCCCCCCCCCAAACGGTGCCAAATGTGGCTGCGGAGGGGGTGGGGGAGGGGGCAGACAAGCGGCGCTTCCCCTTTTGGGTGGAGCTCCGCTATAAAGAATTGAATGGATAAATCTATACAGAAGAATAAAATATCCATAGGATCCAGTCAGCAGTATAGCAATGTCTGTGAGGTGATCAGCCATTTGTCCACCTATACACGCTAAAAGCCTAATTGTTTTTTTGTGCCTCTAATTTTCTTATTCCTTTTTTTCCCTTAGGGCTCATGCACACTGCATCTCAAAGAAGCTCAAAGGGCTCATGCACACTGCAGCTTAAAGAAGCGGCTCCTACATGCTTTTTAGCTATTGTTTTTTCTGCCTGGAAACTCCCCACCATGTTAGCCAATGTGTCCATGCACACTATGGCTTTTTCAGTGGTTTTCATATGCTTCTACAGGCAGAAAACCCCCCCACCAAACTCACG
>BLSH010418757.1:243080-259817 GCA_018402905.1 Glandirana rugosa | reverse complement strand
TGAACTGAGCCAGAAGTGGGAGCGGCTACCTGTTAAAACTAGATACCTGCCCCCCCCCCAAACGGTGCCAAATGTGGCTGCGGAGGGGGTGGGGGAGGGGGCAGACAAGCGGCGCTTCCCCTTTTGGGTGGAGCTCCGCTATAAAGAATTGAATGGATAAATCTATACAGAAGAATAAAATATCCATAGGATCCAGTCAGCAGTATAGCAATGTCTGTGAGGTGATCAGCCATTTGTCCACCTATACACGCTAAAAGCCTAATTGTTTTTTTGTGCCTCTAATTTTCTTATTCCTTTTTTTCCCTTAGGGCTCATGCACACTGCATCTCAAAGAAGCTCAAAGGGCTCATGCACACTGCAGCTTAAAGAAGCGGCTCCTACATGCTTTTTAGCTATTGTTTTTTCTGCCTGGAAACTCCCCACCATGTTAGCCAATGTGTCCATGCACACTATGGCTTTTTCAGTGGTTTTCATATGCTTCTACAGGCAGAAAACCCCCCCACCAAACTCACGTTTTGAGTGGAGCTAGTGCCCCAAAGAGCTCAAAGCTCCAAAACGTGCAAAAACGTTTGTTCCAGCCTTTTGTTTTGTTCATACAGTGGTTAAGAAAATACTATCTAGGAGGCTTTGAGGGGGAAAAAAAAAACGCTTATGCTCAAAGAATCTCAAAGGAGCTCAAATGAGCTTGAAGAAAGTCAATAAAAGCCTGCACAAGAGCACAAAAAAAGCACAAGCTTCCTAAAGCTGAAATAAAAGCTCAAATGCCTATAAAAGCAGTTTTAGCTGCAGTGTATAAGAGCCCAAAGAAGCAGCTCCTACGGGCTTTTGAGCTTCTTTGAGCTCTCATGTTTTTTCTTCCTGGAAACTCCTCTTCATGTTAGCCAATGTGTCCATGCACACTATGGCTTTTTCAGGAGTTTACAGGCATATGCTTTTACAGGCAAAAAAAAACCACACCAAACTCAAAATGTTTTTGAGAGGAGCTTTCGAGCAGAAAAGATGCTTAAGGGTCCTTTCACACATACAGTCCGTTTGTTTGATCAGTTCAGTCACTTTTTTCAAAGAAAAAACGGATGAAGTTTACATCAGTTTTTCATCTGTTTTTTCATCCGTTTATTTACATCTGCTAGCTAGAGTCCTTAAAGAGGAAGTAAACCCAGATGGGGTTTACTTTCCTCTACATGCCCCTGTAATGTAGAAGCATAATGGGCTACTATGCATCGCATAGTAGCCCATTATGTGCCACTTACCTGCAAACGAAGCCTGCGATGTCCTGCACTGTCCCCTGTGCTGGCGACGTCCATCTTCTGCCCCTCTTCCTTCCAGGGCCACGACTCCAGCGCTGTGACTGGCCGGAGTCGCGTAATGTCACTCCCGCGAATGTGCGCAGGAGCCACCAGTCACGGCACGGTCGCAGTGGAGGAATGGCATGCACGGACTGCACGCTTGTCAACATGACGTCGGCACAGCTTCAACACTGCATACAGGTTTATGAGATATGCAGGGCACCTACAGGTAAGCCTCATCATAGGGTTACCTGTAGGTTAAAGTGGTTGTCACAAGTTGACAACCACTTTAACTACTTGAGTCCTGTAGTCATTTTTTCATGCAAAAACTGACCGTTCGTCCATTTTACATCCGTTTTTCGTCCGATCCGATTTCATCAAAAAAAAGGATGATGACGGAAGCGGATGGAAATAGATGATCATCCCTTGGCATCCGTTTTTCCATAGGAATGCATGGATGAAAACGGACAAACAGTCCGTATGTGTGAAAGGGACCTTGGAGCCCAAAAATGAGCGAAAAAGCTCAAAGAAGCTCGGAAAAGCACCAAAAAAAGGTAAAATGAGCCGAGGGAGGGTTTGTGTGAAAAAAATTGCTTATGCTCGAAGAAGCTCACTAAAACGCACAAGAGCACAAAAAGCACAAGCTTCTTCAAGCTTTTAGGCAGAGAAAAGGGAGCTCAAGCAGTTTGTTTTTTTGCTGCAGTGTGCATGAGCCCTTAGAGTCCATTGACTTTGTATTTGGCTGGGCAGTGGCAACAACTAAATTTGATAAATTAGTAAAAGAGGTGTTGACAAGTTGTCTTCCACTAAGAGCCAGCCTATCTAATCTCCGGCATGTCTGAGAGATGACTTTGACTTCGAACCATACATTTACTCCAGCCCTTCCTGCTCTGTATCGGATATGTGAATGTGATCTGTCTTAACCCAGTTACTATACATATGCAGCACATAATGGAATGATAAGCTGAATAGGGCTTTAGCCAACAATTCTCATGGACGAACCCTGTAACAGAACGTTTTATGTTTTATCGCTGGCAACATGTCATTGCTCTGGATGTGTTTCAAAGAACCAGACAATAGTGTGAAACTTTTACAGTCTTTCCTTTCTGCCTGTTCCTGGTATTCTCCACTTCATATGGCTCAAAAGTTTTCCTGTGATCCAGCTTTCTCTTTGCACTGAAATACTATTTATTGCTGCAGGTACTCGTCACTGTTTATTGGCTAGGAAAAGCGGCAAACAGCTGTGCGTCATACAGTGGAAATCACCTGGACCTGAAAGAGTTTGAAGGCTTGCTGGCACAAATGAGGAAGGTATGGTTTTTATATATTTTATGACATAACTCAAGAAGCCAAAAGAAAATATTTTGCAAAGTGAGAACTTTGAATTACTGATAAAGCACAAAGCCAGTGTTGTGTCAGACTGCAAAATAAAATATAGCACAGTTGTGAGCAGAAGATGTTATTTCATAAGAGGAAATTACTTTTCTGTATGAGCTGCGGATTCCAAAGCAATAGGCTCACCCATTGGCCATGATAATGCGAACCCCACCAATGATAAATGATATTGTTTTGTTGGGCGTCTGCAAAGGGAAGCAGCAGGAAAAGGAGACCATTTGGAAAAAGAGGTATGGTCTATATCAGACATGTCAAACTCTGATAAAACGGTGGTCCCAACTGAGAAGACTAAAGCCTCGTACACACAATGCGAATTTCAGACGACAGAACATCGAATGATAGTCCCGACTCAGTTCCCCGTCAGGCTATCAGCACTGTGAGTATGCGAGACACATTCACAGGCAAGTTTCCTCGGCTCCACTCGTCCTTCAGATGGGTCCCAGAATCAGTTTAGATCTTCATCCTCCTTGGATCCCTGTTAGAAAGTCTGGGGGCTCTGAATAGTGTACCCTTGGGTTAACATGTTTCGCTTGCCCACATCTTTGGCAAGCTTTGTCAGAACTGCATAGAGGGCAGCATATAGGGGTCTATTTAAGGAAGGCTCCTTAATTGACATATCCACCACATCTGTGAGTAGAACTGATGGAAAGGAATTTCCATATGTGTTGCATTTTATCAATCTATAACAACATTGTTATATGTAGTGCATGGTGGAGGTTTAATTGACATTGATTGTCTTGTGCTTTTTATTATGTCCAATACATTTTTCACATTTTTGCAACATACTGCCTAGGGTCACTTTATACCATCTGCTGGACATTGGTCCATTTAAACAATATTTCTCTTCTGGTATGTTGACCCACGCATATATCTTTGTGGAATGACAGATGTTAGATAAGTCCTCAATAGGATGATTCCCCTCTATGGGTGAGTCATCTCATTCTTAATTTTCTAAAAGAATACAATACATTACATCTATGCGGTTAGTTATATTCTGTCGTACGAGAATTTTAGTAACTTTAGTAACCTCTTCTCATCGTGTGTGTACAAGGATTTAAACCAATGAGGGCTGCACAGAAGTATTATCTGGCCCTATGCAGACTACCTAGACCTGCAGTTAATGAGTCTTTGGTGTAAGTGGTAAGTGTTTTGCTGAAATTTGTCACTGAAAAGAGGCAAACTGCGCAGTTGAGTTTGTAAGCATAACCCCTTGCATGTGTCCTTTGAGTTCCGAAGTGGACAGACTGACATCATGGTAAGAAAGTATGCATGAATTTGAAGAAATAATGAGCAATAACCAAACAGTGGGGGTGATATAGTTTGTCTACACAAGGTCCTTAAAGTGATATTAAAGGCAATTTAAAAAAAAAAACGAAAATAACAAACCTGTTTTAATTACCTGCTCTGTGTAATGGATTTGCACAGAGCAGCCCTGATCCTTCTCTTCTCGAGTCCCCGCTGGCACTCCTGGCCCCTCCCTTCTGCAGAGTGCCCCCAAAGCAAGCAGCTTGCTATGGGGGCACCCAAGCAGGCTCGCTTCCAAGCCATTGCTCTGCATATCCATTCACACAAAGAGCCACGGCTTGTCCCTGCCAATGGCTCCCGCTGCTGTCTCAGCCAATGAGGTGGAAGAGTCCCCGGAGAGCCAAGGCTCTGGTGCACATCGCTGGGTTGCAATGGGGATCAGGTAAGTATTAGGAAGGACTGCTGCACTCAGAAGGTTTTTTACCTTTATGCATAAAAACCCTTGGGCCTTTACAACTTTAATCTGTGGATTCCTGTGCACCACTATCCCACCCTTGTTGTGCATATGTGCACACCCACATGTACATTTAAATAATTTATATTTTGGCCATTTTACACTGAACAACCCAGGGTAGTGCTGAGAATTTTTCTTTTTTTGTTCCTGGTCTACACCACTATCCCATCACCCTCCATACCTGTAGGTATACTAGTACAAAGTACACACTAGCAAAAGTTGGTAAAGGGAACCTAGGGACCCCTGCCATAAACTTTTACTTTTAATTTCTGTCTGAAAAGCCAAGTTCACGCCTGACACAGATGGGCAGAGATGGGACACGGGATAATCACAAACACTTGGTAGGAGGCTTAAACTCTGCCAAGCTCCACCTAAGAACAGGGGCATCAGAAGTTGCTTTTTAAACAAAAACTGCAACTTTAAAAAACCTTCTTTTCAAAGGGGTTATTTCTGTGAAACTACTGTTTATTGTATATAAAAACTGTGTTCAGACTTTCAGTCTTTAAAGCGAAAAGCAAGGCTTTGTCTGTGAATTTTTCTCAGTCAAAGCAGGAGATAGAGCAGATGGAGGGAGTTATTTCCTTCAGCTCATGCCGCCTTTCACATTTTGAGAAACCATTGCTTGCCTGTAAACCTGATCTGAAATGGTAATGTCATTTGTGTATACCTATAATAAAATCCTTTGAGGTATTTATTAATAGTAATAGCCATTATATTATAACATTGGGCTCCTAAATTTCTTTCTAGATCTCAATCAAATAATCTGCTCTTTCCCATTAATAAGCTGTACAAGATGCAACATACGCAATCATTTTCATGCCGTGGTTTTCTATAATATTTAAGATATGCTTGCTAAGAAAACAGGTATACTTTTGACATAACAATTGGAACAGATCTATGAAAAGCTGTTGATAAGCCTCTTCTCTGTGGAATGTACTCAGATCCCAATGTTCTAAAACAAATAAGCATGTGAAGGGATGAGAGCTCAGTAAAAACTCAAAGACCTCCACTTTTTTAAAAAAACATGCTTACTTTCTGAAGGATTGAGTAATTGAAGCTTTGTGTATAACCATAAAGCAGAACTATATTAAACACTTTCTGCATAACATACTGCAGTCACATCAGATACACTACAACCCTTTTAAAAATTCATAAAAAATTTTTTATGGGGCACTGTCTTTTTACCACATGCAGTTGGGGTTCTCGGCAGTATTCTATTGCATTTTTTTGTTTTGTTTTTGGAGTTTTCTGAATTATGCCACCTCAACACTCCCTTAAACTTGTACATTGAGCTGTATATTTTTAAATTAACATACAGTATGCTTCCTAAGGTTAAAGTGAACCTGAATTCAAAGGTGAAGATTTTCTGTCTTATCTGTACAATTTAGAAATGCTAATTGGGTCTAAATGCTACTTTAGGTTTACCTTTTGTCTTGAATTCCCCCCTGAAATACAGCAGTGGACTTCCTGTGCCTGTACTGAGAGATCATCTAAGGCATTTCTTCTTTTGACTGCTATCTAATGAGTGACTTTGTGATGCTGCTACTGTCCTGCTCATTGTTCTCATTGCTGAAGAGTAAGCAGTACCTGAGGACCTAGATTGCAAGGATCTCCATGCTTCTTATCTCTTCTGTAGATTTGTACTTTTTGCACCCCTACTGGCTATGCTTGTACCAAGATGGCCACTTAACAGAGCGAGAGACTGTAAAGAACAAGGCATATTAATTCAGTAACCAGGAAAAGATCAGATGCAGGGGTGCCACAGGCAGAATATTTACATATTTTAACAGCTCCCGACTGTAGTCCAAGTACAGATTATTGTTTAGATAGGAGTTCTTTGCTATATTTCTTGCAACTATCTTGTCATGTATCATTCTCTTTGCAGTGGTGACTTTATTACGAACGTTGTTTTCAGTATTTTAGGTCACTATATGTGTACTTATTGTGTTTTCTTGTCTGTGTTATTGTCTCAGTGATGCCGTAGTCAACAAGGGTTTTATTCTATAAGAATGTGGATGTCTTTCGCTGACCTTTCGTTCTCTGGATTTCACCACTTGGCTGAGTACTGGCTGCCCTGGGAAAAATGTAGCAGTGCTGGCCAGTCAAAGGAAACCATTGTTCTTGTTTTCAGTATGTGTGGGTCAGCTAAGAGCGCCTTCGATCCCCTGCAGTCAGGAGCTGGCACAGGGCTGGTGCATTTTATTGTATGCAGGCATCTATCTCACCCTAATTCCTGATTATTTATTTACCAATATATCATTTCAAAATGCAAGTGTAACAAATACCTTAAAGTGTTTATTACCCTAAATAAAAAAAATGGATCCTGTTCCCTAAAGCATGAATAACAGCACAGTGCTTATGTTGTGTTATTTGGTCCCCTGTATCACTTGAAATACCTGGCCGATCCTGCCTGGTTCTGCCCTCCCCCCTGAAAACTGACCACAGTTTATCATGGCTGCAAAGCCCTGACACCGTGGTCAGTTTACGTGCCTCCGGTATTCACAGCTCTTCTCTCTGCTCTCCTGTGTCCTCCTCCCCCTCCCTGCCTGTCAGCTCCATCTACTCCAAGATCCTCCAAGATCCTCCCCTCCTGCTGCTATCATAGCTATAGTTTAAGCATACCATCCCCTCTATTAAATAACATCATGTGTCCCTGTGCTGTATAAAAAAGATAACAAATTCTACCTATATCAGAACATCTCCCGGCGCTCATGTGACTCCTCGGCTTTTTCTCCTCTCTTGTCCCCTCTTCCCCGGGTGACGTTATTGGGAGTTCTTGGACCCTCCCACTATAGCTGTCAGCCAGGGAGAGGGGAGAGCCGAGGAGTCATGTGAGCACCGGGAGATGCTCTAATATAAGGTTTTTGGTATGGTATGCTTATACTATAGTGGCTTAACAACTACTTTAAGAAGTTAAATAGAAGCCCTTTGTAATTATTAGGAAATGTCATCTGAAGCCGCCACCTTCTTTCTGCACATTTAGGCCTGTTTCACGTGGGCTTCAGCTTGTATAAGAGCAGTGTGAACAGCCAGCTTTGACAAAGCACTTGCAGAGCGATCAGCAAGCTTTGTCGATGCTTTTAAAGTACCGGTCAACTCCAGTTTGTTAATGTTTAGCACAGATCCTAATGGGAGTGTTGATTGCCACTTTAAGCAAGCTACTAGCAGACTTCAGCAGGCTTTCAACAAGTGCTGAAGCCTGCTAGCAGCTTGTTTAAATTGGCAATCAGCACTCTAATTGGAAGCTGTGTTTAACATTTACAAACTGGAGCTGAATGGCACCTTAAAAGCTTCAACAAAGCTTGAAGAAAACTCTACAAATGCAGAAGCCCTTTTGAAACAGGCCATTATGGGGTTGTGGAAGATCTAGTGCCTGTACA
The DNA here is from genome assembly GCA_018402905.1 of Glandirana rugosa. Taxonomy (NCBI): domain Eukaryota; kingdom Metazoa; phylum Chordata; class Amphibia; order Anura; family Ranidae; genus Glandirana; species Glandirana rugosa. The sequence goes on along the minus strand of BLSH010418757.1, from coordinate 251,997 downwards.
CCAGTCTGGTTCTAGGTGTCCATGTTTCAGCATTTGACAAAAGGTGCGAGTGCGCACTGCTATGCACATGTGTGGTTGGCTGCAGGTTAGAAGGCATGCCCTAGAAAGTCTCTCTTGCTGGAGAGACATACACTCTATACACTATATATAATGTATTTTTCTGCCTGAGCATGCTTGAAAATGCATATTTTCAAGTCAAAGTTTACTTTAAAGTGAATCTAAAGCCAAAACCTTCTTTCATTCATGATAAAATAGGTAATAGTTAAAATCCTTGTCAGCTTTTGTTCTCTATCTGTAGCCACAACAGGTAGTGAAAATAATTCTTTCCAAAAAAGGAAGTCTTGTCTTGGAAAGTGTGTGCCAGAAACAAATGTCACCATTGAAACATTTCTCCATTATTTCTGTTATCTGGACAACTCACATTTTTGGATTTTCCTTACTTTAGTACTGGTGGCAGAGGTCACCAATACAGATAGGGAGAGTAAATATCCCAAGCAGGAACATAGACCGCAATAAAGAAAAAGGGCTTCTAACCCTTCATCACTTAATTGAAAATGATTCAATACTATTCAGGCTTTAGATACCATTTTTAAACTCGCTTGTTTAGTTTGTGAGTTAATACTGCTCAAGTGGGAACTCTGGAGAATACCATCCCACCTTCTCATAAAGCACATTAGAATTCGTTTGAACAATGTTCTAGAGTGCAGCTGTACATAAAGCTTTAGAAGAGAAGTATGTGGATGTTTTTTATTTTATAATCCTACTTACCCAGGTGGATGCAGCATCAGTCCGATGCTGCATCTCTCCCCCAGCGTTTCTAAGACTTGGAACGGAGTGATCAAACACCGCCGATCGCTTGGATCTCAGTGCTTCCCGAATATAGAGCTGCTGACTTAACAGTCTCTGCCCCCCCCACTCGCTGAGTCGCCAAGCTTTGGCTCTACTTCTCCTTTACGGATTTAGCCAGATTTCCCCAAAAAAGATTATAGTCATGAGTACAGTTCAGCAACAGGCTGCAGGGGACCTTCGTGCAAAGTAGAAGCCTGGGTTCCTTTAAAACTAAATATAGGCTGCTAGATGGGTGGGTATAATGATGGCTGAATGGATGGGCATGCTGTTTCACCATGGTGTTCCCTGACTAGGGCCTGCCTCAGTCACAAAATTCCAGGGCACTTGCTCTAGAGCGGGCCTGCAAGCACACCTTCTTATTTTATTGTTTGCTATTTCTTCCTCTTTAATATTCTATTCGCTCCACCTCAGTACTTGGTGTCAGTGAACCAAATTCCAAGTCACAGCTCTTTAAAATCAAGTGTCCATACTGGTATCTGTCATCGCTACCAAGGTCCAGATGGCCAGCTGTGGAAGGGTGGGCTTAGTTGCTTTTCGAAAAGCAATTTCACGGTACCCACAGGGGACTCCCTCCTGCTTTTTTCAGACCCCTTTACAGTCAAACAGTCAGCATGTTTGTAGCTATTAACATGGTTGTATTGTGAGGAATATGCACTTCAATCCTCACTTGTTCCCTTTTTTCTATTTTTTTTTTTTTTTTTTACCCATTTGTTCACCTGGGTGTTTTAATTTATAAAAGATACAGGGCTGTACTTCACTAAGGCCTGTAGGCATACACATTTTGGCTCCCCAAGTAACATCCTTGCTGTCGGGGTTCCAATTTGGTTTAGTATACTATGATAATGACTAGATAACGTCATATTGAATGATTTTTCCTGACAATGATTTTAAAATGTGTTTCTAATAAATGTACAGGTAAAAGCTGCTTTGTCTGTGTTACCTATAGGCACATGCCTACCGTGCCTAATGGTAAATGGAACCCCGATAAAACATGTAAGAAAATGAATAAACGTGAAGATAGGAATTCTAAATTGTCTTGGGACCTTGAATGAAGATTTTTATGTTTGACGTTTTGATTTTAGGAAAATGAAGAGGTGGAGAGCCCCAAGAGAAGCATCCGTGACAGTGGATACATTGACTGCTGGGACTCTGAAAGAAGCGATTCTCTGTCCCCACCAAGACATGGCAGAGATGATTCTTTTGACAGCCTGGATTCATTTGGTTCTCGCTCGCAACAGACTCCATCTCCAGATGTGGTGCTGAGAGGGAGCAGTGATGGTAAGTAAGAACTACATCTCTTCCATAGTATTTGCACAATGTATCTGACCTTTATCCCGGTGGTGGGCATACGCAGCAGTTAAATTGTGATCATAATCATTTGATGCAATATAAAGGACTAAACCTTACCTTTCTTTGGTTGAACTATTTAACACACGTCTCTTTCTGATGGATTTTTCATGCTGTGAAACTTTGTATGGCAGGAATCCTGAACACAATCAGTTTTTTGCTATCAAGGGTAGTTGACGTAATGAAGTCCTGCTGTGATCTGTTCTAGGGAACACATGTAATTCAAAGCGTGTAGTTTGCTAGTCTGTAACATTGCATGCAGTTTTTTTTCATCTACCTTACACAATGCACAGGTCACAAAGCAGTGTAATTGCCTGAATTTTATTTGGTACCTGCTTCTTGCAGTCCACTATACAATCTGTACTGCAGAGCTCAGAAAGGGAGGGTGAGAAGCAGCACAAGGAAGCCAGTCAGGTGTGTTTCAGTCCAAAAGAGTCATGCTGACGGTAGGCGAGAGAAGAGTAACAGAGGTGAGGTTAATGAGTCTGCTGCTTTTCTTTTCACTGTACAGTCACAGGGTAGGGATAAGCAAGTTCTCTGAGAGTGAAACTGCCTCAGAAAAATACCAGGCCTCATTCCCTGCTAGAAAATGTTCTGATGTGTGGCAAAGCCTTGCAGACAGTGCTGCCGAACTACAAGATTGAAATTCGCTGACACGACACCCCAAATTTTCTGGATTTCCAAAATTTGCAAAATTATAGTGTTAAGCGAGTATTTCAGTATTTAGGCTACAAACAAATACAATATGCAATCATATCATATCATTATTGGCTGGTCGGGCTGCTGGTTTTCCAGCATGCTTGTCCAAAAGAAGCTGGCTTCTGTCAGACCGGTTGCCATACACACGGGCCAAATGTCGCCCGTTTTTTTATTGAATCGGCCAATGTCATCTGGCATTTGGCCCATGTGTATGGGGCTTTAGGCTGTATAAATTCTGGACTTTTAACAGCTGTAGACAAAAGAGGGCTATAGATAAACAATAGATAAACAGATACAAGGTATGAAGAATGATTTGTTTAACCTCTGTGTATCACCTGAGGCCAGTCATCTCACCCGGTATATGTGAGGGTTTACAATCACTTTAAGCAAGCTCAAGTGGAAAACTACCCTATTTACACCATATATATATATATATATATATTAGTGTAGTTATTAAATTGGAAGTAAAGTTTCTCTCTTGGTGTAGGATTTGAGGGTGGTAGCCTTGCTATCAAGGTTTCCTTTGATCCAGTAATGTGTTTGAAGATTACTTCTAGGAACTATTCAGTTTATGACTAAGGTACTTCAGACTGAATAAATATATCTTGGGTACCTCTGTCTGCTACCAACTTTTCTATTTATTTAGTTTGTGCTTCATATGTGCTAAGAATTCTGTGCCAGTCTTACAACTGTATACTTGTTACAGACATGGCTACAAAGTGGTTTATGTAGGTCATGATAGAGCAGCCTTTTTCAACCAGGGTGCCTTGAGGTTTCTTCAGGGGTGCCTTGGAAAAATGCCTAAAAATTGATCATGCCAGCAGGTGGATCACTACGCCTGCCTTTTAATTGCACAAAGCCACGGGTTTTCATTATGTACCATTATGACTTTCTAGATACTGGCATCCTACCAGTGATGTCATCAGTTGATAAGGAGGATGTCATTTGCCTCCACAGCATCCTTGTTTGACCCTCCTGCGCCCCCCACCCTCAATACTGGGGTCACGTTAGCTGACTGATGGAGAGAAATTGAGGGCAAAGAGAAACATAGAAATATTAGTCAGTACCAGTGTTCAAAAGTGTATTTGCTGTGGAAGAATAAATCAGCTAGAACATGGGTGTCTTACGTGTCTTACTTGTGGATGTTGCTGCATTGTTTAAAACTATTAGAATTGTTTTTTACATTTTAGAAAGGGGTGCCTAAAGACTGTCCATAATTTTAAAGGGTTCCTTGACTGAAAAAAGTTGGAGAAACACTGATCTAGTATCTGTACTATAATCCATCCTCCTTTTGTAAACAGTTCAGCATCTAATAGGTGTCCTAGAAGTGACTGGCAACATACCGAACTGTAAAAGCCATTTTGTAACTCCAACCTGCTACGTCTGAAATTAGCTGAATGATTGGTACAGTTGTTTTTGTACAAACATGTTAATTTTACACCGCAAGAAATGCACCTTCAACTCAAACAAGTTGCTCACTCCAAGTAGGCACTTTCTGCAACATAGGACATTTTCTATCTGCAGTCTGGTGTAGAACAAAAGGTATGTGCTGGCGGTATGTTTGCAGTGTGACTTAATTCAGAGATTTCAATAAGCACAATAAAGATGTGTTTTAACAATTTGTGTGTTGTACACATGAGCACACCATCTGTGCATTAGTAAAATAAAATACAGACGTTTAAATCATGCTGGATGGCTCTGCTGGGGAGCTCATGACAAGAATTAGGACTGCAACATCTGCACAGACTGACGCTGCTGTTTAAGCTTACTTTGACAAAATTTTAAGAGGAATGCCTGTCTGTGTTCAGTCATTGTTTGTTGATTATACAGGATTTGCATAGCACCAACAGTTTGTGCAGCACTTTACAAAATAAAAGGAGATATACAAAGAGGGGGCACACCAAGTACAACATCCATAACTGTCAAAGAAAATCCAAAAAAAAGAAAAAAATACAGACTTTGAAGATATCACACGAGACAAGAAAATCTTAACTTAAAATCATTAGATATGTATTATATGATTAACATGGTTAAAAGTACATGGATCCTAAAATTATCCCAAGGATCCATGTACTTTTAACCATGTTACTAATATTATGTAATTTATGTTCAAGATTTTCTTGTCTTGTATGGTACTCTTGCAGTCTGCATTTGTTTTTTTCAGATTTACAGATACAATACAGTTCAGGATTGGGGGCCCTGATGTGAAAGCATATGATCTAAAGCAGTGGTCTCCAAACTATGGCCTGCAGGCCAGATGCGGCCCTTTGCTTGTCTTTATTCAGTGCTTGGGGCACTATTCATCCCACTCACACCAACGATGGAGCACTTTTCCTCCCACTGACACCAATGATGGGGCACTATTTCTCCTACTGATACCAACGCTTAGCAATATTCTTCCCACCATTACCAATGATGGGGCACTATTCCTCCTTCCACTGACCACAGGTGCTATGTAAATTTCTTGCTCACACTGACAACCAGGCCTGTACATTGCTTACACCAGGGCATTTTCTACTCCCACTGGCCACAGTCTGCCCCCCCCCCCCCCAAAGTCTGAAGGACTCTAATCTGGCCCTCTGTTTAGAAAGTTTGGAGACCCCTGATCTAAAAGGAAGGGGAAGTGATACAAAATGTAGTTACTCTGTGGGGATGAATTTTTCAAGAAAGTAGAATTCAGTTGCTAGATAGAGATGAGATAGACTTCCCTGGAGAGATGAGTTGTCATGTGGTGCCTAAAGACAGAGTAGGAGATAGCTACACAAATTAGGGTAGGGTGAAGGGAGCTAGAGAGCAGGAAGTATTGGGTAAAACCAAGTGGACAGTTTGGTTGATATTTTAAGATGAGGTTGATTAATGGCTGTGAATGGCTTTGTAAGCTAGTATTTTGAATCTGATTTGTTGGGTGATTGGAAGCCAGTGGAGAGAGGGATGGCAAACACTGAGCAGATAGGGAGGTGGATGATCGATGTTGCTGAAAACCAACGTTGTACTCTGCTAGGCTTTGCCGGCATATATGCACCATTTAACTCTACTTCCTTAACAAAACTGCCCGCATTCAAAAAAATGCCTAAATCTTGCTTTGACTCTAAAATGTAAGCATTTACGATGTGGTGTTGTATAAAACTATATTCTTGGATAAGGCAGGTAGGAAAGGTTGGGCCTGAATGTTTTCATGTATTCATTTTACAGTAGTTTGAAAAGGCATAGGTTTTTATTAAGCCCTGCTTACCTATTTAAATGAAGTCCTATCTCCATACTGGTAAGCCATATCCATTTTGCATATGACTTCTGAAAGTAGTGGAGATTACTGAGCAAAGGCTCCTCATTGCTTTTCTTTTGTAAATGTACGTTTGTTTTCTTCCCCAAGGTTCAATTTAGTTAACCTATCTGTCAGTCTTTTATTCCCAGAATATATATTACACCTAAATGCCATTAATTGTACATTATGTATGAATGCAGTTTGTTTTGAAGCAGGGTATGTTGATTGATAGTAAAAGTGAAAGCTGTAGAGAACAGCAGGGGAAAAAGAGACCTCTCTAACACACAGTTTTGTATAAACCTCCTCAAAGCGCACGTAGGCTTCCACATGTCCTACATACTACGTCTTCTGCATGGTCATGAAGAACTGTACTTGTACACTTATATGTGAACATTGTTGTCAGTAAGAGGAATGAGATGTTTTCCCGCTACCTTAGTGTGCAGCAATGTATACCCTCAGATGTAAAGAAAATTTAGTATGATTATTTTTTTTTTTTTTACATTTATTTTTTATTCTGGTCAGAATTATATAAAAACAAATGGAAAACCTATTTTAAAATTTGAAAAATTATTTTATCGTAATAGTCTCTAGTAGGGATGCACCAAAATTTCGGCAGCCGAAAATTATCTGCATTTTCGGCAAAATCTGTGTTATTGGCCGAAACAAGAAAACGGGGCGATAGCGAAAAGGCGAGTACCGTCCATTGCGGGGTATGTGTGCATCACATACCTCGCAATTGATGTGGGAGATGAGTAGATTCACAATACACAGAGCGTGCTGCTTGTATGAGTCGCTCTGTGCATGAAACTGTCAGCTAATTGCACTGGAATGCAGAGAGAGAGCGGTCAGATCTTCAAGTTGACGTCGGGAAGTGGGCGGAATGGAACAGCTATCAAACGCCAGCCAATGGGACAGGGGCTGGGCGGGTGTTAGCTTTTCAATCCCGCCCACCTCTGATCTCAGTGAAAATCTGTCAGCTCTCTCTGCATTCCAGTGTAATTAGCTCACTGTTTCATACACAGAGCAGCTCGTACAAGCAATGCGCTCTGTTTATTGTGAATCTACTCATCTCTTCTGCCAGTGCAAGCCAATACCATCCAGTGCCACCAATCAGGGCCACCTGTCAGTACCATCCAGTGCCGCCTGTCAGTGCCAACCAGTGCCAGCTGCCAGTACCATCCAGGGCCACCTGTCAGTGCCAATCAGTGCCACCTGCCAGTACCGTCCAGTGCCACCTGCCAGTACCATCCAGTGCCACCTGCCAATACCATCCAGTGCTGCCTGTCAGTGCCAACCAGTGCCACCTGCCAGTACCATCCAGTGCCGCATGTCAGTGCCACAGGCCATTGCCACCTGCCAGTACCATCCAGTGCCTGTCAGTGCCACCTATCAGTGCCAATCAGTGTCACCAATCAGTGCTGCCTATCAGTGCTTCCAACCAGTGCCACCTATCAGCGGCAATCAGTGCCGGTAGGCTGCATATGACAATCGTATATAAAATATTTAAAACATTTAAAAACTGTCACTTTCGGTTTTCGGCTTAGTGCATTTTCGGTTTCGACACCAAAATTTCCATTTGGTGCACCACTATTCTCTAGACATGTTTTTGCATTTAGCATTGCATCTTCACTAAAGAAAGAAAGCCCCATATATTTCTGGGAAGCCAAAATAATTATCATGTCTTCTACTTTTTGGTAGTTTTGTGCCTACGTAATGTCCAACTAACCAATGGCAGGTATAACAACTGCATCAATAAAAAATTATGTTTGCAGTCATCTTCTCTTTAAATGTAATAACTGTATTGTGAGAATTGTTTCATTGATTTATCATTTTTTTTTTCAACTGTATTTTTATTTTAAGGGATTATACTGGAATCTGCAATCCAATCATTCCAAAAAGAAGGGTCACAACAGTATTTGGTAGTATCCACATACACAGACACCTCTGCGTAACATCCCCTAAATGGCCCATATTTCAGATACAGGAGTTATCGTAGATTTTTGATTCATCTGATTTTTTCCATCTCTCTGATCTGTGGAGAGTCACAAAATTTAGGAATCCAGGAAATTGTGATTCATGAAACAGATGACTTTCTGCAGGTGGAAAAATCTTTCTGTATATATTCAAAAGGATAAAAAAATGTGGTGTTTCACAATCACTACTTCCAAACAAAGTCCAGCTGATATTTAAGCATTTGTTTTTTTGGTGCAGTGACATTTGAGGGAAGGACCGATTTAGTAAAAATGTCAGTATGTCCTTGTGCAGCTCTGCTGGTAAAGCTAATGCAATACAAAGGTCCTTTGGAGATCACTTGTGCCACCAAGCTAAATAAAATGTGATGTGCTGTGTTCCCCATTAAAGTAAATGAGAAAACCATCAGTGCAAAGCAGTTGCTGGTATGTATGACCTGTAGATATGCACAGAGCATCCTGGAGGGCAGTGGGGTGGGTACCCGAAGGCTGATTTTTCTATCCTATGGTAACATTTGCAGTATGTGCCAGGTACTTAGTAAACCCCTCAGCAGGGATGTCTACCCCCTCCGTTTTTTCTTTCATCTCTTTTTTTTTTTTCTTTTTTTTTTAGAAACCATTCTGTTTTTGATTTTTTTTCCCTGACATGTTGGTGTTCTATCTTTCACTTGGATGTTCTAATTTGCACTGAGTAAATACAGCTGGATACAACAAAAACTGTGTCTGTCTTCATTTCAGGCTGCAAAGCAACAACATGTGACTATTTTAAGGGGGGGGGGGGGGGGTCGGG
>BLSH010418757.1:211770-230652 GCA_018402905.1 Glandirana rugosa | reverse complement strand
CCCTCGCATACGACGGTACCTAACCGTGGTCCTTTCCTTTTAATGCCATTCATACTATGTTAAAAGGCAAAAGGACCGCGGAGGTACCGTCGTATGTCTACTATTTATTGATCGATATGCACCCACCCATTACGAAGTTTTTGTTTTAAATAAATCTGTTCCGAAGAACCTGACACGATGAGGGCTTAAGATGACATCACTCCCGAGGCCCTAGTTAGGACATTACCGCGTTCTTACACACGACACTACTGGTACACCGCCGGGACGTCTACCAGAGGTCTCTTTGTAATCGAGAACGACGGGTTCTTCGACTGTGACGGGAACACCTTACGCGGAAGTAAGAGCTAATGTTTCTCTGGAGACCATCTGCAGGGCCGCCACATGGTCATCACAGCACACATTCTTGCGCCATTACAGGATTGATCCCGGAGCCCTCACTACAGTAGAATTCGGGAGTAGCACAGTCCAAGAAGCCTTGTCTAAATAAATTTTGTTTTTGAAGCATTACCCACCCACGTATAGCTAGTTATTTATCATCTGTATGCTGCCATGGAGGCGCCAGGAAAACGGAAAATTGTATCATACTTACCGTAATTTTCCTTTCCTGGTGCCAATCCATGGCAGCATACGCTCCCACCCTCGGTATTCTATTATACAGAGAATATTGGGGGAGGTACTACCTCTTTAATTTATGCTATTCACTGGTCCTAGGGGAGGAGTCGAGGCGGAGCTCTATCATCTGTATGCTGCCATGGATTGGCACCAGGAAAGGAAAATTACGGTAAGTATGATACAATTTTCCGTTTTTTCTTAAAATAATATACATGTTATTCCTACCTGCTCTGTGCAGTGGTTTTGCACAAAGCAGCCCTGAACTGCTCCTTCTGGGGTCCACTGCAGACGATCTTCGCTTCTCCTCTTCTCTGCGTGCTCATGTGGCTGTGCTCCCAATCCAGGGTGTGCATGTCCATAGACTTACACAGCCCGGCTCGGCCCTGCCTTCCCGCTCTCTCCTTACAGGATTTGAGTGACAGCAGCAGGCACCAATGGCTCCCACTGCTGTTGAGTCTCCTGTGAGAAGAGGGAGAGGATCTGCTGCAGACAGGCACAACACTGGATCGAGATCAAACTCAGGTAAGTGTTTAAGGGGTGGTGCTTGGGGGAGCAGTTTTTAAAAGGCTTTTACTTTAATGCAGAGAATGCACTGATATCTAATGCTATTCTGCACATACAGGAGCTGTGGAAGAGTTACTACTACAAGTTAGTTGCTACTAACTTGATGTTGAGCCGTTGTTATAATAGGAACTGTCAGACCTCAGATGTCCTCTGAGCTCATCCTTGGGCAAATGAAGTAGGGACCTAATTGTAACTTGTTTCAGCTACTGTCACATGGGCAATACCATCATCCGCAGCACTTCTTTTTTTAAATTCTTTTATTTTATTTTTGGCAAAGGATCTTATAAACAATATATCATGTCCTTTTTACATAACGTTGAGTAATACAGTAGAGCCGACAGACGAACTTAGTTTGCATGAAACGTACACCACAAATGTACAAGACCAAGGAGTAATTATACTATCTATGTGAGTTTTACTTTGCGTGTAATATATAATCTCAAATCATTGGTCTCAAGGGGCCAGAGGGCCCGAGGATAAACAAACCCAAAAACCGCACAATGAAATGCTAACTTCTGAATCTGAATGATTGCGGAATTGCGAAAATCGGGTATGCTGACGTTTCTACAATTATGCATCTTTCGTTTGTTAACCGTAGTTAACATATAACTTGTACTGTCTGAGAGGTCTCTTAATATTTATTATTTTCAAGTGCAGCTGCTAGGTATCGCAGGAGTAAAGTAGAGTAGGAGAGAGAAAGAAAAGCCGTAAAAAGGGGGGGGCAGAAGGGTCACACTCTCGAAAGGCGCCCTGGCCATCCCCTTAAGAGGTGGCTTGGCTGCTGCCCGATTTAGCTCAGTGCAGGACCAGTGTGGGCAACTTCCTGTAGATCCGCAGCATTTAAAGGTGGAAAGTTATTTTTTTTTTTTTTTTTTTTTTTACTTAATGCATTTTATACATTAAGGTAAAAAACTTTCAACATGCAATCCCCCCCCCATATTCACCTAAGCCTGCAATGTGCAAGAGAGCAGAGGCTCTCTCCCTCCTTATTGGCTCAGGCACAGCGGGAGCCATTGACTTCCACTGCTGTCAATCACAGCCAGTAAAAAGGGAGTCGGAGGTGGGGATTTGTCCCGCTCTGTGTGTCATTAGACACTCAGAGTGGGGCTGGGGAGCAAGCTCACATGAGTGCCCCATAGCAAGCGCATTGGACACGCAGTGGGGAGGAGGACCCAGGAGTGCCAGCGGGGGACCCGAGAAGAGGAGGATCGGGGCTGCTCTGTGCAAAATCATTGCACAGAGCAGGTAATGATAACATGTTTGTTATTTTTTAAAAAAATAATAAACCTTTAAAGTCAGTTTAAGCAGCAGAATCGCTGAAATTCAACCCCTATTATTACTAAAATATTGCTGAACCACCATTGTTAAGGGGGTGCACAGCAACATATTTCTGCTTCGAGTAGTCAGAGGATGACCCCTTAGGATGATGTTCGCTGACCATCACTGCAGAACTATCACTAGCAGCAGAGTTGCTCTAATGACATTTAAATGTGCACCTGCTGCTTTGAGTGTTGTAGTCGCAGACAGGAATGATGTTACTGCTGTGGAATAATGCACACGGATTTTTAGCTCAGTACTAAAGTATCTTGGAAGTAGCTGCTTTGGTCCAGTTCCAGGAGCTGTTGCTGGAAAGAAGCAGAATTCTATAACTTCCAGTCTGTTTTTTTCTAACAAAAGCAGACCTCTCCGGCATGCAGACAGTTTAACATAAACCATGTCCACATGGTTTACATAAAAATTGTGTTCAAGCAGAGGCTTGACTTGAAAAAAAAAATGGAGCATTTTAAGAATGAATAGAAATGTAAGCAAATCAGATATGAGATAGTTGATGTGGTTATGGTTCAATTTATATGTCACCGCATTCAACTGTGTATTAGATATATGGCATATGCAAACTGTTGTTATTCTTTGCTGGCTCTTCTGCCTGATTATGGAGAGGATTATGCATGGTTAGTGTGTTTGGGTTGATCAGTCAAAGATAATGAAAATCTTGGCAAGATTCCTCTCTAGGTGGTCTGCTGAACATGGGCACAGGAATTGGACAAATGTGCCATTGTGCGTGCTGTGACTAGGAAGGGGGTGGTAGAAAATTTGTTGGGAATGGACTTGGAGTATATTTAGGTAAAGAAGCTTAGGGCATGGTGTGTGCATGTTGGTGTTTTTATAACTTTATACATACACTTACAATATATTTCTTATGTTTAAAAAATGTAATATACATCATGGCAGAAGATGAACAATAGGATATTCCATTAAATATGCATTTCTTCATTTGTAAACATAACATTAGGAAGCATGTCTACTTTCTCTGCTGTTAGAGAGTAACTTATATGAAGCATAGTGCTTTCATAAATGTGATTGTGCTCACCCTCTCCTCCACATCACGTCGATGGGCACTCTGCAAATCAAAGCTTACATAGCATCACAAGAGCTTGGTTTTATTTTGTGGGTCTGGCATGCCAGGGTTGACATGTTGAAGAGGACGTGCACACACAGGAATATTCAACCATCTTTACATGGACACTGACAGTTTGGGGTGCCATGAGGATGCCAAAACAACCAGCTTCTTTTACAGAAAGAGTTTAAAAAATAACTCTATTCCAAGCAATAACGATTAAAATTTAAGTCTATCATAGCATTTTATTAATTTGAAACTTTTTTTTTTTTTTATTGCCGTCTGTGTCCCCTTTAGGGGCAATTGTTGTAGAAGGTTCTTGGGATAGGGAGTGAAAATAAAACTCCCAGCTGGGACGCACCAGTAAGAACCAAACTGATACTCTACCAACTTTATTCCTGTCTCTGTCTCTTGTTGGAGTCATTTCCCCTTGTTTCCTGTCCCAGGCAGCACCAGTCAGGAGAGCAGGAAGTTAGGGGAACTGTACCCTATGCCAAAGCATACACTAACACTTAAACCTCCCCAATCAGAAAATGCAGCATCAAACCTGAACAGTAAATACTCAACCCTTGAAGCAGAACTCCAGTTAACATTTCTTTTCAAATATGATCATTATCATTTGGACAGGAAGTGAAATGAAATCTTATGAACAGAAATTTAGACAGCAAAACAAACATTACAGGGATGTTAAACCTTCCTATGATATCCAAAAAGCTTAAAAATAGTTTTTTTGGCTTACGCTACACTTAAAAATGTACGTGTTCCGACTTACAAATTCAACTTAAGAACAAACCTACAGACCCTATCTTGTTTGTAACCCGGGGACCACCTGTACTGCAGTACTTGTTTCCTTTCCTGTTCTGCCCTCCACAGAATTCAAGGTTAGGTTTGCTCAGCGCTTTACAAAATAAAGGGAGACAGTACAGTTATTATACAAGAGGGTTAGAAGGGTGCTGCTTATAAGAGCTTACGTTCTAGTAGGGGTGGGCAAGTGGTACAAAAGTTAAAAACTGTGAGGGATGAGCTTATGGAAGAATTTCTTTCAGGATGAATGACAGCCAGTATATTCAAATAAATAAAAAACAACAAAAGAGAGGAAGCACCGACCTAGTACATTACTATAACACAATTTTAATAGAATTCTAAATAATAAGTGAATATTCACAATTGTATGTCATGCACAAGCAATTGTGTTATGGTAATGCACTAGGTCTGTACACCCTCTATTGTGTTGTGTTTTTTTTAGCTTGCCTACCACAGTCCTGAGAGGGCAGCAAGATGTTTGTGCATAACACCTCCAAGATGAGCCAAGAGGATAGTCCTCTCCCCATCTTGAAGCACCACACCAGAGTGCAGGAGGTTACATTTTTGACACACTTATTCAAATGACCCCTTGTGAGCAAAAGTCTTGATGTATTCAGCGCTTCACTATGTAGGCCTGGGCTCACAGTAGAATACTGCAGAAAGTAGTGCTGATATCATAATGACAATGCTGCGATTATAACAACAGTTCTGCTGTCTGGAGTTCTGGGCACAAATTTGAAGCAAAACTTAAGTCAATTTTTTTCACATGCAGTGGGGCTGTGCCCGCATTGCATGGGTTACCTGCTTGTTTTGTCTAGAGGTGAACGCAGAGCCTATACTCACCGGTCCTTCGATCCTCTGGATAAGAGTGCTCCCCCGTGACCAGATGTGGACTGTTCCTGATGTCTTCATGTCCAGAGCATTGGGCGTCTATGGGAGTGAAGACTTCTAGACTGCAGGTGGAGCAGGAGCTGCAGGGACTGGTCTTGCGATAGGAGGATCGGAGGATTTGCTTAGTATATCTCGACTCTCCAATCCCCTAGACAAAAATAAGCAGTTAATCCATGCAGTACAGGCACAACCCCACTGCATGGGGGTGTTCAGCTTTAAGGTATGTGAATCGGGAACTATAAAAACCATAGGTGTGTATTGGAGTCAGTCTCTTTTTTTTATTTTTTTTTTTTTATTTATATTTATTCACTGGATTTGTGCTGCTTCAACCTGTCCCTAAAACTTATAGCAAACTTTTACCCCCACCTACAACATGTAAGTTCTAAAAGCTAAGCCTAAAACTGGCCATACACTAGTAGATTTTCAGACAAACATTCTTATGAAAATGTGTTCTTGAAGAATGTTTGAAAGTACATTAAAATGTAATTTGCCCATAACATTCGATTTTGGAAACATTTTCCATTCTGCTCATTCATATCTTCTCATCACTACAGTCAAAAGTGAATGCCAGTTTTACCCCACTAATGATTAAAAAATTGAATGAACGCTCATAAAGCGAAAACTTTAAGCAAAATTCTACTAGTGTATGACTAGTTTAACACCAGTCCCTAAACCCAAACACTAACCCCAAACCCTATAACCAATTTATCACTATTGTGCTTACTCATCTCATTCTATGCTGTAAGCATGCAATGCTCACATCAAAACTAGATCTCGGCACCACAAGAGACTGATCAGTAAGTTATAGGATTCACTGCAGATCCTACTTATTAAAGGAGAAGTTTGGGGTACTAATAAAAAAAAATATATATATATATACTCACCTTTATAGCTGCAACATCTGTGTGATGCTGTGGCTGTCCCTTACCAGCTCTAAGACTAAGAACTGTACAGTCATGTGACCACTAATTGCTCAGTTTTCAGTCTTCCTGGGACACAGAGTGGTGACTTTCAGTCACCGTTCTCTGCTGTGCTCCCCCAGCACTCACTGGAATGACAGGTTGGGGAACTGCTGATCAGGCATCTGGGTGGATTCTGACATTGTCAGGATCCTTCCAGAGCCAGGAGTGACTTTGTGACGTCAGCCGACAGTGGACATGCTGTCGGCTGATCCTGGGTCACAAGAGAACACAAATAAGTGCACTCCTGTAATCCAGAAGAAAAGTATGGCCAAAAAAGCTTTGGCCATACTTCTCTTTTAAAATTTTCACGCTGTTGTCAATGTCACTATAACAATCCTGCGCCTACAGTAGAACAATGAAACTAGTTTTGAGATAGTTTTAAACTCCCTGAGATATTTTATTTCTAATTGTGCATTGTTTAATGTATAACTCAATAGCCCCAACCACCCTGAAACCATTGAGGAGGAACATTGTGAGGGACAGAATGGAAAAGATGGAGCCTCTTCACTGATTAAAGGACAGTTAGGAATAATTGAAAAATATAAAGAGTATTTGGACCAGCAAGAAGATGATGTGATGGATCAACCCTCAGTCAGTGAGGATGAGGAGGCCCGGAAATTAAAAAGCCTTCAAAAAGTTGGAATAAAGGTCATGCCTGCAGCAAAGCGTTACTCCAGGTCAGCACATGGCAAAGGGAATGCTGTAAAGGTGTAAAGGAGGTTTTTTTTTGCTTTTTTGGTTTGTTGCATTGGTCCTCTATATGGAAGCATGTGCATCCATTTTTCTGTGTAACATGGACTAATCATGGGGGAAGTGTTGGGACAAGCCTTAAAAATCAAAGGTAGTTTGTTGCAAGAGGATATTGGTGTACACCAAGTTTGTTTGTTCTGTGTATAACTGCACTTGAAGAGTAATCCCTAAAAACATGATGTACCAAGGTAACAGATGGCCTCAGTTCTAGCATGGTGTCAAAACTCTCAATGCTACCACAAGTCATAGTCTTCATGATCTGAGGGATAAAATCTATGTAAAACAAAAATGTGTTTTTTAGGCACTGCAGAAAATGCACAGTGACAATTATTGTAGAGGAGAAAAATACACCCGAACAGGCTTTCTCCACCTTTTCAGAATGGAGGAACTCTTGAAATAACTTTCCAGGCTCAGGGTACCTCTGACAATAATTACCATATCTACAGCTCATGATACGTTAAGGTGATGATCACTGGGAAGAATGATCCTTACATTTGTTGTCATTGGGAAGAATCCCACCCTTACAGAGATCTAAAAGATCATGTGTTACTCATTTAAGAAGTTGCCCTTTGCACAAGGAACCCCTGGAAACCTTTGGAGGAACTCTAAAGTTCCACAGAACCCTGGTTGAGAAAGGCTGCATCTGCCTAATGTGTGTAACTAGCACAGATGTAATTTTCCTAGTTGACTGGCAGTTATTGGCAATACACAGTCCTACATTGGACTGCTCATTAGTGACTGTTTAATAGTGGCAAGTCTTTCTAAAAAAAAAAAAGCGTAAAGTTTTTGTGATAAGAAAAAAATGTCAGAGTTTACTGCATACATTATATAGTTATAACACCTGCACAAGTTTGTGGTTTGCACAAGATCAAGTTTTAAAGTACTTAACAATAACTGATTTACTGTTTTTGCCTCAGTTTTTGAGAGCTGCTGTTTGATTGCCGTGGAATGCTACATTGTTGTTCGATACATTTTATTAAATAAAATGAATTGCGTTTTCTTTTTTTCTTTTGGATTTGTATGGGATAACCCTACTAACGAGCTTACTTTGTACATTTTATGTTTTCAGTTGTTCATAATGGCTAAATTTGCTTTCCTATGTTTTGCTGATTGGCACTAAAGTCTTACAAGCTAATTACTGGTAGAGTCATTTACATTTAGAGCTTCCAAGTTACAGTTGTCTGAGTTTTATAGATATTATTTCTCTGGAGAAACTGGATGTTCTGACCTAAATTAGTAAAATGGGTTATTTGTCTAGCAGACAAAAAAATAAATTATCATGCCCATTGTATATAAAAGACATTTTATACAAGAACGGTGTAGCGGCAAAGATATGTGGTCATACTCTTAGCAATGGGACAATAATCAGACAATTCATTAGAAATCCCACCATAATAACTTCAGCCTGCATATTAAAGTGCATATTATTTGACATAATCCATTTTGGTAAATGGTTTTCTGCAGTTTTGTGAGCTTTGCTTGTTTAGGAAGTTTTCCTGTTCTGTAACAAATACTTTGCACTCAAAATTTTGTTTGAATCTGGGACTGGAGTACATCACAATTAACTACTAATGTCCTCTGCATGTGACAACCATATTTGTTTGGTTTGATGTGCATTCCTTCAAAAGAATTTCTGCGTAATATCACTGTAACTGTCTTAGTCCAAAGCAATGTGCAGAAGACCACGAAACGCCGGAGATTGTATTGCGGAAAGAGAGCAGCCAACCAGCTAATGAGGATTCTGAAGAGGAAGAAGAGTGCAGAATGCCAGATATTGAGCGAGATGACTTGGCCACACGTAGAGCAAGAATGAACCAACCTAAAGTTTCAACACCTTTTAATCAATATATAGGTTCCTATATTTCCAAAACCAAGCCTTCTCAGGACTCCTCAAGTGCAACCACTGCCTCCTTCAAACGTGATGAAGATAAAAGGTTTGCAGAATCTGATTTTAATGCCAGTGAAAAGTGCATGAGTTTATTTACCAGTGTGTTGTGTTTTCCAGTGCAGTTTGCTCTTCAAAGCTTTTGCTTTCTTCTAGAGCACAGTTTCTCAAATCCGGTCCCCTGTTGCTGTCAACAGTGCACGTTTTGCAGTCTTCCAGGTATAAGGGACAGTTTAAAAGAATCACATCAACTATTTTCCTGTCATTTTGTGAAGAGCTCTGGAAATCATGCACTGTTTGCAGCCATCAAGGATAGGACGAGATACACTGTCTTAAAGTTCAAGAGGCTCTTGAAGAATGGATTTTTATGCGCCTAACATTGTTCCTTAGAAAATAAACTAATTGGGACTATTTTTTTCTTCCTTTTATTTTTTGGTGTAACAAAGACCTCTCCTATAGCCAAGAATTGACAAATCCCAAGAGACCCAGAGTAGAAAATCGTGCTTAAAAAATACATGAAGCTCCAGACGTAGGAAAATGTTTTTACATATGTCAAAGAAAGCACGTTTATCCTAAAACTGCTTGCAATGTAAGGCTGGGTTCAAATATGCTGTGGCCGCGGTTCACAGCATGGGGTCCTGGGTCAGGTGCGCATCAGGTACAAATTTTTGCCTGAATTCGCACCTGAATCAGAACCAAAGGCGCACAGGACTCTTTTTAAATGCAGACCTCGGCCTCCCTGGACCTGTGTGACCGACTCCATTGAGAGCTGGTCACACTTTCCTGTATTGCGCATTGGATGTGGGGAAACCCGCATCCAATTCGCATATGTGTGAACTTGACCTCACTGATTTGATTGAGGTACCTTGAATTTATATAACAATATAGTTTAATTTTTCTGATATATAGAGTTACCATACCAATGAAAAGAGACAGTTTTACATTCTGCAGTGCTTTAAAGTCAATATTTTATTTTATATTGTAATGATCTAAATATACTTGGGGGCAGGGGGTAGATGAGTTTTCTTCTGTTGTAAAAGAACAAAAATGTGCATGGCCATTAAATCTGTGGGCATAAAGTCCATGACATAATAAGGCTGCCTTCTAAAATTTCACTATGTGCAGCAAGGAAGAAAGTCAAGACCAACCTGTGGAGAAGGTGATCATTCTAAAGGAAAATATAGCTCAAAGGCACATAGTCAACGAATCTGACCAAGAGGAAGAGGAGAAAGTACCAGACATTCAGAGGGATGATTTGGCCAAGCGTAAAACTCATGGGCCAGTCGCACAACAGAAGGAGCCTTTGGTTTTTGGCAACTCCTCAATAACAAAGGCTGACTTGGCAACCTGGCAGAGACTTAAGCTGTCTTCTGATGAGAGGTGGGGCTTTTCAGTATTGAGTTATTTTCCAGATCCTTATCAAAATTCTAGGGCTCATATCCTATGCAGAATTCATTTTTGCATACAATGAATGGACCTGGTGCTCCACTGAGGATTAAACCATTTATTGGAAAATACCATAGTTACTAGCAGGAGATTTCTGGCCCAGCAGCCTTCATTCTGCACCTGATCGAGACTATTGGACTAAACTTGAACTCGTTTTACCTAGGTTAATTATCTGTAGATTATGCCCATAAACTACAATGGAGCCCCAGAACCATTCTTTGCATACTAGGAGTTACTGCACTTTACACATTATCATACTCAGAATATTGTACGTAATTCCCTTGTGATTGAACCAATGGCAACATACTACACAGCAAAGTTTGTTTCATGCAGACATCTTAAAGTTTGGCTTTTTCATATTATAATTACATTACTTATGATGTAATGATACTGACATCACATATCAGGAGCTTAGCAAGGCTTAAAAATTGCTGATTAATAAACATTTTGGTTGACTGCAGTACTGTAAAATAAGGTACCTACATTAATATTACAATTTAATTTTAATTTCTTCCTTTCTTTGGAATAAAGTGAAAGTATGACAGCAAAACAGATCCCCAGCAATGGCCAAGCACCAAAGATTGATGCGACCCGAGCAGCCAGTGATGATTTTGGTAGACGCAAATTATCCTTGCAAGAGAAAAGGGCTCGCAACAAACAAAAATTTGTACACTTTGGCCAAGTTACTGAGATTGATCAGAAGAGATGGGATAGGCTCTGTATAGCCAAACCTGGCATTAGTGAAGTAAATGTAAGCGATGGAATTGCCTCTGATATTGCATGTGCCAAGGCAGTCATTTCAGACACTGCTTTGAATGTTCAGACAATGGACATCGTTCCAGTAACACATCTACAGTGCGAGCAAAGGTATACTGCATGATTTCAGTTATGGCTGTGTGATTTGTCATACCTGTGATGATGTTCTTCTGCCAACATGAATGATGCAGCTTTTCATATTCACAAAATACTGGAAAATGACTTCTATTTCTACTTATAGTGTAGTTCTGTTATTTTTATTAGTTTTTGTTCAACAAAATTTTATAGCCAAGACCATATGTCTTTTTCCATGTATCGGAACTGGCATGGGATTTTGTCTCCGCTATATGTAGCAGAAGGACAGAATTACAACCTCTGTCTTAAATGTTTCATAAAGAAATGGCAAGAATGTTTTCTCTAGTGACCCATTTTTGTGATGCTCCTATAATTTACTGTTGCTTCCTGTTTCTTCCATGCTGGAAAATGGTGCTTGCACTTTGAATAGATGTACTGCAGAAGTTGAAAAAATCCCAGATACATCTACAGTCATCAGCTGTCAGCATGGACCATTACCGGATACCCAACGCGATGACATGTTAGCACGACGAATAGGCACTTTTCAGAAGTGTGCCAAACTTGGCCATCCCTCTCTTACTTCTGGTGACAACCAGGAAAATATACATAATGAAAATTTGAAGATCCAAAAGGCTAAAGTGAAGGAGAATAAGCAGCCACTACACGATGATGATCAACTCCTGTGAGCCTCTTGTGTGCTCTATGTTCAACTTAAGAATGACTTGTTAACACAGCAGTGCATGATTATTGCATTACTGTTTTATACTTGCTTTGTATTGTGCTTAAATAATACTAAAATGTTTGGATTTTTGGTTTGACTAAAGTGTGCTCAAGTCTAACAATTTCCTAAAGGAATTACGCTTTAGAACTGCCTGTTTTTCAACATCCTGTCACATGTTCCTATAGGAGTAAGGACATATTTCCTGAAGTTACAGCTGACATTAAGCCTGATTTAAATGACAAAACTGAGACAGATTCAGTAAAACTTAATTCAGCGGATGATACATGTAAAGAAGACACCAGCTTGCAAAAGGACAGAAGTACACCAGATCCAGAAAAGGATGATATGATGGTCAGAAGGATCTCTGTGAGTCAGAGACCACCAGGGGTAACTCTAACTCACTTCCTTCCAGTGCCATTTTCTCTACAAAAGACTGAGGAGAAGTCTCTCATCCTTCAACCAAAGGAGAAGAAGCCCATCAGGTCAGAAAAGTGTAAATATATGTAAAGATTATATAAAAACCCTACAGTGAGTTAAGGTAGTACAAAAAAATGAACAAATGGGTTTAGGTCATTGCTTGAAAATGAAATAAACTGTGACTTCATTATATCGTGATATTACTACAGACCAGATGAACATCGGTCAACTCATTAATGATATATTATTTAGAAACCTGCCTATTCAGTACTGAAAATAAAGTAGACTCTGTCTAAACTGTGTATAGCCAGTAAGGGTAAATTGACTCCTAAGTCTGATTGTAGACTTGATGTTTAGTACTTGTAAAGCTGTTTCAGTACTTAGTCATATTTCAAATCTTGATGTGCCTTTTGGCCTGTGCAGACCTTGCGTGACGTCTATGTCTTTTCATAGTTATATATTTTAAAAGGTTTAAAGCCGTGTAATATATCTTGTTTAACATCTTCTGAAATTACTTCCTTAGCTCCCTCTACATGACCACAATTACTCCAAATAATGCCCCCCAAGCCCTTACCACTGTCAGGTCTGACAGTCCATCTAAGACACTCCAGCAGAGCGCAGCAGAAGAGCCCACTGAATTAAGAGATGATTTGATGTGTCAACCAACTTGCAACCCTGTTGAGAATAATCCCATATGTGCAGAGCTTAAGTCCCAACCACCGCAGGAAACATTTGAAATTCCTGACCGTGAAGTACCGAGGTCAGATCATTTGTCAACAAGCATTGCTCCAAACTTTTTTATTTTCCTATAATTTAAAACACTTGTAAGAATACGCTGTTTGTACGAGAATGTTTGTATTAATGTATGGATGTGTGTATAGAAATATAGCATGGTTTTCTACTTCCTTTTCTAGATTGGAGCTGTGTTGGCAGCCTTTTTCCTTGGGTACAGCATTGCAGCTATTTTGTATTATTTGAATATCAGTTCCTGTGCCCCAGCAGCACTTTTTACATTTGAGTGGACGTTCTAACCTTTCATTCCTACTTTGGAAAAAAAAAGTATTTTATCTTTTTCTAATACTACTAAATGTTTATAGATGTGTGGTTGCATATGCACATTTGCTTTGCCAGGCAGGGTTTAGATATTCACTCTTAATCTGTAGAGAAACTATAGGTCCTTCCTTTCACAAGCTGGCAGTGTATGCTGGGATGTGCAAAGAATGCAGGTTGTCCAAGCTCAGTAGGGATCCATATGTGTCAACGTGGAGTACAGAAACTATTTGACCTAATTTTGAGACGTATAGTAGAACTATTTCAAAAATAAATAAAAAAATGCATATGCTGTAGTCTGTCAGTAAACTAAAAAAGAAAAAGAGATGAATGCCTGGTCCCCATCACACAGGGAAAATAAAAATAAAAACCGTAGACAAATTGAAATAAAATAACCAGAGCAGAAAACTGCTCCTGAGAGTTGCTGTGTAGCAGCTGGCTGGAGACAGAGTATCTGTTCATATATACATAGTAAATAAAAATAAAGAAACATAATTAAATGTATAGCTTATGAAAGGATTCTCCTGGAGACTGAGCAACTAGTGGTAATCTGACTACAGGCTGGACTAGGCTGCCTCCTCTGTCTGGCTGGGAACCCCAAAGCTGTGAACAGAAGAGAGAGAGGGGCGCCAAGCCGACCATAGTGAGTGAGTTTATTTTAGAGAGCAAAAAAAAGTAAAAGTTGCACTCACAAACAAAAGTAGATAAAAGCATGTGCAGTTCAGACATCTGTGGAGATGAAATACAAGAGTGCAGCTCCCTCCATGGCTGCTATTCTGGAGTCGCTGCAGCCAGACACTATAGATAGGGGAAGAACCATCGCTGTGGGACACAGACGACACCGCTGGATGATGTGCTCACACTGCCAATAACAATAACACTTTTTTTTTGTTTTTTATGAGCCTCTGTTTAATATAGTAATACCTGTTGATCCTTCCAGTAGACATGTTATTTTTCCAAGCCTTGCAATGAGGTGACGACACTGTTCTATCAGCAGTGAGATCAAGCAGCGTCATTATTACTTTTTAGCAGGGTAGTCTTAGATGGGCAAGTTTTTTTTTTTTTAAATAGACTTTAGAGCTGAACTCCAAGAATTGGGCAAAACCTACCTTTGCAGTGCTCGACCCTCTTTTCTCCCCATAATGCAAGGGATAAATGCTTGTTTAGTCTAGGAATGCATGAATAAAATGTATTCCTTACCTTATTCCTCAGTCCAACAAGGGTCCTTTTGTAAGGCGCTTAAGGGTCCCTTTGCTTGCTTGCCTTCTCTTCTACAATGCAGGGTTATTGGCCACTGCACAGGATGACACTGAGTCACAGCCCAGAATGACACGCAAAAGAGAACAGCGCTGGAGGGTAGATTTTATCTAATTCCCAAAGCAACAAATGCATCCCAATTCCAGTTAACATATTTAAGCAGCTGCAGCAACAGTTTTTTTTTGTTTTTAGGAAAAAAAGTATAAACTGCAGTGTTTATATAGTATGTGCCTACCCCTATTACTGTCACATTTGATGTATAGCTTGGTCTGCATGTAAAGGTGGAGAAATAAATATAGGCACTTGAAATAAATAAGAACGTTATATACTCAATAATATCATTACAGGTATTAATCACACACAGTATCAGACTGCTATAGTAGTCCTTTATTTCTTTTCCTGGAAGTTAATCTAATTGTGTATTTGGTCTTGTAGATTCAGCACACAGTCGTCTCTGTCAGATGACACGGAGTAAGTTGCATTATGTGCTTGAAGAGTCTCTAACAAATTATTGCATGTTTTATTCTACTTATTATATACTTAATCATTTCATATACAACTCACAATATATATAAATTTCCTCTTGATGTTGAGTGCTTACCAGTAACTTTACTGAACACTTTGCAGAAGCATGCAACTAATATTTACTTTTTCAGATGACCTTTTACTTTGTGCTACGAGTGCTTCTTACTAAGCTGTTCTTTACTCCAGTGCAAAGCTTGACTGATGCATGTTTTATAGAAACCCTGGCTTCATGTGGAAGGCTGAAAAAAATGTACATAAAGCTTACATATAGATATTATTTCATATCTCAGAATTAACTGTATCATTCCAATCCTACAGTTTCTCTGTGAGAATTTATCGATACCCCCCACAATGAACAATTTGGCATGCTCCATGTTTCTCTCATGACAGATTTATTTTATATTTGCATAATTGTCATTGACAAAAATCAAATGTAATAAATAAGAAACGGCATATTTTAATGATGGCCCCACTCTCTCTACTGAGAGCAGGATTCTGCCTTGCGATTATGATTATGTTGAAGAATTAAAGACTTTGGTTCTTCAGATGGAGAAGTTCCTTTTCTCCGCAGCTGCATTAGTACCACAGCAGCAGTATTATTGCTGCTCCCTGATCAGTCAGCCCTCAGCAGTGCCTCAGGTGACTACTCCTGGACAAAGCTGCATGGAAGACTTAGAGCCGGCCTGCAACATTGCCTCCAGCACTGGATTCTGCATTTGTTGCTCGTCCTCGGTACAGCAGTATGCCCTTCTGAAGTGGGAGTTACAGGAAGTTTTTTCTCCTATGAAGGTGTAACCTGGTGTGGTGAATCTGGAGTTTTGTCCCTTCCCATGTGCTGCTTGCCCCCAGTCCCATTTTTTACAGCCTGGGGGTGGTCCCTGGACACTGGGTCTCTGCCTTGGGCATGGAAGGATGGGTTGCAAGTGTACCTTAGGCCAGCAGCATTGTGTACCAGGGCTACACTTTTAAACAGTCGTGTGTACACCACTTTAAAATGGTCTGCCACAGCCGTAAGCATAGCATGCACCACTTTCTAGTCTATAGGACACATTTTCGTGAGACCTGAGATGCATTTTGGCATGCAATGGCCTGTTATTTGTGCATAGCTCCGCATGATGTATACTGACATACCCCTAGGTCCAGGTGCCATCATGAGCACATTAGTCTGAAAAACTGCAGACAAGCACACTATAGCTCCAGCTACTACCCTGCTCCAGTTTGTGGGTTAGGTCTCCACATCAATTTTCACTAGGTTATCCACTTCAGTCCTGAGACATAGGACGTCTACACACCTTCTGCCCTTTGACAACAGTCTCCGCACTGATTAAGGTTGTGAGTACCACATCAGAGATCCCTGCACCATTATGACAGATGTTAAACAGAATGGAAATAGGGTGAGGGGGCAAGCTAGCACACACTGTGCACAGGGTCAGGATGACAAACCCGCAGTCTGGGCCAAGCACATAGCATGCAACTCTGGATTAATACTGACAGATCAGATCCCTCAGTACTCCTAAAATTGATGCTCCTTCCAGTGGCCTTTTGCTACTGCATTCAGTTTGGTGGACTTCTTACACCAAAATTCTCATGTTCGTACAGATGCACAGGATCCTTTGGCTTTGGAATTGATCTGTGGAGACTCCATAATAAAATTGAAGGATTTCAACACCTTCTTGCGGGTCCTAAAGTTTTGGATGAAATTGGCCTGCGTTGCTGCAACAAGGGGAATATTCTGCATTGATCAACATCAAGGATGTGAATTTACATATCCCTATTTTTCCCTTCCATCCGTAGTTCCTGTCATTTGTGGCGGATGACTAGCACTTCAAGCTTCTGGTTCTTCCCCCTGGCCTGTCCACTGTTCTTTATCACCAGCATTCTTGCCCCAATCCTAGTGCTACAGTTTTCTCAGACTATCCATATTATTGGAAATCTGCACGGCCTTCTCTGGAAGGAGTACTGCATCCCTGCCCTGGCAGCCAATGTGTGATGGATGATAGACACTTCATAGCTTTGGCTGGATTCTAAACTTACAGAAGTGTGCGTTGGATCCAACACAACACTTGGCATACCTGAACCTACTTTTGGACATGGCATAAACCCGGATGTTTCTGCCCCAGGAATGAGTGTCGACTCTGAGCTCATGTGGGAACCCTGCATTACAAAAAAAATCCTGCAGTACAATTTTTGCATGAGGTGGCCTCATTCAAAGTGGTGATGTTTACCCAGTTACATTCTAGGCCTCTGCAACTCAATGTGCTGACTGTGTGTGACAAGCTCCTTTGGTCACTGGACAGGCCAATGCATCTTTGTCCAATGGCCAGGATACCATAGACCTGGTGCCTAACCAGTCCTGCAGTTGAATTCTTTTTTTTCTTTTTTTTTAAATTTTTTTTTTTTTAAATTCTTAACGTGGACATTTCTTATGACTTGGAACAGAAATGATCTAAGGGACATGGCCGTCACGGGAGTCCAGACTTCCCATCAACATTCTCGACCTAGGGGCCATCTACCTATCTCTACTCCGCTGGACCAACCAGCTTCAGGAGTGACTGATGAGGGTTCAGTCAGACAATGCCACAGCTGTGGCTTTCATCAATCATCAGGGGCAGAACCAGAAGCCCTTGAGAGACAGACATAATTTGAGCCCTTCTGGGATATCCCCTTGGGCAACCTTACTTGTAAGGTAGTTTTTATGTGGTTATCACGTCAGTGAGATGGGTCTTAGCACTGATGACCTTATCTTGTAAAGAAACATCCTTGTTCTTCATAAAGACAAGGGAGTTTTGTGGTCCTGAGCTTCATTTCTCCTTAAGGTGGTTTCCGCCTTATTCAGAATATCAATCTGCTTTCTCTTTGTCCTACCCCAAAGCACCCCAAAGATCTATGTTCATTTTTTGATGTAGTATGCGCAGTGAGAGTTTCTCTCTAAACCACTTCATCCATACAAACCTCAGATTCTCTGTTTGTCCTTCCCACAAGTTCTCCCGAGAGCTGTCCTGCTTCTTGTTTCACCATCTTCAGATAGCTGGATTAAGAGGCTATCAGTAAGGCTTACTCCTTGTTAAGGCTCACTTGGCTTATTCAATCAGTGCCTAGTCAACTTATCAGCACCAGGCACCTGTTTTTGCAGGTTTGTAAAGCTACCTTATGAGTTCACATGTTTGTAAAGGTTACCAATTGAATGTACAGGTTTCTGTTGATGCCATCTTAAGCTGTGAGGGGCTTCAAGTGGGTCTTTGAATTGGGAACCTGGTTCCCTTGTTTTGGGCCTGTTTGCTTCATTTGCTGTGTTGCCTGCCCCTCAGTTGTATTACTTGGGGATGTCTCATGGTCAAGAGTTAAAGGAGCACGTGTTCTGTACTGTACTTACTCTGTAGGGGTTCATTATGTTGACTCCCCGTCCGTTGTGTCGTTTACTTCGTTTGTCCGGGTTTTGTTCCCTTGGTCCAAGGGTTAAGTTTCTGGGTGAACTTCGGGGAGTGTCGAATTCTACCGTAGTTGTCTTTGGACATGTAAGTTAACCATTGGAAATGTTTGTACACTTGAGTATTCCATCGAAATGTTTGGACGTTTTTGTCCACGGACCACGACTATTCAACTGATCCGTGACTAACTTATTCGGTTCACTCGGAATTGTTCCTCATTCGGAATGACTATCGGAGAATTAGGTCGATAGACTTCTACCACTTTGTTCTTCGTCCTGTCGAGAGCCCTCTTGAACACCCTTCCTGTTTGTCTCTTAGACTCCAAACATACCTATTTCAACCAG
>BLSH010418757.1:193715-205442 GCA_018402905.1 Glandirana rugosa | reverse complement strand
GGTTACCCCCCCCCCCCCCCCCCCAGTACACACAATCACTCCCCATCAGTAAAATCTATACATACATGCCCCACTCATCACTTCAGCTCTCCAGATGAATTTAAAGCCATTTCTGCTTCTGCTTGTAAATTGTTTGTTATTAGAAAAACACCCTCTTCAGTGTCAAGAAGAGTTATGACTAAGCAAAGTCGTTATTGCTTCATTGTAACTTCTCTGGTACATTTATACTATATCAAAGGGGCAATATTTGATCTGCATATGATGTCAGTTAAAACAGCCTTGCAAGTTAAAATTAACCAAACTGTGGGGGGAGTTTACTAAAACTGATGCACACAGAATCTGGTGCAGCTGTGCAAAGTAACCAATCAGTGGCTAGGTTTTATTTTCAAAGCTTAAGCCCCCCTTTCACACGGACGTGTGCAGGGTTCGTTTTGCTCAGTCAGCGGGGACTGTTCCGCTGAGCCAAGGGATGACAGATTTGTCTCCGCACAGTTTGCTATCAGAACGCCGCTCTCCTCTATGGAAAATCGAATGACAACGGACCGTCTGTCCGTTGTCATCCAATCCGCAGAGGTTGGAAAAATAGGGTTTCCATCCGTCTGACTTTACGGACCACGGATTGGATTGGATATCGGCGGATGTCAGCGGACATGTACATAGAGTATGGGGAGTCTGTACAGGTCCACCTGAAATATGGGACAGGCGGACCTGAACGGAACATCCGTGTGAAAGGGGCCTAAGTGAACAAGCTGAAGTTAGAAGCTGATTGGTTACTATGCACAGCTGCACCTCATTCCATATGCACCAGTTTTAGGGCTCTTTCACACAGGAGTTGAAAATAGGCAGTTGGGTTGCATTTTTAACAATTTTGCTAGGCAAAAATAATGCTGCCTACAGAGTTTTGGCATGTGTTAACGCTTTGCAAATGCCTCCATTCATGTCTATTGAAACACACCACAACCGCACCTTAAATGCACTGTGAACATGCCTATGGCGTTTAGAGTGTGGTTGCAAAGCGTCAGAAGTGATTATTTCCCATTTTAGCCTTGTAAAAAAAAAAAAACACTGGGCATTTGAGAAGTGTTGCCTGAGGCAACACGAAAGCCTGTAAAACATGAAAGCCTGTAAATGCTCATTAACGCTATATTCATCTACTTTTAGGCTGCTTTAAAATTTAACACCTGTGTGAAAGAGCCCTAAGTAAATCTCCCCCACATTTCCTATTTAACTCCTTAGTAAACCATAGTTAACCCCAGTCAGCAATCAGCCCTAATTAACTCAGTTCTTCTGTTCTTAGCTGTTGAGGCTATTCTGTTTGCTATGCTTTGTAATAGGAAAAAATAGTGCCATTTTACACAGGAGGCATTATAGAAAAAATGTGCACTTTTTATTAACTTGTTACACATTTTGTCTATAGGTTGCATAGAGAGGCTTGTTTCACACTACAGCGCCTTGGGATCCGACTTATGTCGCCCCCAAGTCGCTTGACATCAGATATCCTATTGAAGTGAATGAGAGCCGTCTTAATGTACACTACTGAAGTCGCTCCGACTTCAGAAAACGTTCCTGTGTTACTACAAGGCCACTTGTGCCCATAGAATTCAATGGAAGTTGCCTCCAAGTCGGATCCCCATCGATATTGAAGCGACTTTACAGGAAAAAGAAAAGAATTTACACAGTTACTCCCCCCGAATTACCCAGGCAACTCCCTCCCTCCCTCCCTCCCTCTGTCCTGTCATGGAGGTCGCTTTAAGTTGCGTTGTAAGTCATGCTGAAGTTGCGTTGAAGTCGCGTTCAAATCGCCTAGCGTAGTCGCGCCTGAAGTCGAATCGCCCGTGTGAACTGGCTCTTGATAGAATTTTTTTTATATTGCCAAGAGAATACCTTGTTTGTGCTGAAAAAACAATATAGCTACGTTTTTTTTTTTCCTGTCTCTAAATGCATGTTTGCACACTGCCAGTGGTTCAAGAAGCAGGCCCTTGATGTGCCTAAATGTGTTACTCACACTTACAGGCATTACGTGTTTTTTTTTTTTTTTTCTGCAAAGACACCACTGCGCAAAACATCCAGTGTGCATGAGGCCTAAGTAATGACCAAGTTTTTTTTCAAATTAATAGGCCTGTAGCTGAAATGTAAAAATATGCTTTGGTCCTTAGTGGAATTCACCCAAAAGGGGAAGTTTATGTGCATCCCTTCCTCTCCTCTTTAACAACTGCTTACTTCCGAGAGGAAGGTGCCCCTCCTCCTTCCCCTGCAGCCTTCTGGGAAACATCACAGGTCCCAGAAGACTGCAGAACAAATCAAAAAGCGCAGCCAGCACTTAAGATACCGACGCCTGGACCTGAAGGCGATTGAAGAATCGGCTGGAGTAAGGACAGCGCTGGATCCAGGGGCAGGTAAGTGTTCATATAAAAAAAAGTCAGCAGCTACGATATTTGTAGCTGCTGACTTTTAATTTTTTTCGGGGGAGACCGAAGCTCCTCTTTTAAGTTGTCTACAGGTTTGAGAACTGAACTAGTTAAAGTAAATGTAAACCCAAACACTAATATTTCTCATAATCTTTAGCATGATTATGTGATTTCAAAAGCAGTTTTAAATCTTTATAAATGTGCAGCTTTTATTAACATACCTGTGTGTCTGAAGGTGCTTGTTCAGGCCCTTCCTGGTATAGGGTGACAGCCCTTTATCCCTGTCTCCCAGTTGTGCTCCTGCATTGTTGCTTTATCACATTGGCTTCCAAAGGAGACTGCAAGTGGCAAATTCAGCACATATGAGAAATTCCATACAGCCATCTCTGAAGTGCATTCATGTACGCAGGAAGTTGTTGCAAGGAGGTTGTTGGAGAGCAGCAGTGTTAAGATGCAGCAAATGTTGAAAAAAGTATTTTATTAAAATGGCAAATGGTAATTGTTTACAACACACAATTAATTCACTATATTGACGTATTCAACTTTAGCGTGTGTTAAACTGGCCATACATATGCCTTGGTATTAAACACCACATATCTTCCTTGATCCAAGCCTTTGAAGTTTCTTTGTCCTTCACCATCCCTTGCTGTACTGCTTGAGTGTCAAAGGATTCCCTCAGACGTCAGTAGGCTGATGTAGATAAGAATAACAGGACAAGAAGTGTGGCATTGCACTTTTCAGACGCTTGTGTTCCCTGCTGGAAAGCTCTACTTCACCTAATCTGTGCAGTAATGGACAGTGGCAGTGCTGGGGTAATGCTTAGCACTGATTAGCAAGATTAGGATTGGTGTATGGGTTATTAGCTGGTATAGCATATGTAGCAACACTATCCATGGCATGATGTCTGAGGAATACAGTAAGGCACTATACACGCATGACTTTCTTCTTGCTTCTTACTATCAGCCCGGTTCTGAGATGAGGTCAAACATATTTTAGATTTGCATCTTACTGAATCTTTGCCTTGCCTGCTATGCAAATGCCGAATGCGTCTTAGAAGATACATGTACTAAAACTGATGTGTTCATCTAGTACATCACACAGGCAGTATATAGGCAGATGAGGTCAAGGTAAACTTAAATGAAGCAGGCTTATTCCACAGCGCATTAAACAAAGTGTGTTAAGTGCTAGCAGCTAATGAGAATTTATTTTACTATAATGTGGAATTAAGCTTACAGCTGATTGGTTGCTGGACTTTGCACTTCAGGTGTTCTCTGTGTGCTGCCTTTTTGAAATAGCATGGGTATGGAGCCTAATGAGATACTGGATTTATGATCGCAGTGTGTTATTTTTGTTTATATTTTATAGTTTACATAGATTAGCCTACCATGCGAACTGTCATCTTGGTGGTAAAAAGGTATGAGTCTGCTGGTTTTTTTTTTTTTGGATTAATACTGTCCCTTCTCCACTATGTAGGACCTGGCCCGGTGGAAGACCCGCAGGCGAAGTGCATCACAAGACTTACTAAAGAAAGAAGAAGAAAGAAAAAAGATGGAGAGGTTACTTAGTGGGGAACCGGACTTGAGTGAAAGAAGGAAAAGCATAAAAACTTACAAAGAAATAGTAGAGGAAAAGTAATTTGTTTTAGTTGCTGTAACTGCTTAGTGTAATCAAATAGACTTCTTGGCATGGTATTACATTTTCTTTTAATGTCTCTCACAGAGAACGAAGAGAGAAAGAATTGCACGAGGCTTACAAAAATGCCAGGACGAGAGAGGAAGCAGAAAAAATACTGCAGAAATACATTGAGAGGTTTACCATAAGTGAAGCTGTTCTTGAACGTTTAGTGATGCCAAAAATTTTGGAGAGAAGCCATTCAGTAGAGCCTGGTTTACTCTCTTCATCTGAGGACCCCAACCCATTGAAGTATCTGAGACAACAGTCTATGCCTTCCCCAAAATTTACTTCCACAGTAGAAGCAACTATATCTCCCACTTCTGAATTGGACTTTAAAGCACCTATGGGTCCCACGTCACCAACAAAAAATGTGGTCTCAAAGGCAGTGCCTATGTTAACACCTAAGCCTTATTCCCAGCCCAGAAATACACAACATGTTCTCAAAACATTCAAGGTAAAAAAAAAACATGAATTGCACTGAGCATATAAATGGCTTTAGTATTGAGAGGAGCGTATCTGCTAAAAGTTCAACTCCAGGCAACACTTTTTTGGACAGATTACGGAAGAGCTGGAGCCAATGGCAGGCTCATGTTCTCATGTGGACAGGAAGTTATGGGAACAGACTACAACAAAACATTCTTTTTTTCAGTAAAGTAGTAATGATTTGACACCCTGATGGTGTATTATTATGTTGTATATTTTTATTTACAGTTGCAACTACTCCCCTTATTTCTTGCCTTGCTCCCCCGGGCACATGGGGTGAAATCTGGCCGTTTAGAGTCACAGGCAGAAATAAAAAGGGGACAGAAGTGTTCATCTTCCAAGTAACCATAACCAAAAGTTTTTTGACAGGAGTTGGGCTTTAAAATGTAGCATCATGATCTGCACTTCTATTTATTATCTGTTTTTCTATCCTCTTGTTGAATGCTAAGTTCACCTTTAAAAAAAAATAAAAATGCATATCCTTTTGCAGGTAAAAAAAATGTGCATTTATTTATTTTATTGTGAGCCTTGCACCTCATGCAGACTGTTGGTGTAGTTGTCTGCCTGTACCTCATATGTGCAGGCAGTTACTGAATGGCAGGAATAATCAATTAACTACCTAAACCACTCACCAGCACTCTCGTAGTTCATTGAGGACTTATAAGCGGTCAGCCACAATGGTTGACAGTAGTTCTCTTATTGATAAGTGAATGATGTGACCAGAAGGTGGAGCCACGCTCAGAGAAGATCCCCCACCCGCTGTCACAACCGCGGTTCCGGAGAGTGCGGGGACTGCTTTAGTTACACCCTGAATACGAATCTAACATATTATGAAAGGTGAACTTATCCTTTAAAAAAACATGCAAGCATTTATACAAATGTAATATCCATGCCAAAATCTTGTTTGAAAAATGCAAGGATGCAGTTAACTGCTGGAGATTTTTTAGGCCTTGTTTGGGATTTTTGTGGTGCTTTTGTTTAATGCTGACTATAATCAGTAAATGAAAAATTAAATGCCAAGATCTCTCTCCCTAACCAAATAAGCTCATAGTTTAGCCTGATTGTACCCCACAACCATACACAATATGCACAAGAACAGGCCCCTTCAGGGATTGAGATTTTACTTTTACTACACAGGGACCTTAAAGGACAGGAGAGCTCATTAGACAGACAAGGAGGGAATTTTGGCTGTTACCAGTGATGGATATAGTGCTAGAGAAAGATCAAACCATGATCAGGGTACCAAGTTGTTGTAGTGGCTTGTTTGAAATGGAAGTGAACTGTCAGAAGTTAGAAAGCATATAACAATGCAAGGCAGTACCATGGAAGTAGATGGCATCCTGCCAAAAAAGGTACACGGGTGCAACCGTTACTGATCTTAATGTGGAACTGATCAAAAAAAGTGAAGCTTTTCTATCATATAGGGAACATTTAGCAATGCTTGTTGGGCCTATCCTAAAAATGTTTGTCTGAAATCCTTCCTAAAAATAGTAGTACACGTCCTGGTATATGAGGGTGCCTAGGCAATTGTGTCCCTACAGTCTCATAGCTGTATATCTGCTGTGTGTATCTAAGGCACCGCTGTCTCTGACTACTAGTCTTGCGAGACTTGGAATTGGAAGTGGAGATTAAATTGGTTTGAAATTCTAACTTGTGAACCACAGCACTGTTTGCTGGTTTGGGCTTTATAATAGACTAGAACTTGTTGACTTCTAATTGTCTTCTGACTTCTGTGGGTTTTTTTTGTCCCAGAAAGAGGTGTTTTATAGCAGTGACTTTATATCCCCCTTTTTTTGTTTTCTTTTCTAAACACCTACTTATTTGGTTTCTGTAGGTAGAGGGAAAAGTGAGTATGAATGGAGAGGCAATGAATGGCACAGAGGAACACAAGGAAATGGGATCAAGTGGAGTCCAAATGTTTTCTCCATCGCTGACCAGATCGCAGATGTTTGAAGGTGTAGCCAGAGTGGATACACCAGCAACAGTGGTGAAGCCGGATGGGTCTTCCATTGAACTTAATTTGAAAAGGCCGAATGCACAGAATTCTGTCAAGGACAAAGAAGTAAGGCCAAAGAGAGTGGCTTATAAAACTGAAAAAATAAAGAGCAATTTGTGTTGCCAGCAACAATTAATTAGACTCAAACTGTTTTATAAATATAAAGCAGACTTCTGGTTGATACTCCAAGTGTGGAACATAGTGTTGCTGCTTTTCTAAGACATTTTATAATTTTCTTGCTGGTCAATGCTCCATGCATTTGACTTTTCAACTTACGTATACAGTGATGCAGTCATCAAATAATTCTTTCACTATTCAGCATTTATCACACATGCATACACACTTACTTGGCTATGGACTGTGGTATTGGCTTATCACTGCCATCATGTTGGACAGATGTTAAGAAATTGCCTAATAATTTTCAACCAGACCAATCTAAATTTTGCCTCACTTAGGCTAGCCGTAGACATTAGATGTTGGTTGGACATGGTCTGGATGTTGGTTTGATGATTATTTTACAAGCTGGTAATGAAAGTGTTCCTCACCCAAGTGTGTGTTGACAAAAGGAAGGAAGGACTGCAGGCAACCAGTCCTGGCACTGGTCCTGTTTCCATAAGAAACAGTAGAGGTTTTGAATGCAGTGCAGCCAATTGCTAGGTTCTTCAAGACATGTTATCCTATTTTGTCCTTCAGCAATGGCTACTCACAAACCTAAGAATTGTTGATTCCATATATTAATTGGATCAGACAACATTTATGTGTCTATGGCTACCTTCAAGTGCATAATTACATTTTGATATTATTCTCACGTTGTGGTCATGTCAAAGCATCACAACTGTTTGAATTGGTAAGACATTTGCATCATGATTTTAACCTCAGGTTTGCCTTTCTGTTTTTCTTTAAGATTTTGTCTGGTGAAAGAAATCACAGTGATGTGGTGGATGGAACACATTCATCTTTGCCTACAAATATCCACAATGAGCAGGCAGCTGAAGGTTTGTTGAAGTCTGTGCTGTTGTACAGTTGTTGGTGTTGCATTTACAGTAAAGTATGCCTTCTAAGGATAACCATGGCCAAAGCAGATCATGTGACAGTTCACCAATACATACATGCATACAAATGTATTCAGTTAGCAAAAACATCTCAAAACCATGTGGATAGGATTATAATAAAGGCAGGTTAGGCACCTGTGTCAGATTTCTAAGTAATAAACAATGCAGTGTTAGTTATCATAGGCATATTTTTTCTGTTAAGTACCTTTTAAATGTATAGTTTTGAGAGTCACCCCTATATTTATAGCCCTAGATTTATACTGTTCATCTTTTATTATTGCATTTGTTCCATTTCACAGTCTGATTCTGGCCTGACTTGACATCTTGATTCTAGGTACAACACAGCATAATAAGGAAAGCCCAATTGTCACCAGCTTAGAGTTCACACCACCTCTTACACCATCTGAAGCTGTTGTAAATGGAAAAGACCAAGGGGAGGAACAAAGGATTGATCCCAAATCACTGGTAGTGTATTATTTGCATATAATATGAATATTCATATTATTGAAAGTGGAACTGTATTAAAGTGGATGTACACCCGATTCATGAAATTTGAGCTGGGCACATATATCTGCAGGGGTTTTCTTATCTCTCTTCAAAGCCCTGTGTCCGGTAGCTTTGTCCTGCTCTCAGTGGCGTGGCTGCGGTTGGGGGGGGGGTGCAGACTACACCCGAGTGACACCTGTAGACAGCGGCTGCACGGTCCGCACCCCTCTACACTGATTTGCGTCTCACCGACTGTGTCTCTCAGTGGAGTGGACCAAAGCCACCTCCCCCTCCTCTCTGTTTACATCAACACAGGAGGAGGTGCGTGTCCGAGAGATGCACACCATGCATCCCTCAGACTGAGGTCTGTACACTACAGTGTATTTTAATGTAGGCGGACATGTGCAGGGGGGGCACTATGGGAGGGGAGAGGGGGGTTTGCACTGAGGAGTGTCTGCACTTAGCGAGAGGGGGTCTATGCTGTGGGAGGGGGGTCTGTACTTAGTGGGGGGGTCTATACTGAGGATAGGCGGTCTGTACTTAGGTGGGTCTGTACTGAGGGAGGGGGGTCTATACTGTGGGAGGGGGTCTATACTGAGAGAGGGGGGTCTGTAGTTAGTGGAGGGGGCCGGTACTGAGGGAGGGGGGACTATAGTTGGTGGAGGGGAGGTGACACCAATTTTTTACGCACTGGTGACACCAACCCTAGTGACACAACTGCCTGCTCTGTAGCTCTGTTATCAGCCTGACAAGTTTCCGTCATATTATAAGAGCAGCCGGAGTTTTGTTTGTTGTCTATATCACCCTTTGATGCAATAAAATCATTTTTGGAAATTGGATCGTTTGAGTGCGGCTACTTCCAACCTTGTTGCTGTTACTACTTGATTGCTTCATCAGCCTGCACCTGCCCTTGTGAGTCAGCACACCAGATCCACATGAGCTGTGTTGCCCTTTGAGCGGTGAGCCTGCACCAGCCGGAGTTTTGTGTTGGAGAGGATGCTATAAATTAGCACCGTGCTGAACAAAACAAGGAAGACATCTAAAAGTCTCTACCTATGAGTAGAGGGGTGTGTGCTTTTCCTCAAATCAGCTGTTTTGGCTGTATGCCCAGGTTTCTCTGTAGTGCTAAGCAGGAAGACAAAAAATGGTAACCCGAGCAGCACTTTCTAAAGGATAAATACAGATTAAGACAGAAGATATGCATGTAAAACTTATATAGGGAGATTTGTTTCATCTCTGTGTATCATCTGAGGCTGTTCATTTCACTGAGTACATGTAAGGGTTTACATCCACTTTAAGAAACAAAGTCATATTCTTTTTACCATGCTAACAATCCCTCCTAAGAAAACATATTACATGTGCATGGGCTACAGGCCTATTGATTCAGCAAATGGTTTGCCATTAGTTATGATAACAAAGTAATATGTGTATTTTTTTCGTTTTCTACAGACAAAAGCACATAACAAAACAAATAGAATATTCTTTTTTTTCTATTTTAACCATTCGTTTTTTTAATGCAACACTACAAAATCCTACAAGCAAAACAAATGGAAATGAAAAAGAAACATTTAAATACGAATGGCTGAAAAAACAAGAAACTATGAAAGAAATAAGGGAAGAAAACCGCTAATAAGGGATAGTTAAAGTGTAACTATGGCCAGTATCGAAAATGGCATATATGATATAATATGATTTTGCTAGCATTAACACAGCAGTCTTTGTTTTTCTGAGTCCCTCCGTAACAGTTTATTACCGGGTGAGCCAGCCAAAAAGTCTGTTGTTTTTCAAGTTCCTGTAAAGCCCAAATCCAGGCAAATAAAAATAATCCTTTGCCAGGGTTGCTTGTTCATTTAGGTCTAGGGGAACCAAAAAACAAAGATTTATTTACCAATTCATCTGTTCCTCCTCACTGCTAAACTGCTCCCTGCAACTTCTTCCCCATGCTTCAGTGGTGTAGGGTCCTGACACCATCAAGTCTAAAGCACAGGCCATAGCTCTTCATTGGACATGTTGATGCTGAGACATAGTCAATCTGCCGGGGGGGATCGGAGCATCAGTTAAGTAAAAATGATTTTCATCACCCCTAGACAAAACAATCAATTAAGCCTTGCAGTGGGGGCACAGCCCCACTACAAGGAATAATTTTAAATGTTCCCAATGTTGGGCATTAACAGAGCAAGCTGTCCAGCAGAAGTGGCAGTTAAAGGGTTGAGATAAATCATTTAACACTGACAAGGTGCTACAGTGGTCAGCTCTTATTCATTTGTGCAAAACCTTTACCCCTAAAGGAAAAAAAAAACTATCACTGCCTAATAAATGTTAGCTAGAGTTCGACTTGTTAGTCACTTATGTAAAGACCAAGTAAATCTACTAGTCGATCTCTCCACTAATTAACATTGCTGATGTCCAAGGGTGATTACATTGCTCTTACATAGAGTGTAGAAGTCAGTGTGGCCACCCTAAGAGAGGGGCAAGTGTTACTGACCAATCACCAAATGAAGATAAAGTAACAAAAACTTACAAAAAGAAAAAAGAAAAACTAATGCAGCTACCACATCCAATGATTGGTTAGCTACAATATATAACCATTTTTTTTTTTTTTTGGTTTAGCTATGCTTTAAGTTTACCTTAGGGTAATTGATAGGTTAAGGAGGACTGGTATTTGTGTAGCACTAGCCCCGTAGGAGCCGCTTGAGTTTGTTCAGCCCACTACTCTGCCCTTCAACCCTAGCAACAGAGTTAGTGAGATAGCACAATAAATGACACACAGACACAGTATGTGCTTTCCCTGTTTTTACTCAATCAAGAGATGATACTTAAAAGGATATTGGTCAGTAGGGATGGCCGAAGGGTTCGGCCCGAGCATGAGTTTGGGCCAAACATTGTCTGTTCACCGATCAACCAAATTATTGGGTTGTTCAACCTTTTGTTCGGCCCATCGAACCACCACAATGCACTGTGT
The DNA here is from genome assembly GCA_018402905.1 of Glandirana rugosa. Taxonomy (NCBI): domain Eukaryota; kingdom Metazoa; phylum Chordata; class Amphibia; order Anura; family Ranidae; genus Glandirana; species Glandirana rugosa. The sequence goes on along the minus strand of BLSH010418757.1, from coordinate 194,381 downwards.
CGCCGCTCAGTACATTGAAAGCCCTTATTGGCTGAAGCAATGAAAGCTTCCCCCAATGAGGGCACAGAGCACTGTCAGCGCCATGATTGGATGCTGTCATGATGACTGTATCCAATCATGGCTCATTGCTCTTAACCCCAACCCACACTATAAAAGTATTCTTTCCATAGCAGCCATTTTTACTGTGATATGACCGTGCAGAGAGATAGAACAGAGCTCTGTTCAGTGCTACTAGATCGAGACTGTGTGCTATTGTGATTCTATTGTCAGTATAGAATATTAGTTTAGTGTGAATCTAGGGACAGTGCAGTCAGTGCGAGTGTAGTGAGTGACCACAATTCATCTTTATATTAGTGTGACTCTAGGGACAGTACGGTGAGTGTAGTGACCGTTTAACACCGTATATTTCATTGTGTTACTGCAAGTTTAACGGCATAGATTTCATTGTGTTACTGCAAGTTTAACGCCATACAATTTTTTGCGTTACTGCATGTTTGACACAGTATATTGCAGTATATTGTAGTGTCAGTGGAGTGTGTCTGTGTAGTGAGTACTCTAATTTAAAGTGCAGCAAACACCACTTTATATTGATTAAAGTGCTTCCACGTACACATTTACACATCTTTATTACATTTGGTTAATAAGCACCCGCACCCCCCCCCCCCC
>BLSH010418757.1:161604-193705 GCA_018402905.1 Glandirana rugosa | reverse complement strand
CGGAGTGGGAGTGAAAGGAGGAGACGAGATAGACCGTGGGTTCAGTGTAGTCACTGTAGTAGTAGTAGAGGAGGTAGGAGTAATGGTGACCTCTGTTGAACCGTTATGTGACGCCGACCCCCTTGGGCATCATTTCCTCTGTTTAGTGATGTTGCCCGTGCTATCCAGCCACAGCATGCAGAGGAGGTGGTGGACTGGCTTACTAAACCATCCTCATCCTCCATCACCCAAGCAGACACTAGTACACAGTCCCCTGCAGCTGCCAGAGTTGCTAAACCTGCCTCCTTGTCCACAGCTATTCCTGCCATAGCCCCAGCATCAGGCATGGAGGAGTCAGCAGAGTTATTTGAACACAGCGATAGCCAATTGCTCCTTGACAATGCACAGCCATTACTCGATTCAGATGTTGGTTGAGGAAGGCAAGACCATGAGCCTACAGAGGGGAGAACACTGGTGCACAAATTGGCATTCATGTTCCCCCAGCCGCAGTGTATTGCCAAGTTGTCTCCAGTGGTAATGAGGATGGAGGAGATGATGATGATGTCACTGATGTGACTTGGGTGCCAGATAGAGCAGAGGAGGAAAGTGAGGGTGAGGCACAATCCCAACAAGGCTGCCATCATGGAAGAGTAGAGAGCAGCCACCCTATTCCATAACATTGTGGAGCTGTAATCTCCCGGCCCACTTCCCACAGCTGAACGGTCTAGGCCTTTTTTTAGTACATGTGCAGCCGATCTTTGTCTCAAGCACATCAAACATGGCAAAAACACTAGCCATTTGGGTACCACATGCTTGACAAGGCATTTAACCTCCCACCACTCAACCCGTTGGCAAGAGCACCTAAAAGCCACACAAAAGGGGCACAAATCCTGTCCCTCATCCTCCTTACTCACCTCAGTCTGCCCCTGCTAAAAAATACAGTCCCTGCCACCCCCATGCCCAGGGTCTAAATGCAAGCTTGTCAAAGCTGCTTACACTACAACTTCTGCCTTTCTACCTGGTGGATTCTGCCCCCTTCCATGAATTTGCAGAATGTGCTGTACCACAATGGCAGGTTCAGTGTCGTTATTTCTTTTCATGTAAGGTCAATCCATCTCTCTACCATCACATGGAAGGCAATGTTGTGGCATTGTTGGGCAAGGCAGTCAGCCGCAAAGTACACGTTACTGCTGACACGTGGTTCAGCAAGCATGGACAGGGACGATATATTTCGTTCACAGCACACTGGGTAACTCTGCTTGCAACTCGGAAGGATGCAGGACAGGGATCAGTGCTGCAGCTTGTTGTGCCCCCACGTCTCCATACAGCTGGTGATGACGCAAGATTTGTCAGCTCTACTCCCTCCTCCTCCTCCATGCCCTCCACTGCTGAATTGTCCTATGAACCTCAAGTACCCCCCAAGTGTTCAAAGGGCTATTCAATGAGTCAGGCTAAAAGGTGCCATGCAGTGCTTCAGCTGGTGCGTCTAGGGGACAGGAACCACACCAGAGCAGAGATTCTTGCAGCTCTGTAGGGACAGACCCAGAGGTGGCTCACGCCATGCCAGCTGGAGCCTGCAATGATGGTGTGTGATAATGGCACAAACAACCTGACCACCCTTACAGGGAAAGGTGACATGTGCCATGCCTGGCACATGTCCCCATTTTGGTGGTGCAGTGTTTCCTAAATGGGTACCCAGGTTTGGAAGATCTGCTAAAGCAGGCCAGAAGAGTCTGTACCCATTTCAGGTGGTTATACACAGCCAGTGCTAAGTTGGCTGAAATTCAGCGGGAATTCCACCTGCCCGTAATTAACACCCAAAGACCAGTCTTTTTGCACCTGTGTGACAGGTGCATATCATTGCAATTTTTGACAGCAAGGCCAATTCTTGCTTTCATCAAGAGTTCCTCTATAGGGTTATGGTATGAAGGCACCACCGACACCCAAAGACCGAGTTTTACGCAACCGCTACTTCTATCCAAAGTCTGTGGAAGAGACACCAGAATTTATCCAAAAAATCTCTAGTTTTGTTCACAGTGCACTACATTGTGGCCTCATACAGACTGGCTCTCCAAGCCATTGCTTACAAAATAAAGGAAGCTTGCAGGGAAAATGTCAAATTTATTTTGGCTTTATAAATGCTGCAGCAGATTCTATACACGGTACAGATGTGCCACTTTACAGGTAGACTAAGGAGCCCCCCAGGCACTATATTGAAAGGAATTTTTCATTTTTATGCTTTCACTTTAAGCATCAACAAATCACTGCACCAGGAGGTGACAGCTTCTGGGGGTCAGTGGCTACTCTGTCAGCAGACACAATGTGGCCAAGGTAGTTGACTGAGGGTTGATAAAACTGGCATTTCTCCAGCCCCTCTTCATGCAGTCTATTCAGAACCTTCTCCAAACGCTCTTCGTGTTCTTCCAAGGTCCTGTCGAAGGCAATGATGTTGTCTAGATACACTAACAACTCAATCAGGTTCATGTCACCCACCGTCTTCTCCATTATCCTTTGAAAGGTGACTGGGGCGCCAGACAAGCTTTGATGCATGCGGTCAAATTCAAAGAATCCCACTGCAGTAATAAAGGCGGTCTTCTCCCGATCCTCAGGATGCATGGGGATTTGATAGTACCACTCTTCAAGTCCAACACGCTGAACCATTTTGCCCCTGACAGGCTCTGCAAGGCATCTTCTATCCTCGTGGTATATTGGTCAGGAATGGTCCTTCGGTTCAGTGTCCGGTAGTCAACACACAGCCTCAGCGACCCATTCTTCTTCCATACCACCACTATCAGGGAAGCATATGGACTCAGAAGATACCTGCCCTTTTCAACTTTGCTAGTTGTTCACGCAAGTCTTCCAAGTCCCCTAAAAGAATCCGTCGGACTCTATCTCTGAACGGCTTCTCTTCTTGAAGACAGATCTGATGTTGTGCACTCTTTGCACACCTCACATTGAACTCACTCTTCGAGAATGCAGTCTGCCATCCCAGGAGCTGAAACTTGGCTCTTTCTTTCCATTCAGGCGAGAGAAGAGTATTCTTTGGATAGAAATCTTCAACAGGGATACCATCCTTTGCTTCCCCCACCAAATCAGATTGTGAGACTGGGGTTGATGGATTCACTTGTCCCAGCAACATCCGAGCCAGCATCTTCATTCGCAAGGCCGTTAGGTCGCAGACACTAACCAAGATCTTCCCATGACGTCTTTGCAATGCTTTGGTTGAAACCACTTCAGGAATTATCTCCACTCCAATGTCTTCTCACTGTGTGTCCTTTCAAAGACAATGAAAGGGCCTGGTTGCTTCCAATTTAATTTGACAGATGCTTGTAAACAGGCCACTTCACCAGGCTGTAGGACCTTCTCACACCGGTCCAAGTGCCAAATCTTTCCCACTCCTTTAACCGAGGCATTATGTTCTCGCACCAGGCGCTGATAGGCTTGTCTCAGCATGGAATGCACATTTATAGTTGAAGTGCCCGACTCCAGAACAAGGGGTGTCAACAGCCTTCTGACAAGATCAGTATTGGTTCCTATGAGGAGAGGACTCTTGCTGACCCGGGGTGGGTGAGGACAGACCACTGCCAGAGTGTCAAGTCTTGACTTTCCCAGCCACAGAGGGATCAAAGGTCAGCTTGATCTGTAGATAGCCATCATAGGGGAAGTTTTGAGTACCAGTGCCCCATATTTTGAACTCTTCCAGCTTCTTTAATGGCAGGTGCCTGTCATAGAAGTCCCTGTAGAGAAGGGTCACTTGAGCTCTAGTATCCAGGAGGGCCTTGGCGTAAATTCCCTCTACTTGTATGGGAACAACAGGAGAGGATTCCACCAGCTTGTCAGGGAGCTTGGAGGAAGTGGTAGCCTTGGCCTGTTCGGTGGCTTGTATCCATGCTCCTCTCTTGCGGAGATTCTGATCTGGCCTAAACCTCCCTTGAGTTCTGAGAGTCTGGTGTGCACTGACTCTGAAGCTGGACAACGTGTCAAAGGAGACGGATACTGGGTCACTCTGAGGCAACAACGGGGAGCCCTCTGCAAGGGTTTGGACTTCTGCTGCTGTCTCTTTGCGTCGTTGGGTTTGGAGCTAGCTACTGTAGATGGGCATCCGATTGGCTCCTTCACCGGGGCCCTCTGGAGTTTCCCACCAGCTTCTGGTGCTGTGCTTCAGGCTTCGCTGGGCTTGGACACACCCGTTGATAATGTCCCACTCCTCCACAGTTGAAGCATACTTCATTGTTCATCGGCCTCTTGCCAGAGGCAGTAGGTGGGATCGGAGGCACTCTTGCCTCTGTGACACTCGTTAGTGATTTTCACTGCCAGCAAGGTTATCATCTCCATTATCTGTGCCATCTGAGACTTCAAGGCCGCTATTTCAGAGTTCTGCTCCACTGCCCCCACAGACCCGACCTCAGCCAGAGGTGCCAAGGCTGGAAGGACAGCTACTCGCTTGTCATCGAACATGGCCTCCTCTTGCCTCCCTTTTAGGAACATAACACCCACAGAAGTCTTCAGCTGAAGCCAAACTGGGTCAGAACTAATGTATTCAGGCAGATGTTCATCTTGTTGTTTGAGGGCATGCTTGAATTGATAGATCAAGTTGGCTGCTTCCTCTGTTCGCCCAAGCTCCTCTTGCAACATGGCCAGGTATATATATATATATATATATATATATATATATATATATATATACGCTATACAGGTCGTGTTGCTGAATACCAAGTTCCTGATGGCCTTGGCAGCACCTCCTTGCAGACTCTCACTGATGCGCTGCTTCTTTTAGGCCTCTGGCAGATCCCACTCTTCTAGGGCCTGCATGGCCTGTTCCATCCAGACTTCATACTCTTCCTCTCCAGTGGGCACTGGCTGCTTCCCTGAGAAGATTCACCGCTTCCGTTATCGCGCCCAGAACACACTGGATTGCCCTTCGGGCATTTTGACACACATTCCCCCATAGCGCTGAGAAATTCCAGCCCGATCATGGCCAGGGGTTTCGGAGAGTGAACCTCTTCCTCAGCTGTTTCAGCTTGACTGGAACTGGTAGGACCCTCATCTGGAACCTTCAGATGGATTATGCAAAGCTCCATCTTGTTGACCATTTGCACATTGACGCCTCGGAAGCTTTCGGGAATGTTGTGTTTCCACTCTAACAGTGCAACAGAGGTCCCATGGTCTGGTCTTTCAGCGATCACCCACACCTTCCTGTCTAGGGACAACGCCTTTACTCACCTAGAAGCTCGATCACCATGCTCCACTCTGAGGGGTGCCCTCTACTCCACACCACTGGATCACAGCAGCAGGGTCCATCCCTGTGCTTGTAGGGGTGTTGTCTGGTGGAGTTGATTGCAGAGTAGCGGTAATATCCTAGACGAGCCCCCACGTGTAGCGCTACTCCCATAGGAGCCGATAGTTTGTTCAGTCCGCTACTCTGCCCTTCAACCCCAAGAATCATCTCAGCCACTACTGGCACACCTAGCAACAGAGTTAGTTAGATAGCACAATAAATGACACACAGACACTGTGCTCTCTCAGGTTTTACTCAATCAAGAGAAGAGACTTAAAAGTATATTGTTGAGCCACGTCCTAGATAAATGGCCAAGACATGGTTGAAATAGTTATTAACCACTTCAATAAAGGACACCCCTCCCCCCCCCCCCTTCCTGCCCAGTCCAATTCTCAGCTTTCAGCGTTGTCATATTTTGAATGACAATTGCGCGGTCATGCAACACTGTAACCAAACAAAATTTTTTGAATTCTTTTCCCACAAATTGAGCTTTCTTTTGGTGGTATTTGATCACCACTGGGGTTTTTATTTTTTGCGCTACAAATAAAAAAAGACAGAAAATTTTGAAAAAAATGTTTTTCTTTCTTTTGCAAAACTTTGTAAATAAGTCCTTTTTTCTCCTTCATTGATGAGCACTGATGAGGCTGCACTGATGGGCACTGATGAGGCAGTACTGATTGTCACTGATGATGAGACACTTATATGCAGCACTGATAGGTGACACTGATATACAGCACTGATATGTGGCACTGATGGGCACTCATAGGCTGCACTGATGGGCACTTATAGGCGGCACTGATAGGCAGCACTGATGGGCAGCACTGATCAGAAGGCACTGGCAGGCTTCACTGATGGGGCACAGGGTGCCATCGCTAATGGTCACTGATTGACATTCCTGGTGGGCTCTAGTGGTCTTACCCTGGGGTTCATGGGTGGGCATCCCTGGTGGTCATGGGTGGGCATACGTGGTGGCCATGGGTGGGCATCCCTGGTGGTCATGGGTGGGCATCCTCGATGGGTCTGCACTGATAATCAATGCGCTGATTATCAGCGCAGACCCCCCATGACAGGAGTGCAGCCGTTCGGCTCTCCTTTACTCGCGCTTGTCAGTGTGAGTGGAGGAAAAGCTGATACACGGCTTTTCCTGTTTACACTGTGATCAGCTGTGATTGGACACAGTTGATCATGGGTTAAAGAGCTTATGTCAGAAGCTTTTTACCTTGATCAGAGATGCGGTGTGTCAGAGTGACACACCACACCACCGATCGTTGCCCCCAGCTTATCCTGTTGGATGTCATATGACGCCCAGTCAGGATAACAGAACCACTTTCGGGCCGTCATTTTGCTATATGGTGGGTGGGAAGTGGTTAAAGCAGTCAGATAACATTTGGTAACAAGTAAACAATACCAATATACACAACAAAAGGCAATAAGCAAATTAATTCTTAAAGCGGTTGTCTACCCTTTTTTTCTACTTTTACCTACAGGTAAGCCTAGAGTAAGGCTTACCTGTAGGTAAAATGAATATCTTCTAAACCTGTACGGTTTATAAGATATTCCCTTTCTAATTTAATGTAACGTTACGGCGCATGCGCCGTGTATGTTCCGGCGCATGCGCCGTATAGGTCTCGGCAAAGTCCGGCATTAGTTCCGGACCTTGCCGGGAAAAACGGGTCCCACGCGCATGCGCGGGAGTGACGTCTCACGGCTCCGGCCAGTCACAGCGCCGGAGCCGCGTACCCGGAAGTAAGATCCGGGTGAAGATGTCCGCTCCCACGGAGGGGACCGAGCGGCTCGTTCAGATCTTCGTTTCAAGGTAAGTATTTCATAATGAGCTAGTATGCGGTGCATACTAGCTCGTTATGCTATTGTCTTGCAGGTTTTTATTTTTATTTTATTTTTGGGTAGACAACCGCTTTAAGGAAGACTATTACTTACTGTAAGTATTACCACTGCTAAAGGACAACCCCAGGCCAGCCTATAACACTTTGAATCTTAATGGGAGATGAGGTGATATAAATACCAATAAGGTGTCCCTTTTTAAACAATTTTTTTGTAAAATTCTTTTTATTGAATTTTAACCACTTCCCACTTAACCACTAACCGCCGTACTGCGGAGGAGTGTGCCCGCGGCTCGGGCGGACCCGATGTCCGCTGGCGAGCCGCGATGAGCTGCCACAGCAAAAGAACGGGGACCAGTCACTGGGATCAGTTAGATCTGTTATGTCCATAACAGCCCAGCCCCCTCACAGTTAGAACACATGCAGGGAACACAGTTAACCCCTAGATCTCCCCCTGCAGGTTAACCCCTTCACTGCCAATGACATTTATACAGTAATCAGTGTATTTTTATAGCACTGATCGCTGTATAAATGTCATTGGTCCCAAAAAAGTATCAAAATAGTCCGACATGTCCGCTGCAATATCGCAGCACCGCTAAAAATCGCAGATCGCCGCCATTACTAGTAAAAAAATAAATAAATAAAAACTCCAGAAATTAATTCCCATCATCCGTAAACGCAGCAACTTTTGCGCAAACCAATCAATAAGCGCCGATTGCGATTTTTTTTTTACCCAAAATATGAGGAAGAATATAAATCAGCCAAACCGAAGAAAAAATGTTTTTTTATTTTTATTTTTTTGGATTTGTATTTTAACAAAAAGTAAGAAACTTTTTTTTTTTTTTTGCAAAATTGTCACTCTTTTTTTGTTTATAGCGGCGATCAGAAATGATGCAGAGGTGATCAAATGGCACCAAAAGAAAGCTCTATTTGTGGGAAAAAAAGGATGCAAATTATGTTTGGGTACTACGTCTCACGACCGCGCAATTGTCAGTTAAAGCTACGCAGTGCCGGATCCCAAAAAGTGCTCTGGTCCTAATGTGGGAAATTCTTCCGGGGGTGAAGTCATTAAAGTGACATACAAAAAACAAACATAGATAACAATTGGGTGACAGTCTGATACCAGGCCTCACTCCCCAACAAAAAAATCACGTCTCTACTGGTATATGCTTTATATAAAGGGATGGCTTTATTAATGAGTTCCTTCCATGCCAGAACTGTCAGAGGGGTAGGCTTTTTACAGGAGAACACTATTAATTTTATAGCATAGTAAAGCAGTAAAGTTAATAGAGTACGTGTCATGTTTTTTGGAGCCAGTGCAACAACTAGACCCAGAAGGCAACTCTCTACACTCAGCCATATACACAGTGTGGTAAGCTCCTTTATACATTCAGTAACTCCACGCCAAAAAAATTGGATAGCTGTACAATCCCAAAAGTTGTGTAGGAAGTCTGCTCTGGTTGACGTGCGCAACCAGCAACAGGTCGACTAAGTAGGAAAAATCTTAGCCAATCTGACCGAAATAAGGTAGATACGATGTAAAAATGTATATGGGATAAGATGGTCTCTGGCCAACACTAATCTGGAGAAATGAATCTCCCAAATATTATCCCAGTCATCCCGATCCAACTGGGGGAACACCGCCTCCCAAGCAGTTCTACAGCATGCAAGTAGCCTACCAACCTCATTAAACAGTTCCTTGTAAAGGCCCCAGGCACACAGGATGTTTTTGGACGTTTTTACAGCTGCTGTTTTTAGCTTCAAATGTTTTTTCCTACAGTCAATAAACTCCCCATCATGTTATCCTATGTGTTCATGTGCACATAGGCTGTTATCAACTGCTTTTGGCTGGGGCGTTTTTGAGCTGTACAAAAACCAAAGAATAGTGAGAGACGTTTTTCAGCGGTAAAAACGCTCAAACGCCCAAAAACACACAAAAACTCGGCTCACCAACGTTTTTGGACGTTTTTGATCCATTTAATAAAAAAAACGCTAGCGCAGAAAAACACTGGTGCAAGAACGCTGAAAATCCCTGGAAAACTAACTACAAAGCTACTGACATTTTAGAACATTTTTTTAACGTCCTGTGTGCATGAGGCCAAATAGTGAACAGAGCCTTATCCAAAGGATCATCTCTAAGAAGAGATTCTAGATCACTCATCTGAATCTGAGGAGGCAACGCACCAAATTGAGTGTTATATGCATGCCTGAGTTGCAAGTAGTGAAACAAATGTGTATTTGGCAAATTACATTTGGCTTTCAGAGCATCAAACTGGAGGAGCTTTCCATTACACACAATTTCTCCTACTTTTTTATGATTAATTTGGTCCATATAACTCGATCCTGATATGTGAAAAATTGTGGCCACTGGGGATTTTTCCACAATGGTGTATGTGGAGAGATCTCAGTAAAGTCTCCCGCTTCAGCTCTACTGGTCACCTCCCATGCCCTGATAGTTGTACGCATAGTACTAGTAATAGGGTACGGGGCCCTGTGTTCTTGAAATACTAAATGCGTTGGTGCCTAATAAGAGCCAACTATGGCCACCTCTAGAGCAATGGCTGTGTCATCCTCTGATATAGTGAGCCACCTATGAGGGAAGACTAACTGATTTGCCAGGATGTAACGATGAAAATCAGGGACCGCTAATCCCTCCTACTTCCACGGCTGTTGCAGTACCCTAAATTTAATCCTGGGATTACGCCCCTGCTACAGGAAAGTTGTAACCAACCTTTCAACCTGTCCCCTTTTAAGAGTGACAGTCAGTGTTCAGAATGCAAGGCCTCACAGTTATCTTCACCGGCAGTTGAAGCTCAGAAAAGATAAGGAATCGTCAACATGCAACAAGGGGAGTCAGTAATCAGCATAAAGAGATTTAAGGGGATAAATGACCTATCCTCTTGGAAATCCGTAACAAAGTGGTCTGTATGCAGTATTCAAATGGGTAGTGCGTCTTTAAAATGGGCAAATGCCCTCTCACCAGTCCTTCTACTCAGACAGAAAGGAGGATATCCTGGCAGATCTTCGGTGGCCCACCTGGCCACCTTGCGACCCAATCGCCTCTTGTGTTCTGAATTCCACTGTCTCTGGAACCTTTGACAAGATGGTTTCCCAGCAGATCAATGCAGATCCCCTGGACACCTCTCTCTCTCTCTCTCTCTCTCTCTCTCTCTCTCTCCCTTGTGGTGATCTCCCCCAGCCTTCCAAAATGGAGTCCTTAGCCAGCCCATCTCTTGCAGGGCAGCCTGGGATTTGTAATTTCGCTCCCTTTAGGAGCAATAGGGCTGTTTGGTGAATAGGACTTTATGTCCCACGGTCCTTTGTTGCTGCTGCTGATTGGCTCCTTGCTGCTCCATTGGATCCCTCCTTGCCAATAGGGACACAGGGTAGGAAGTAGAGCAGGTGGATGCCTGTGTGCTTGAGGAGAAGGTGGGGGGGGCATCCCCCTCGCAGTCACTGACAGGCACATTCTCCCTCTCTGCCTGTGTCAGTACTTAATCCAGCAGCAGCCAGCTTGGCAAGGTCATGGGTGACATAGCGGCCTCCTCTACATATGAAATAAAATGAAAGCTTTTTTCCATTTGCAAGGTTTCTGCAACTGACATGTCATATTGATATGTGCACACAATAAGTAATAATACAGTAAAACCTTGGATTGTTAGTAACTTGGTCTGTGAGTGTTTTGCAAGACGAGCAAATGTTTTTTATACATTTTGACTTGATAAACGAGCAATGTCTTTATATACGAGTAGCGTCCCGTCACAACTGAGTGTAAAAGAAGAGAGGTGCCTCCTAAGTGTAGCAATATAGTTACATTTAATGAAGGTACAACATTTAGCAACTCACATGGTTGATTAAAACAGGCACATCTAAGTATGCAGTCATCTGGGGTAAAGCTGTTCATACAGACCAGGGGTAGGCAACCTTAGGGTGGGGGCAGATCTACCTGAACAGCTTGAGAGAAATCAAAGATCACCAGGCACAACACACTATTTTTGAGAGCGAACCTAGCAAGGCCATTAAAAAGTAAGGCAGTTTTGAAGAAATCTTGGGGTCATTTCACTCCCCAGATTACACGGTAATGCAGCACACACTCCTGTGCATTTGCCACATTTTTCCCATGTGGTGCATTTTGACAGCCTATTCGTTTGGAATGGGCTGCAAATCACACTGGAATGCAGAAAAAGTAATGCATGCATTACTTTTAAAAGCACGCTGCAGCAAACCGCATGGTACTGCGGAAACCATGCAATATGGTGCCCACAAATGCACTGCATTTGTGATCTGCATTTGGGGTGCTGTTACCAGTACACTGGCACTTGCATGCAGATCGCAAAGGTAGTGTGTTCACCGCCAGTGCAGGAAATACATTTTCCTGCACCACATTCTGGTGTGAACCGGCCCTTAGAAAAATATAATAATACAAATGTCAATGTAAAAATATGAACTTATCCAGGTCAGGAGTATATAGTGCAGTGTTCACAGGTCAGGATTATATAGCGCAGCATTCAGGGGTCAGGAGTATATAGTGCAGCGTTCACAGGTCAGGAGTATATAATGCAGCATTCAGGGCTCAGGAGTGTTATTGCCACTTCTGAGACACAAACTGATGCCTGCCAATTTGAGGGATGTTTCCAGCAATGTCACCATGCAGCCATGACAGGATAAGGTAACCCTTGGCTAAGATGTTTAAATCAAATCTTTTTTTGGAATGTCTCTTGTGCAATCAAGCTTATTTACTATCTTACACAGTGCTGCTATATAAATACTGTGTGTAATGTAGAAGTGAGTATATTCCATATAACACAGTGGGGTTGATTTACTAAAACTAGACAGTGCAAAATCTGGTGCAGCTCTGCATAGAAACCAATCAGTTTCCAGTTTTTTGTTTTTTTTGTCAAAGCTTAATTGAACAAACTGAAGTTAGAAGCTGGTTGGTTATTATGCACAGCTGCACCAGATTTTCCACTCTCCTGTTTTAGTAAATAAAACCCAGTGTCTATTCATCTAATTTTCCTTTAGATATGTGGAGTAAATGTTATGCCTTCTGGTCAAAGGAATATAAAGCATGTTCAAATTAGCACGCTTTCCATTCTTGATTTCACGGGAATCACTTTTCCTATATTTACATCACATTTATTAAACAATATCAAGTATATCCATGTGATGATGGGAGAAGTTTAAATATCAACTCTTGTCCCCATGTAGGAGGTACTTCCTCCCTTCCTGTTCCCAGCAGACAACAATAAAAACCTGGTACAGGTTCTAAACTATCCCTGTTTTTTCCAAAAATATACCGGTGTAGAACTTTAAAGCATTTTGATAAAAAGTTGTAGGAGCATTAAAGGGTATGCTTGGGTACCCAATGGTATTTTCTAATTTGTTAAAGTGTTAACGCAAGTTTATTCTTAGAACAATATATTGAAAAATGACTCCTACTATAAGTCTGTTTCCGCCCTCAAAACTTTCAAAATCACTTTATTGTAAGGTCATTTGCTTACATCTTAATTATTTTGCATCACAGTGCTATCCTGGCTCTTCCTTTCTATAGATATACAGTACCATTTACAAGTGTTGTCAAGGATTACCTTGCATAATGTTTACAATTGGGATGAAAAGTATATTTAAATGTTACCCATTAGCATAGGTGTGCGCAGGGGGTGTGCCAGGTGTGCCTGGGCACACCCTAAACACTCCAAGCACATTAGCATTACTGCTCTGTGTGCCGGTGGAGAGATGGGAAATATCTCCCTCTGACCAGTTCCACCATTATCGAAGAGCTACCGTACTTCTCTTTCACTGAACCAGCTCTGCTATAAGAGTGTGTGTGCATGTATGTACATAAATATACTGTTAATGTGTGTTTGAGCTTTGGGGTGCACACCCTAATGCAATAGGCTGCGCACACCTATGCCCATTAGAGTTGCTATTGCCACATCAGTGGGAAGTCAGGACAGAGAGGGATATTGCAGACATCAGACATCACATAACAAGCTGACCATAATGATTTCAGAATTATTTTCTTGTCAATACAAGTATGAATGACAACATGCAGTGGGTGATCCTGAAGGGGATGTTTTACACATTTCACTTACCTTGCACCCGTGCATGTGCAAATCTGTTTTCTTTTTGGTAGTTCAATAGCTTTGTCTTTAACCTTTTTAATGCAACATCTACTTTGGATCTTGCACTTGTAACAGACATTTTTGTGCAAATAGCGATGGAGCTGTGCTGGAGAATAAAAATACAGTTAAACAAAAACTATTGAAATTCCAAAAAGGGCAAAGTAAGAACATGGTAGTTGTAGAAGAAAAGTACCCTCTTGAGATTCATAGGGGTTAATTTGCTAAAACTGGAGAGTGAAAAATCTGGTGCAGCTCTGCATAGAAACCAATCAGATTCCAGTATTCTTCTTTTTTGTTTTTTGTCAAAGCTGAAGTTAGAAGTTGATTGGCTACCATGCACAGCTGCAATAGATTTTGCAGTTTTAGTAAATCAACCCCATAGTGTTTATATACGTAACTTTATTCTTCAAACAAGGATATGCATTTAAGAGATTTAATTTTGTTTTTAGTCTCTGGATTTCAGCATCAAAGAAGAAAAAGAAACTGCATTGCATCAAGTGAAAGCAACACAGGGCAATGGACAAGAGCTACTGCGGAAAGAACAGCATGGTGCGTACACCCTCTGATGGCAGGTCACACCATTCACCTACATGGACTTCACTAGAGGGGTGTAATAATATAGCAGACCCCATTCAGTGTTTTAAACCATTTCTTAACTTTTGTACATAAAATATTTCCTGACTGTACAATGTAGTATTGTGTATTCCACTAAATAAAATGAAATGCACAATTAAATGCCAAGTGTGAATTTCCAAATGAAGCTGGGACCCATGTATCCTTTATATCTTCTGTACATAAAGGATTGCTGCACAGAAAAACATAAAAAGACATTATATGCATTATGGGAAAAAGCTACTGGTAGCATTCACAGCTATGCATGTAAAAGTGCCCACATCTGTACAGAAATTAACATATTTGACCATTATACTGCCATTGGAGGCAGCAAAATTACAGGTACTTCAATGGGATTACAGAATGTTCAAATACCAGAAAAATATAACTTCCCATTATGCCACCTTAAGTAAACTTTTCTTAATAATCTTCTAAAATAATTGCACAATTTACACAAACATAGACCAGCTGCACGTCTATGTTTAGCAGCCCTTGAGATAGATAATTTTAGCTAGGAGGGGGGATGTTGAATTTGCTGGTTACAGTGCAGGAAAAAGACAATATGGCCAAGGAGCTTTGTTAGACCTCTCAGGTAGTTGCGTACAGGCTTCTTTACTGCAGGTCTTCCTCCAGTTAGCCTGCGGAGGGGTGTCTAACAAAAGCCCAAACCACCACGTTTTTGCACAGCACCTTCTTTTGCACAGCACCTTCTGCTCATGAGTAGAATGTTTTGTCCATTGCATCCAGTCTTATGACTGTTGTAACTTTTCTAGTATAGTTAAGGTAATGGAAATCACCACCTGAATGGGTGCTGTGGACAGTATCACTGCTGTCTCCCCAGGACCTTTATTTGCTCTTTTCATTTCATATACGGTAAATGTTTATTAATTAGGTTCTTTTAGCAGTGGCGTAAATATAGCCGTAGTAGCGCACTCTACTGCTATGGGGCCTTAAGTTGAGCGAAGACCCTGTTGGGGAGGCAGTTAAGGCAAATCAAACTGTGAAGTCTGCAGCTTACATGAGACTCACAGGACAAATTATTGGAATCGCTGGTCACAGATTCCCCCCCCTTTATCCATTTTGTTTAGCTGTTTTAACAATGTAGGCTTTTTCACTCGGAACAAACAGATCACCTATTTCAGTATTTGCTTCCTTTAATGGTGGAAGGGCTTAGATTTTACACAAGTCCCTAAGATCTTATATGCTGAAAAAGATGAGAGCTAATTAATTTAGAGTAGTTTGCTAAAAATGTAAGATTAAAAGTTAATTAACTGCTACCACAACACTGAGCCCTAGTAGTGTACTGGTTATGCTGACTGATACGCTTTTTGTTTTATGTTAAAGGATAACTAAACCCAAGAACAAACATTTTATAAATTGCATATCCTCGGCTCTTGGGTGTCCTGGCTCCATTTGGTTTCATTTTTTTAGGCTAAAAACCTTTTCGGCAAGTACAGAAAATACTTGTTGATCATGCCAGAAATGGTGGCCCTGTCACTTCCTTTGAAATTAGTGGAATGCAGTGCTTTGTTCCTTCCTGTGAGCTGAACTTGAAGTAATAATATCTCTCTTCTGTAAACTACTTTGTCTTTATCCTCCATAAAATGGAGATGAACAAAGGTAGGCATGTCTGAAGTCCAGCCTGTATAACAACAATGGCAACCTCCAAAGATACAGTGGAGGAGTAAGTGTGACCACCCTGGGACAGGAAATGTGTTATTCACTGGGTTATTAGTTGAAGATAAAGGTAAAAAAAACTTGAAAAAGAAAAATAATGCAGCCACCTCATGTAATGTCTGGTAAGCTGCAATATAATACATTTTTGTGTTGGGTTTAGATATGCTTTTAGACCAGTGACAGTATTTTCACAGTTGACAATGCCAGTTGTTAGAGAGAAAAAGGGGCCCTATAAAGAAAATAATATGAGGGTTCTATGATCTGTAGTTACTCTCCTGACTTTTACTTTATGATTTCAATGGGCTGCCATTGACTAACTCACCTTTTTCCTCATTGTTGAATGTGCATCTTTTTTTTTTTTTTTTTTTTTGGTGCACATTTTGCATGTGTAAAAAATGACCTCATTGGAGTGCCAAAAAGTTTAATAAATCGGGCAGTGATTGGTTGACCTAATCTCTGGCAGCTTCAGGTAATGAAGTACAGACAATAGAAGACTTTATTTAATTAACTGAATCTTAGAGTACTTTACTTGACATAAAGTCAACATTTTCATTTGTACATGTATTTTTCTATACATTCATGTAAGACTGTAGCTGGCTATTCTGGAAAAAAAAATGGAATAAATGTGGAATCAAGGCAATGCATTCAATTTTGTTACCCAACTTGGTATAGATGTTTGACTAATATACGTATCATAATAAAGTGGTATGAATTGGAGAAATTTATGCACATCACAGTTCATGTGCTACATGATGAATCTTGATCTTGAAAAAGTTGGCAAAAAGTTTGCTTAGTTAGCAGACCTAAGTCCTTGGTAAGAGCTGTTATTAGTAAGTAAGCTCTTATGTTGGTTCTCGAATACTTTGCTTACTGATGCGTAGAAATACAGAAAGGAGCGCCGGTCTAAAAATGGTTGAAATAATCCAAGATGTTTTTAATTGTTGGTAAAAAAAGTCATATAGAAGAAACAAACAATTTTGAGGTTGGGACTTTATTGGTACTGTATAGATTATTAAAAATCAATAACTTTTTTTATTGCTTTCTATCATTAAAATTCTATAAGCACATGAAAATAGGAAGCACTGATGTACATTATATCCACATTTGCTTTATCCTGTGCTACTACATTGGTAATAAGTCAACAATTCCAATCACACATTTTACTTATAGAATTTAATTATAAAAAGCATTATTGATTTTAATGATCTGGATATATGCAGTAAAATCCCACACATAAAATGGTTTGTTTGGTCTAAGTCTATATTGAGGAATGATGGTACTACTCAAAATATGCTCAGAACACTTCCATGCATGCTTTTCTTCTTTGTGAATGTAAAAACAGCCAACTTGTTTTCGGGAGCCAACACCACTCCCACTTCATCAGGGCTCCACACTGGATGTAACATGGATGGACTCCAAGAAAACAGGGACTTCACAGATTTTTATTAGAACCAGTATTAAACTCTCCTCATGGAGCAACATGACAGTTGCTGAACATAAATGGACTTAATTGGGTGTTTTACTACTAATTAGGATTATCTTGGCCTTCATCTGTTTTTGTTCTGGCACTCGTTTCTGTATTTCTATAAGTTTGAGCTGATGTTGGATGCCCATTGAGGGAAGTTTTGCTTTGTGGGAGCCACCTTGCCAGAACTATTGGTGTTAGTGTTTGAACACTCCCAATGCTTCCTTAAAAACGTTGTTCTGGAGTCTCTTACTGATGCAGACGGTTTTTAAGGGTCTGATGTTGTCAAGTATATTTTGGAATGGTAAGCTATAACTATTATTTTGGAATTTGATCCAATGGCTTATTAAATATATCTGTATTGGTTTAATCCCATGGTGCCAGGTGTCACATTTCTGGAAACCTAAAGCTAGCCATAGATGGTTCGGCCGGTTCAGCAGGGACTGATTGAGATTCAAACCATCTATGGGCTGACTAAGTCCCAAGTCGATCCATCAATCAAATTCGGTACAACCAGCATGTCGGATTTTCAGCATGTGATTATTGGCAGCGCCTCCCCCACCAGGAAAACACAATAGCTCCGCTGGAGGGAGTCAGTGTTGATGGGGTAATCAAGCGTTTGCTTAAGTGTTGTCAACAGTTTTATCCACCATTGCAAAATGCCCTGTATAAAATCTGAATAAGGGGAGTGATGTATTTAGTATAGATTGGATAAGACCATAAGAGCATCAATAACAAGTACTATAACTCTTAACTAAATATCAGTATGCTGCTATCAGTCTAGTAAAAAAACATGTTCTGATATCCATAATTTCTGGGGTTTCACCAGAACAAGAGGTAAGGAAGAAATCTTACAATGGGGACACCTATTCTGGTAACCGCTGCCTAAGGCTGGGCATACATGGAGCAAATTTCGCTCAATTCCCCCATCAACATAGACAGAGTTGATGTAGGAGTCCCTCCTGCCAGGCCATTGTCTTCTCCTAAGCCGCCCTCCCGGGAGAAGACAGTGATTATCGCTAGTGGCCATAGCAGCTGCTAACGATAATCGCAAGAGAATCCAGTGGGCTGGTTGTACCCAAGTTGATCCAGTCTGCCCATTAACAGTTCAAATCTTGGCCAGTTCAGCATTCAAACTGTGTATGGCCAGCCTAAGAGTGGCATTCCCCTCACTTTGACATTTCCTCCCACTTCCTATTGTTTCTCCAGGGCAAAAAGTAAGAGGAAATCTCCCTAACAATACAAAACTGCAAAAAATAACCCGATGTTGGTTTTAATTCTTCCATACTGTGTCCAAAAAAAAAAAGTTTTTACTTTACGTACACTTGAAATTTTTTCAATGATGAGAAAATTAGAAGGAGCAAGATGAGTTTCCTACACTCAAAATTCTAACAGAGAATGCAATGTTTGCTTGAACATTTTTTTTTTTACATGCAAGCAGTATAGGTACCTGAATTGGACCTGATCTGGTTATCCGCCTAATGCAACTCTTGTAGAGCATTCCTGGAGTGTAAAAGAAAGCAGCAGTACAAAGAGCCAAACCGTTCCTTTGCTAATAGAGGACGAATGCTGATAGAAGGAGAATTCTGAGTGACAGAGATGAGCTCATCACTGTGCTGCTTACCCTTTCATGTCCAATAACAGACCTGGGTGGGTCCAGGACAACCTGGGCGCAGAGGAGTTGGTTGAATGATGTTGGCCATTGCCTGAGAATGTCTAGTGGCAGAAAAAAGAATGCAGGGAAATATCTGAGTTGAAGGTGAATGTTGCAGCAAAATTTGCTTTTATCATTTCATTTTAGTAGTTTATTTTTATATTATTTTTTTGTCTGGAGTTCTGCTTTATTTGTTTTATAGAAGCATTGTTCAAAGTCCATTTCCATCTGTAAGACTCTTGTAAGAAGCTCTTGTTTCTTAAGCAATTAAGTAATCACCATTCTATTGAGTTTTACATTGTGCATCATGCTTCATGTTTTCTTGGGCAGTGGCCTGTTGCTAAAATACTCTTACCCCTAAAGTGGAAGTAAAGCTAAAACATTTTCTTGAATATGGATAGGATGGGAAGGGTTTAGAACCCCTGTCAGGTTTTTACTGCTGTCCTGGTCGTCCTGAAGTTTTACCAAGCAGGAACTCTCGCATGGCAGTACAGACAGAAATGGAAATTATTTTAAAGTAAGCTAGGGGAAGGCTATAACATTTGTTAGATTATATTTCTGTTGATAACTGTGTTGCAGAATTTCCTGTCTGGTGAAACCCTTGTCAGTGGGGCAGAATGTGAGTGTATAATTCTCTAACCTGCTCTTGGCCTAAAATTTAAGAAAATAAAAAGTGTCTTGGAATACACTTTCTGAATAAATCTTGCTATTTTGCTTGTGCTGGTTTAAGTGGGGAAGTGAAACCCCCAACAGGTTATTATCTTGATTACCACAGGCATAGGATGAAAGAAGAGGATCCCCAGGGGACAGAGACCACTGTAAAAGCCTGGCAGAGACTGTGATTATTCCCTACAGCAGCCTTTCTCAACCTTTTCAACGCCAAGGAACCTTTGAAATAGTTATCTGGTCTCGGGGAACCCCTACTAAAAATGTAAAATTTACAACTCATGATACATTAGTGTGATGGTCAATGGGAAGAATGCTCCTTACGCTTGTGGTGATTGGGAAGAATTGCCCCTTACAGATAGCTAAATATATCAATGATGTCATTGGAATTTATCAGAGAGGTAGAAATTGACCATTGCTCAAGGAACCCCTAGCAACCTCTGGAGGAACCCTGGTTGAGAAACCCTGCCCTACAGACTTCTGTTAGACAGGAACTAAGGAGAAAGCTCACCAATGGAGACACAGACCACAATAAGATCCTGACACATATTCCAAGTCCCAATATAGCCAAAATGTAAAAGAACAGTTTTAGCTGAGGCTTCACAGGAATCACTAGATCTTATTACATGTCTTTTGGTGTAACCGGTTCTGTTAAAGCATTTTCTGTATAGTACATTTATATATACACTCCTAAACCTTGTGGACAGCCTTCCCAGAAGAGTTGAAGCTGTTATAGCTGCAAAGGGTGGGTCAACTCAATATTGAACCCTACGTACTAAAGCCCAGTACACACACGCCGATTATCATATGACCACACGTCTAACTTTTTCCAAATCAGTGGTTTTGTCTAGCGTACTGATGGTAGTCGAGTAATTGTCCAACAAAGCCGAACATAGTGACATGTTACGAGCGTATAAAGAGGAATTTCAGGTGAATGTGATTTGTGAATTAGGAACGCAGGTTTACACGACCGAACACTTCCTGAATTCCAAGCATGCGTGTTTGCACTTCCAACTTTTGTTGGCCAGCTTCTGTACACACGAGGCAACAATCGGCCAACTCCTTGTTGGCCAACAAACAAAAGTTTTCTAGTCTTGTCAGCCAACTTCTGTTGGATGACAGTTGGAAATCGGCTGTCGAAACGTGCGTACTAACGGTCGGATTATCGGCCAACAGGCTGTTGGACAACCGTTGTTGGCCAACAATCGGACCATTTGTACGGGCCTTTAGACTGGGATGCCATTTAAGTTCATGTGTGTGTTAATGCAGATGTCCCAATACTGTTGGTAATATAGTGTATTTTTTTCATATATGTTGTAAGTTTTTCTGAATTTTGCACATCAGAATTTCTCCAAAGTATCCAGCTAAACATTCCTCTTAGGATGTGGACTGCCTGCTATTGTTGGTACTTTGTTAGGTCAATACTGTTGAAGTTTATGGCACAGTGGAATCTCCTGCATCGGTGGTGGCCCCACAGGAAATCTTGGGTGTTGGACTATCTGTTGAGTTTCACTGGGGCCATACAAGTTACAGGAGCCCCAACTCTCAAACTCTGGGCCTGATTACTAGTAGTGCAAAGTGAGGTGAACTTGTGTATTGGGTTAAAATATCTTAGCTTCTTTACAAGATTGGTTGTTTGCTATTAATACATGCTAATTTAACTGTACACTATAGCAAATCAGTACTTCAGCATATTGCGCTGTACTTCACCTTTGTGCCATGAGTAGTATTAATTTTTTGTTGTCTTGGTAAATGCTTGCATAAGAAATGTTCCAGTGCTGACCTGAACCAGGCATTTTGAGAAATTTGCAGACCCCTAGGAATTTCTTTTGAACAGCAGTTCAAATGTGACCTGGTTTTCATCCATGTAATATTAACCTATTCAAATTTAGTGTTTTACCATATGAAACACTTGGTATTTTACATTGCTATATCTTTACTGAACAAATGGTTTAAGCATTCAAGATTGATAGAATATGTGTAATATGTGCTTAAAGACATGTTATTCTTTTAAAATCTGCAGCTTTCATTAAAATACCTTGTGATCCTGCCATGAAGGTGCTTGTGCAGGCATTTCTTGTTGGGTGACAACCCTCAGTCCCTGTCTCTCAACTATTCTTTGTTGTCACTCTGTCTCACTATCCCCCAGTGGAGACTACAAGCAGCCATGGTGACACACATTGTGCAGGTATAGTTCACAAGGTCATTAAATTCAGACAGCTCAGGCATGGGTTTGAGCTGCATTTATTGTTTAAAGAAAAATAACCATGAAATATTGATGGGGTTGGTTGCCTTCACAGCAGTACAATATACTTTCATGAAAAGAGGCTACAAAGGACCTTAGTTGAAGAATTAATGGTTAAAAGGCTGGCAAGGGCTACAAAAGAATTTCTATAGGCACAAACCCCATCAATTAATAGTGAGTCACACAGTTTACAAATTAATGAAATTAATCTCTTCCTACCATCCTTTTAAAAGAGATCAGTCCAAGGATATGCTGTTTAATCTTCAATGTGGGAAAACTCTAGGTTAAGAGCTAGAGCATTGTACAATATTTGTGCTCATCACACATTTTGCTAAATATCCCATGGATGTTTGTTAGAACTAGTGGAACAATGCTCTGTGTGACCAAAGTGTATCTTTTTGGCATATTTATAGTTTGATTGCATACTACAGAGCAATACTAGCAGCAAAAACCTCATGTGAACTGTGAAGAATGGTGGAGGAATTATTTTTGGGGACTGCTTGGCTGTCTTACGCCACTTAATTCAAAGTTCTATTAGTAAGTTGGAACAGCAGAACATCGGCAAAAGAAAATTTAGAACAATAAAATTATCCAAAAACATGGTAAATTAACAGCAGTGTAGCTCTACCTATAGACCGACCCTCATGTTTTAGAATGGCTTAATCATAAATCTGAAACAGATTTTTCTCTTTTTTCCCCTTAGAGTTCAGATTAAAAAAAAAAGCATCAGGTACAGTTTTATGGCAGACTCGGTATGTCTCTTCTTCCAAAAACCCCTTTCCTTGTCTATCTTTTTGCTTTCAATTGTATGCTTACCGCAGCCCAACTTACAGATATCAGAATAAAGGCCAGTTACAGGGAGGAAGGAACTTTCATGAAAATGTGCAGGAGTTCCACCATCCTTAGCTGGGTCTTTGAGAAAAGAAGATTGGAAGATGATAGGGGTGACAGTGATGGAGTGAAGAAGGGAGCACAAACCTGTCATCACAGGAGTAGGACACTTTAGAAAGTACTGTAAGTATGTCAAGATATACAAGTATGCTATGGAAGAGCCCTGGGGACCAACAGTGGCAAAGTTCCACGTTGAAGCTGAACTCGAGCTTCACTTTCCATCTTACTCAATTGTACAGCCCACTGATTGATATAGGACTGAAGAGAGGAGTACTGAGGCATGGAGCTGTCATGTTTTCAGGAAGCGATGTACAGCACCCTACTGGCCCCTCTCACCAGCCATGATGTGCCTGCAATACATGGAGAGGTGCAGAGACTTAGTGTGGAAATCACTGGGTCTAAAATAAGCTATGTAATAAGAACAAAATGGTTTTATTTAAAATTTCATTAGCATGATGTTGAAAGAACCAGGGAAGGAATAATAAAAATGGATTATACTTCAGCTTTAAATATAACAACGGGCTTTAATAACTGCAACACAGATCTGCACAGATGTAGCAATACATTAAGGTTTTGCCAATAACTAAGGTTCTGATTACAAAAATGTAAGGGTTCCCATATTTTTTTCTTAACTGTTTAAACCATTTGTTTAATAAAAATATGGCAATGTAAAATTGTGTGTGTTGTATTTATTATTATGGTTTAGCATAAGATCAGTTCAAAGGTAATTTATGCAGAGTTTAACTAAAAATGCTCAAATCTTTATTCACAACCGTGTATAAAATGTTAAAGTGAATGTGTTGAGCACAGAACAGGTAGAATTGCAGAAAAACATAGGACTTGGGTGTAAATATCATAAATAGGTAGGCCTAAACCAGAAAACACATTTCCAAGTCGTACATTGCAGGACAGCATATCTTTAATTATTATTATTTTATTTTTATACTTTTATTATTATGTAGCTACATTTTAGATGATTGGATGCTGGCAAAAAATAAGTGTGCCTTCTCCTATTGGGTCTCTCTCTCTCCTCCCTCCCCCCCCCCCAGAAATGTTTTGCTTAAGGGTATCCAACTGAGTAATGTTTCCTATGTAAGTGGGTGCTTCCTGTGTTCAATTCTGCTATATCATACCTTAACAAGACCCTTATAGCCCCTGTGTTTGAAGCTCTGGTAGATAAATGCTTAGATTCCCTGTTTCTTGGTAGGCCCTGCCAACCTGCAGTTTGTGCTTATGCCAGTCTTTCAGATCATTGCTGTCTAAATTAAGTTAATGGCCCAAAATTCTAGTTCTATGAATCGGATGCCTCTGTCCACAATCAGCTAAATATTTTACCTATAACTACCTTTAAAAAAAATATTTTACCTATGACCTTATTCTACTGTGTGAATGTTTTGGCAGATACACTTCGCCAAATCTTCAGGATGAATCTTCTTTCTATCCACGTGTGCAGGATTCTCTGGTTTAAATGCTGGTCAGCAGTGCTGCCATGCAAGAAAGGCCTTGAGCAATTGCCCTTTGAAGGAAAATTGTCTGTTTGGACCCAATGGACTAGTACATCAAGGAGATCAAAGGGGTAACTGGTACTGTTCTTACCAGTTGGTCTTCTACTCCTGGGATTAGGAAGGTTTATTTTTCTTTGTCTTCCACTGCCAAATTCTAAACAGGAACCTACTTTGGTAAGAAAACATGGCCCTCCAAGCCAGGCAAGTTTGGTTCCAAAACCTCTTCACAGTGATGAGGCACTCTATCTGCCTTCTGGTCCCAGGAAATCCTAGGTCATTTCCAGGGGCTATTAACTGGAGTTTCACATTCTGCCTCATCCCTACTTCATGCTTTCAAACCTATTCCCTTCCTTTTCATGGTGAGTGGACCTGCTTGCTGCTGCCCAACAGTTCTTGTCTTAAGGGGTCATTACCCCTGAGAACACTTTTAAGGCTTCTACTGAAACCATTCCCAAACTGAATGGAGGAGTCCAACCCACTCTGCATCGGAAGACTCTCAGCTTGTTCCTCTGGGTTTAAAAGTTTTGCATAGAAAATGCCAGGTTGGTCATAGCTCCCCTCCTTTTAAGGGATCTTCGGGCTTCAGTAGACACCAGGGGATGCTTACCTGCACATTCCCAACCTGCTGTCTGATTTTATGCCCTTTTACTCCTCAAAATTCTCCCTTGCCTCTCTTACTATATAGGATCAAGATGGAGGGTATTCTGGTGATCCTCATTGCACCCATTCTGAGTTGATCCAGAAGGACCAGACTCCTAGCAGACACTCCCTGGGCCCTTTTGTATTGTCCAAGCCTCCTGGCCCAAGGGTCAGTGTTTTCATTCCTGCATATCATTTTTTTGGCTTTTTAACAGCATGGCTGGTCCTGAGGGACAGGAGCCTTTAAGATTTGGACATCTCTATTCTCTTGATTGCTAGGATATTGACTTTTCCTAAAGTCCACCCTGTCACCTGGCTGGCCTGTTTTGCTTCGAATGAGACAAGCAGCTTTCATCCTTAGAACTCTGTGGGTCATATTCTGGCTTTTCTTCAGTGTCTACTGGACCAGGATCTTGCTTTGAGCAACATTAAAAGACAGATCTAAACCTTAAATGTTCTGTTTCAGAAACCCTCTCACTGCCTAGTTGAGACTCTTTTTCTGGGAAGGACTGATAACTGGCCCTCTGTATGATCTCCTGTGTCCCCATGGGACCATAATCTGGTTCTCTTGGTTCTGCAGATGTCACCTTTAAATCTACTGGAGATTATTACCTTGCCTGGCATTGCCCATAAGTTGGCCTTTCTATTTGCTATCACCTCTGAACAGAGGGTCTTTGAATTGATGGCCTTACCTTACTTTTCTTCGTGTTGCCTTGAGCCTCAAGGCCTCTTTCTTATCAAAGGTGGTCTCTGCTTTCCACCTTAAGCAGAATATTGTTCTTCCTTCTTTATACTCTGCTCCAAATCATTCTAAGGAAATTTCTCCCCACTGTCTGCATGTGGTGCACACTATAAGTTTACCCCTCATAAGCATTTGCCCTATTTTAGGCAATCCTATTCCCTCTTTGTGCTTCTTGAAGGTTTCCACGGGTGTCTCCCTGCCTCTCACTCTACCAATGCTAGGTGGATTAGTCATGTTATCATTAGGACTTCTAGTCTGAAGGATAGTGTTCCTACTTTCCCTGTTGGAACACACTCTACAAGATCTGTTATTGCGTCATGGACTTTTCATCATTAGGCATCTGTTTCTTAGATTTACAAGGCTGCCACCTGGGGTTCTGTTCACACATTTAAATTCTACCAGGTCTCCTCTGATGCCAGTTTCAGGGATACGGTGCTACAAGCTGCTCTGTGAGTCTTTTGAGCCTTTTTTGTTACAAGGGATTCTTGATGGTGTTTGCCGACTCACCAGTAAAATTTGTGTCCTGGATTAAAGTACAGGGCATAGGTTCCTCCCCTTTTTTCTTCAATAGAGGTTAGCTACAAGTGTGTGTGTGTGTGTGGGGGGGGGGGGGTTGCATAGGAGGATATCCCTGCAGCGACTTTTTTACAATCACAGGGAAAGAGATTTTACTGGCAAGTCAAAAATCTTTATCTTAGTCATACAGTAGAGGACATAGGCTGAGTGTTTACGGACCCTGGATTATAAACTGCTATCTTCAGGCAATAGGACACTGGAAAAGCTTTACCCCTATAACCCTACCCCCATGGGTTTTTTACTAGTGTTCTTAGATGAGGGATCTCTTCTCCCTGATGGAGACACTTCTGTGCTTAACTAGCTCTTATTTACTTCAAATTCTTCAATCAAACTCTTCAATGGACTCTCTACTGGCTTCTACTATAACAGAAACCGTGCATCTGGATTGGTGCAAACTCAATAATACCTTGGGAACTATACTCAGAACTCACTATGTGGGGACAGTCTGTAATGTTGCATCAGGCACTGGATCTTGCTTAAGTGCTAAACTGGGCAAAGCATATAGCTAGGTAATGGGTGCTATACAGGTCCAGGGTCATTGTCCATTCCTATGGTTTCCAGACCCAGAAGACTACTCGGGGTATATGCCTGCTATAATGGGTGAAGCCTCAAACCACACAGGGACCAGCCACATGGATAGGTAAGAAAGATGTGTCCTGTTATCAGATCATTACTGTAGCCTTATAGCATGTATGAGACTTAACATCTCTACTGCTTTTAGTACAATTAGTGTCTCTTGAACACAATTTGTACTTGCATAAAAGCTATCAAGAAATCAGAATTTGCATTTGACTTTATTTACTAAAGTGTTTTAACATTCCTGCTGCCCTTTTGCCATGAGGACTTCGCTACAGGACAGTTGACACCTGTATTCTACTCTGGACACGCTTACTTCGTTTCCACAATAAGAGTACCAAATAGAAAATACTGTCAATGATGGCAAAGGTGGAAACCAGATGTACAGAAAAATGTCAGATTTTCTTTGACAATTAACAGCTTTAATACAGCCACCCCTGTCCAGAACCTACCAAGTCTACCCCAAAGCCTCCTTCACAATGAAAGGACACTCTCACTCCTAAAAGTGGAAGGACATCTGTTACTGCTGTTGCAACCCTACTCACCCTCTTAAGAACACAGGACATCCAGGATAATGGGTACCTGGACAACCTTCTTCTGAAGGCTTCATCTACCTCAAAGCTGTGCCCTCCAGCCTTCCCTTTATCTGGAATACTCAAGCCT
Source organism: Glandirana rugosa (assembly GCA_018402905.1). Taxonomy (NCBI): domain Eukaryota; kingdom Metazoa; phylum Chordata; class Amphibia; order Anura; family Ranidae; genus Glandirana; species Glandirana rugosa. The sequence continues at coordinate 166,571 of BLSH010418757.1, read as the reverse complement.
CATCCTAGACACAGCCCAGGAAAAAGCTTACCTTTTGACAAACAAACTTCTCTCTAAGGTTTTATGCTTGGACCTGAAGATCTAAAAGACATCCCTTGGTGTGAGCTTCCATGAGAGTCCTGGCCCTCCTGGTTACCTTATTCGAGGCTTTTCCCTGAGTTCCATTTAAAGTTGCTCCCAACATAACATTCTGTTGACCTGGAACAAACACATGGATGGTGTTAACAACAGATGCCAGCCTCATAGGCTGGGGAGGAGTGTTCCAATCTCACACCGTTCAGGGAACCTCATCACCTAGGGAAGAAAAGATCCCCATCAACATCCTGAAACTCAGAGCAATAAAATTGGCTCTGTATCACTGAACCCCCTTTGTTTAGAGACATCCATTCAGGGTGCAGTCAGACAATGCCACAGAATTGCCTAATCATAAGGGGGGTACCAGTAGCCTTAAAGGAAGCGCTGCTCACATCCTGAGAGTGGACTACTGAAAGGCGAATTTCCTCATCATCAACGCCTTGACCAAGAGGAATTGCCCCTTGATCCTGACATCTTCAGTCTCCTATATAAGAAATGGGGGGGGCAGATGATTCATGTAGCATTTACTTCCTGGAATCCCTCTGCCCTTTGCTCAGGCATGCAGGTAGGAGGGTATGCTTAGCTGAGAAAACCTCTCCTCCCCTCCTGAAGACTCCTAGAATGTATTGCCTCATTTGCCTAAGCCTGGAAACCAGGAAGCAACTAAATACATGGAAAAATAAAAAAGTTTAAAAGAAGTCAATAGAATATACCTTCCTATCTATTTACTAACGCTAACAGCATTATTAAGGTTTAAAAATAGTCTGTTAATTGAGAGAATGAAGTTCCGCTTCAATGTATGCCTTCCCTCCAGTGCAGATTCTTCTTGGACTGTTTCACAGAATAGAGGGAGAGAAGAAATCTCTTGCCCCAATCTGGCTCAGAAGGAGCAGGTACACAGACACCTCTTCCAAACAGGCCAGACCTGTTGTCTCAAGGTCCCCTGCTCCATCCTGCTTCTCAGTCACTGGCTTTAACAACATGGCTGTTGAAACCCAGGTCTTGAAGGACAGGAATATTTGTCAATATTACCCAAAGCCAGAAAAGCCACTTTGAGAAAAACAATGCTATCGTACTTACGAATACTTTTTTTTTGTCTGGTGTACCTCATATTCTGGCTTTCCTGCAGTCAGGACTGTTAACAGGTTTTGGCCTTGCCTATTCTATTCCACTTTCACTGTGAAATGTGTCCAATCTGTGCCAGTGTCCAGTCATGTAAAAGTAGCAACCTATAACCCAGAGCCTATGAATTTCCAGCTTGTGTCCTGTACTGTACTCCAAGATATGGAATTAATAGGCAAATCAAAATTCATTTTTTTTCTACCTTCAAAATGCAGTAGGAACATTCCATATTTACTTGTGATGTCAAGTCTTTGTCAATATATGCTAAATTGCTGCTTTCCCATTACTAGTAAGGAAAAAAAGGTAAAAGTGTTAAACCGTTACATTAAGTTTTTTCAACTGTTCACTATTCCTCACTTTAAAAAAATATCATCATTCATTTTTGGTTAACCACTTGCCGACATTATACTGTATATATACAACGGCATGGCGGCTCTCCTGCGCAGGATCATGTACCTAGTACGTGATCCTGCACTTCTGGGTCTGGGGTGCGCGCACCACCGGTGGCACACTCCCACTGTGAGTAGATACAACAGGAGCTAATTGGCGGGTACGGCAGACTCAATGTCCACCAGCACACGCTGATGCTTAGGTACACAGGCAGAACGGCGGTCTGCCTTTGTAAACAAGGCAGATCACCGTTCTGTCACTACAGGAGACATGGATCCTGCATATCTACTAAGCAGGGGCACGATCCATGCCTTCTCCTAGTACAAGCATCTCCCCCACAGTAGTAAAGCATTGGTCAAGGAACAAATTGAACCCTTTGATCGCCCCTGATGTTAACCCCTTCCCTAGCAGTGTCATTAGTACATTGATAGATCATTGTATTCATGTCACTGGTCTCCAAAAAGTGTCAAGTGTCCTGACTGTCCACCACCATATTACAGCCCCAACTATAAGTCGCTAATCATCGCCATTACTAGTATAAAAAAAAGAAAATATCTTATGGTTTGTAGACGCTATAACATTTGCGCAAACCAATCAATATACGCTTTCTGGGATTTTTTTTACCAAAAATATGTAGCAGAATACATATTGGCCTAAATTTATTAAGAACTTAAATTGTCGGTCTCTTTTTTTGTTTACAGCACAAAAAAAACTGTAGAAGTGATCAAATACCACCAAAAGAAAGCTCTATTTTTGAGGAAAAAAGGACATAAATTTTGTTTAGGTGCAGTGTAGCATGACCGTGCAATTGTCCGTTAAAGTAATGCAGTACCAGATCGCAAAAAATGGCCTGGCTGTGAAGGGGGGGTAAACCTTCCAGAGCTGAAGTGGTTAAAGCCTAACTTTTGATTTTTAAATGTGTCCCCATTGGGGTGGTACCCTGTGCCTCAATGTCCTTTTAACAGCACTTAATAAAGCAGGACGGTACATTGTTGTATTGATATATATTGCAGGAAGTACCCAATTATGTGATGAAAAATCTACCACAAACCAGAACAAATGCTTTACATGGCAAAATCACTAATTGTGATATGGGAACACATACAATACAGTTTTCCCTTGCAGTTTGGAGTGATGTCCAGGCACTAAATACATCCATGCATATCATGTGCTTTGACAGTGGATTTTAAAAAGTAACACATAAAAACAAAGGACAAGGTCTTGTACTTCCAACTTGAATATTTCTTGTTCAGTTATTACTTATTTTGGAAAAAAACATCATTCATATAAGGACTAAACAGACAAAATATGTAATATTTGACCTGTGTACTGGTACTCCCTCGGGCACTTCAAGTAGAGTGCCATTGCTGACCTCTCTATCCTTCCCCCCAACCATTATCATGTGAGTCACTGATGCAGAGCAGGTGTTCTGTCTTCACTTCCTCATACCTCCCAGCTTTTTGAGATGGGACTGAGGGACACCTATTAGCAAAAGTATGTAGGTGAAGGACACCCCCCCATGCCACACCCCCTTAAATGAGAATTATACAAAAAATGATTAGTTAAACCCAAAAGTGCTTTTTTAACCACTATTATTCCTTTATATCGGCTTTGAAAAGTTACAAATGCAGCAATCTAGAAATTGGATGAAAGGTTTAGCACTCTGAAACACTTTTTGAAAGATTAAAAATGCATTCTATATACAATTATATAGATCAGACCAAAATGAGGTACAAATGGGGAGGACAGAGGGACTTTGGTCCAAATTAGGGACAGTTCCTTGAAAACAGGGACAGTTGGGAGCTATGCCTCCTGAGGACAGAAACAATAAGGTAAATACTTTCTGAACAATCTTACCTGTGAGGAGGGATAGAACAGAGAGCAGCTACTCTGATGCATGGTTCTGGATCGAGATCGGGCTCAGGGTAAGTATAGAGTGAGGGGGGATCCTGTGATACAGAAGGTTTTTTTTCCTTAATGCATAACATGCTGTACATTATATTTCCTTGTTTTAATTTCTTTTTGCATTTCTTCAGTTGCTTCCTGGTTTCTGGCCCAGGCCAAAATGATGTCATGCATCCCAGGAGTCTTCATGGGAGGAGGGGCTTTCTCAGCTAAGAATACCCTCCTGTCTGCATGCCTGAACTAAGGGCAGGTGGATTCCAGGAAGTAAATGCTACATGAATCATCTGCCCTTACTCAAGATGGCTGCGGCTAGAAATGCTAGGGAAGTGATTTTCAAAGTGATTTCTTAAAAAAAAAAATAAAGCATGGAGATGTGGATGGATGGTGAGTTTGCTTTAAATGTTAAAAATGAATTAAATAGCATTTTCAGTTTGTGGTGCTCAGATCAATTAAATTGACAGCTTTTTTTAAATTTTTTAAACTAAAAACATGTTGCACTTACCTGCTCTGTGCAATAATCTTGCACAGAGCAGCCCCGATCCTCTTCTTCTGGGGTCCCCCGCCGGTGCTCCAGGCTCCTCCTCTTCAGGAAGTTTCCCCATGGAAAGCGGCTTTCCATGGGGGGCACCCGTGTAGGCTCACTCCCGAGCCACCCTGTCTGCTTCTATTGAGACAGAGCTGACAGCTCGCCCCTGCCCCCTACTCGCTTGGCACAGTATTTGATTGACAGAAGCGGGAGTCTACCCAGGGAGGAGGGAGACAGTGGCGAGCTGCTGCTTTCGTGCGCATTGTTGGATCACATCAGGCTCCGGTAAGAATAAGGGGGGTGGGGGGCTGGAGAGGGATTCTGCAGCAGATTGCATTAAGGTGAAAAAACAAAGAACATAAGGCTTTAGAACCACTTTAGGTTCCACCTGCAGACATAAGAAGACATCACCTGATCTAATAGTTTGCGATCAGATCTGGTAACAAAAGATAGTTTTTACGATAGACCTTTATTTCCTTTATATAAATAAATGAGCCCAAGGATAATACAGACTGAAATCTGGGAACACTACAGTTGGTAAAAATATAATGTGTGTATATATAATATATATATATATATATATATATATATACAGTCCTGCTCACCATTATTGGCACCCATGAAGTTTATGTACATATTGTGGAATATCTACTGAAGGAAATGTATCAAATTAACCAACATATTACTACAGATAGCTTGTGTTTGACAAAAAACTGTAAATGATAAATAACATTTAAAAAGATAAACATTATGAGGAAAACAGAGAAAACCATAATGCTTGCCTTGTCAGTGGTATTGGCACCCTTTGCTGCAAATCAGTATGGAAACCCAATTTGGCTCACCTGTTGCAGATCTCAAATGAGGATCACCTGTGATGAATTGCCTCCACCCATGTGACCCAAATTAGCCAATAAATGAACATTTTGGTTTTATAAAAAGCCACCTGTTA
>BLSH010418757.1:111237-136117 GCA_018402905.1 Glandirana rugosa | reverse complement strand
AGGACCTATCAACACTTTAAGGGAAATTCTTGATTTTATAACTCCAGAAGTTATCACACCAGGCCAACACTCTCTCATACGGGGTGTCCACACGTCATTAGTAGAAGAAATACAAGGAACTACCATAAAAGACAGGACAAAGGGGTTGTATTCTAGGAAACGACGTGTCTAACGTAATATATGGTGTAATGATCTCCATGTCGACATACTAGGGTACTATGACTTCCAAGGTAAACACACACACACTGTGAAGATCTAACTAACTAGACCAACGTGTCAAACGTTGCACGATCCAACATAAACCACTGATCTCCATTTTTTGTACCTCTAGTCACCAAATACAACCTAGCACGTTGCAAACTGTGCAACCAGATCAATCAATCTAGAAGTGTCACACACACACAAATGGAACCTTCAGTATCATGGGATCATACAGCTGTACCTCTAGTAATGTGGTATATAATGCAATCTGTGCAGCAAAGGATCTTATGTTGGGGAAACAGGACAGAAAATACCATCAAGGAACATAAAGAAGATGATTACTGCACACCTGTGGGGCATACTCTCTCACAACCGGACCACACTATTGAAGACCTCAATATTTTAGTTCTTAAAGGGAATTTCACAACTATCCAGGAAAGGAAAACGTTTGAACTAAGAATGATTAACTTGGATATAGGTTTTCTTACAAAGTTTTACGACCCCCTCTGTGACTGTCATCCCCCCCCCCCCCCCCAGTCTATAGCTCTCCCCCTGCCTTATCTCACAAACTCTGCTGCCAGCGTTATTACCATGCCGTATACATTGATTTGTGTTTGTTTGCTTTTCCTTTTTTTTTTCCTTTCCCTCGGAGATTTTTTTCTTTTTTTTTCTCTTCTTTTTTAAACATTCGGCTAAAACTTTTCTGAATCGGTACTGCTTGGACCTTTAAGAAGGGGAAACACCCCAAAAGCTTGTCCTGAAAAACTGTATATTAGTGCAAATAAAAAAGTATCATGGACCGTACTCAATTTTCTCTGTCATAATTGCACTAATACGGCTACAATCACCTCAAGCACCGACAGCAGTTCAAAAAGCCTGATCAGCTAGGATGGTTTTGGTTTTGCATGCTGCCGGGCAAATGACTGCTGAAAGTGGGTGGATGAATGGCATTTTGTTGGCCTACTGTAATGGCAGGATGCATAATAATCAAGCTCTGTTCAAACTGTATGAACAGCTTGTTTGGAAGTCAGAATGTGCTGCTCATGGGAACGTACACAAAATTACTGGTATTAAAGTGAAATGAATGCTCTGTGTATTCATGCACACCCAAGCTACTGTATATTTACTAATGTAGTAACCCTGTTGGACCGATCCATACATTATGACATATTGCACAAAGCAGAATATTGTGTAATTAAGTTCAGCAGTACTGGTGAAGACTGATTGTTCTCTCACCTGCTGTACTTGGCGAAAGATTTGCCACTTAGATGCCGCTTTATGCTGGTCATAGTTTGTCGCGCCTTAGGAGCCAAAGAACAGTATGTTGCACAATATCTGGATTTTGTTGATTGGATACTTTGTGGGCATTGCGGCTTTTCAATTCTATGTATAGTGCATCACTGAGAAAGATCATTACAACATGTATGGCTAACCTAAAGCTAGCTACATTAGGAAAGAATACATTAAAATACACACTCAGAACTCTATCCTGCATATGCATACACTATTCAGTGCAAAAAGTGATATTCCATTAAAGCGTATGGGCCAGTTACTGCTTATTTTCATTTCTATTAATAAAGCTTGTGAATACCTTAAAAAGCTGTAATCGGTTTCCAGTTGTTTGTATTGTATAGTATTTTCCATGTATGGGCACTTTTAAAGTGCCTGTATAATGATGTGTTGTAAATCTGGCTCTCAGATCTTGAGTTCCAGTCCTTTGTTATTTTGCAAAGAGCTTACAGCTTACAAACACCACTCATCTTATTTACAATAAAGGACTGGAACTCAGATCTGGGTGCAAGAGTTACTATACATTGAGATATAGAAAGATACGGCATTGTATCTTACACCAGAGTTTCCCTCTTGGAAAAGACACCCTGTGGGGTTGAGTAGCTTACAGTTTATTGGCCTACATAACGGAAGCACAACCAGTGCTATAAAGGCTAAAACAATCAAAACCACAAATTACTTGGTTTAGTCAGATTTTATTGCCAAAGCAAAGACCAGCAATATGGATAAGTGAACATCTGATGACATCTCAGCCCTAAGAAAGACATGCCTACTCCACTAAAAGGAACATTCATGTTCACGCATTGATTATTATTATTATTTAAAAAAAAAAAAATAAGACTGATGGTTACATCTTTTCTATGAAACTGTCAACCACCCTGTGTCTGTGGATAGCTTCATCTGTCAGTCAGTGTTACTGTACATCATACAGTTTTAGGGACTATATCATCATTTCTTTTATACAGAAGTTCATATTATTTAGTATTGTTGTACTAATAATAAAACATAGTATTAAACAAGGTCGTACCAAGGGGTCCTTTTTTCCAGCGTTCTAGCAAGCATATTTTGTGGTGTGGTATTGTACAATGAATCGGCCTTTCCTTTAATTTTCAGCATGAATTATATGTTGATGGGAGTCATTTGTAAACATAATAGGATTTGCCATGGTTGTTCAGGGCCCGCTGTTTTGATGACCATTAGTTTAATATTATTTTGGTCTGTTTGCAGACTTGGACAGAGGCCAAGAGCTGTGTGAAAGAAGCAGCACAGCCAGAAGATAATAAATCGCAAGTGCCGTTGTGGACACTGGAGGGAGCTCTCAATAGACCAGAAGAGCAGAATAACGGAAACGGGTATGTATATAAGGAGAGTGTATAATGATATAGAAAGAATGCAGTATACTCCGTAGCCTTACCCCTTTGTTGGCTGCTTTATGAATGTGCTATACTCCATGGAATGAAAGCGTTTGCAAGTTAATACTTTGGCTCTTAAATTATTTGCTATGCACACAAGATACTTTACAGACCCCACAGAATAGAGCAACTAAAGTTGCTACTTATAGCAACTCAAGTTTAAAGGATGAAAGCTAACATTGGATGAGGTTACTCAAATCTATAGGATCCTATTCAAGCAACTGTCTTCCTTGTATGCTGTCTGTTTGAAATGTCAAGTTCTATATGAAAGTGGAGATGTATATAAAACACAGGGATGTACTGCAATGCAAGACTATGTGTTGCATAGTGTCATGCATACGGAATTTAGTTGCCACACAGGGAAATTCTGTGGTTTTAAACTCTCCTGGAGGGAATCCTAAAATATTATATTATGAGCTGTGTTTATCCTTTGTGCTAAAGAAAATTACCTTGTCATAATGTGTCTTCCAGCAACAGCATATTGGAAACAGAAGAGGTGGTGGCAGTGACATATGACAACAACTATACACACCAACAACCGTGCAATACACCCACCAGCCTTGACTTACAATTTGGTAAGTCAAGTTATATGTACCTTGACCAGGATTATCCAACTCCCTGCTAAATTTCATTTTGTACATGCTGAACGTGAGACCATTTTAAGTAATTTTTAACAATATTGGCTGTATATGCTTCTTCCAAAGTGCCCAACCTGCACTCTTTCCTCTCCTCCTTCTGAGTGCCCCCTTAGCAGGCTGGCTGCTGATTCTGAGCCAGGCTGTGTGCATCCATAGACACACATAATACAGCTTGGCTATGCCCCCTGCTCTCTCCTCACAGGATTTGACTGATGGCAGCAGATGCCTTTGGCTCCTGCTGACTGCTCTGAGTCTCCTGTGGAAAGAGAGAGCAACAGCACAACAGACATGATAGCGCTGGATCAGTGGAGGAGTCTGGTAAGTGTTTAGGGATTGGGGGGGAGGGGCAGTCAGAACAGTTAGTGGAGTGTTTTTTTTACCTTAATGCATAGTATAAAAAACACTTAGACTTTAGAACCACTGTAAAGACTGGAGGCCCACAAGGTATCTTTAATATTTTAAAATCCGATATTTGGCCAAGTCCTGTTTTCTTTAAATCAAACAAGGTTTTTATTTAGAAAATACCAGGTACAAAGGGTACAAAGAAACAGGTACAGAAAACATCCCCCCCCCCCCCCCACCCACCAATTCCAGAATACCAGTAAACATATCTGTAAGCAAATCACAGTTCAAGCAAATCTGATACATAGTTAAATTGCATCCACAGCTTATAAAGGTTACACATGTTGCCACTTCTGAAATCCTCCTTATACGGGCACGCCATTGAATGGGCAGTGGGCATCCTATTCTTTAGGGCCTATGTATGACCATCCTTCTCACTTACATCCCCCTTGCATTCCCAGGAGTTTCACATAGCACCCTCAACCCAAGGGACCCCGCAGTAACCTCATTAGAACGAGTTCCCTTGGGACTAGCCCTGAGACATTAAGCCATGGAGACCAGAGTTCTTCGTATTTATTTAGTCGACCCCTATGCTGGTATATATATATATCTCTCCAGAAGGAGCATATTTCCCATATGAGTCCCCCAGGTTTTTATCGATGGGGGAGACGTGGCTTTCCAACCCAGCAAAATGACCTTCATAGCCTGAAACAGGGCTCTGGAGAAGACCGCTCTTGTCGTTTCTTCAGGGATTACTCCTTCCAGGATTCCAAGTAAACAGTGAATGGGGTTCGGGGGGGACATTCACCTGAGACACTCTATTTGAGCGCGGAGAGGATTTCACTCCAGTAGCTGTGCAACTCTGGGCACCGCTACATGAGATGGATGAGATCCCCGACGCTCGTCTGCATCTACCACATGAGTCAGGAAGTCTACCCATCGTGCAGAGTTTCGCTGTGGTGTAATGCACTTTGAGTGGAATATATAGTTGTGACACTCCCTGTGAGACATTAAGGGAACATATATTCACCGATTGAATAGCCTCCTCCCACTGGTCGCCTGTCGGAGCACCTACATCTTCCTCCCAGTGAACCATTTGCCTTGGTGGGATGGGCCCTCAGGTGTTCCATTAAGAGCATATGATAACACTGGGATATAAAGCCCTTGGTCTCAGTTGCTGACCGAAGCAGATTGAATATGGGCGTGGGTGCAAGTGACCAGTCTATCGCACCGCCCTGTGCCCTAACTGCATGAGATAACTGTAGGTAGTAAAACATGTGAGCCGGTAGGGCAAAGTTACGATGAAGGTCCAAAAAGGACAGGCCAACTCCTGTTTTAATCATTGCTGCTAACTATGACAAATTTTTGTCATTCAAATTGGAAAACCTAGGAATGTGTAATCTTTAATTCACTCATTTTATGCGATCCGACAAACATGCCCTGCAAGCCTTGCACAATTTTAAGTGGTATGTATTGTCTTTATTCCATTCAGATCAGTTTAGCCGTGCATGACTTTTATTATGTAGCTGCAGTATCTCACAAATGTGAGTACACCCCTCACATTTTTGTAAATATTTTATTATATCTTTTCATGTGACAACACTGAAGAAATGACACTTTGCTACAATCTAAAGTAGTGAGTGTACAGCTTAACCCAAAGTGTCAATATTTTGTGTGGCCACCATATGGTCTGAGCACTGACAGGCTGACCCCCCACCCCTTCAACCTCTGCAGCAATGCTGGCAGCACTCATATGTGTATTACCCAAAGACAACCTCTGGATATGATGCTGAGCACGTGCACTCAACTTCTTTGGTCGACCATGGGTAATAGACATATGAGTGCTACCATCATTTCTGCAGAGGTTGAAGGGGTGGGGGGTCAGCCTGTCAGTGCTCAGACCATACACTGCACACTGCAACAAATTGGGCTGCATGGCTGTCGTCCCAGAAGGAAGCCTCTTCTAAAGATGATGCACAAGAAAGCTTACAAACAGTTTGCTGAAGACAAGCAGACTAAGGACATGGATTACTGGAACCATGTCCTGTGGTCTAATAAGACCAAGATAAACTTTTATTTGGTATAGATCGTGACAAGCGTGTGTGGTGGCAACCAGGTGAGGAGTACAAAGACACGTGTGTGTTGCCTACAGTCAAGCATGGTGGTGGAAGTGTCATGGTCTGGAGCTGCATGAGTGCTGCCGGCACTGGGGAGCTACAGTTCATTGAGGGAACTATGAATACCAACATGTACTGTGACATACTGAAGCAGAGCATGATCCCTTCCCTTCGGAGGTTTGGCTGCAGGGCATTTATTCCAAAATAACGACCCCAAACATACCTCCTTGAGGGTAAAGGTGATGGACTGGCCAAGCATGTCTCCAGACCTAAACCCTATTGAGCATCTGTGGGGCATCCTCAAATGGAAGGTGGAGGAGCGCAAGGTCTCTAACATCCACCAGCTCTGTGATGTCGTCATAGAGGAGTGGAAGAGGACTCCAGTGGCAAGCTGTGAACCTCTGGCGAACTCCATACCCAAGAGGGTTAAGGCAGTGCTGGAAAAAAATGGTGGCCACACAAAATATTGACACTTTGGGCCCAATTTGGACATTTTCACTTATGGGTGTACTCACTTTTGTTGCCAGCGGTTTAGACATTAATGGCTGTGTTGAGTTATTTTGAGGGGACAGCAAATTTACACTGTTATACAAGCTGTACACTCACTACATTACATTGTAGCAAAGTGTCATTTCTTCAGTGTTGTCACATGAAAAGATATTATAAAATATTTACAAAAATGTGAGGGGTGTACTCACTTTTGTGAGATACTGTATGTGTTCGCCTCTCAGCTCTCGACCCATTTTACCAAAACTCAAACATTGTTCATTTGGTACTCTTTAATTTATTTATTTTTTTTAACATCAGGTATAACTTCGGAATCCCACGTGGCTGAGGGTGTGGCATCTCTTAATAATTTTGTGGATAGTAAAAGCAGTCAGCCAAGATTGCCTTGTGTGGATTCAAAGGGGTAAGATTTCTGTTTCCTTCCTTGGTCGTCCTTATAAAGTGGGTTTCAGAGCCTTCTTAAACCACTTCAGTTCCGGAAGGTTTTACTCCCCTTCATGATCAGGCCATTTTATGCTATTCAGCACTGCACAAATTTAATGGACAATTGCGAAGTCATGCAATGCTGTACCCAAACATTTATTATATAAATGAAAAAAGACCAAAAATTTTGAAAAAAAATATATATATTTTTTACTTTCTGCTATAAAACACATCCCATAAAAATGAATTCTCAATAAATTTTGCGTAAATTCGAGTATTCTGCTACATGTCTTTGGTTAAAAAAAAAATCCTGATTAGTGTATATTGATTTGTTTGTGTAAAAGTTATAGCACCTACAAACTATGGGATATATACTGGAATTTTTTTTATAATAGTAATGGCAGCGATCAGCGACTTATAACGGGACTGCGATAATGCGACAGGCAATCTGACACTAACTGACACTGACATCACCAGTGACATTAATACAGTGATCAGTGCTCATGATAATACTAAACCCACAACAGTAAAATCAGTCTGTATATGCAGTAAAGCATGCTTGTTTATATTCACTGTGGAACCTAAGGGGTTAATCCTCCACATTGTATAAAAAGGCTGTTTGATCCTATCTTCACTGATCCTCCCCTTCTTCCACTGTCCCCAGTCCATCCACTGATAATAAAGAGCCTTGGAGGCACTCTTTACATGCTCAGTTTGGTGTATATTGCTAGAGAGTTTTTTTTTTTCCTTTTTCGGGAGGGTGCATGTGATCAGCACAGGGCCAATCAGCACTGTCCAGACAGAGGGTCAGCGGTCATGCAACCTCATAGGACAGTCAGAGGAGAATGAAAATGCCTACAAGCTTCAGCCAGTGCTCGACTGGACACTGATAGAAGTCACAAGATTGCTCTATACTACTGATGAGAAAATAATCCAATCATGTGCAAACAAAAAGGTTTTTTTTTAATCTTCTTTCCACCTGATTGGTTATTCTTTACAAAGTGAAGCTCCTTCACATTCACTAAGCTCTGGGGAAAATGAGTGCGCAGTCTGTTTGCCTTTAGTAAACCAACCCCATATTTTAGTAGTCAGGACTATATACTGTATATAGATTGTAAGCTCTACGAGCAGGGGCCTCCTATTCCTTCTGTATTGAACTGTATTGTAATTGTACTGTGCCCCTTCTTTATTGTAAAGCGCTGCGCAAACTGTTGGCGCTATATAAATCCTGTATAATAATAATAATATATCAGTGATGGCGAACCTTGGCACCCCAGATGTTTTGGAACTACATTTCCCATGATGCTCAACTACACTGCAAAGTGCATGAGCATCATGGGAAATGTAGTTCCAAAACATCTGGGGTGCCAAGGTTCGCAATCACTGGTATATATTATGTACAACATAATGTAGAGAGTGTATTAGCAAGGAGTATGCATCATAGGACCCTTTAGATTGCTGAGAGGAAAAAATGCTGCAGTGTCAGTTATGGGGACAAAAATGGCCTGTGGTCAGTTGGGTGGAAGGGTGGATGCACTGTGGTCAGTTGGGTGGAAGGGTGGATGCACTGGGGTCAGTTGGACCAGTGAGGGAAAAAAATTCCTTGTGGTGTTGGTCAGGAGAAGGAAAAAAGGCCTAGTGTTGGTGGTCAGAACACTTTTCTCATCAGTTAGTGGATCTAGTAGTCTCCAAATGAATGAAATGGCCCCCTTTTATCATCAAGTATACACATCCACTGCTTATTGCATTTCAGATAATCACCTTCACGCTCACTTTAGAAAGTAAAGTGTGGCACTGCCTTATGCTTGATCTGCCATCAAACACATTATTCCAGCTTATTCTAAACCTCATAAAATTGTAAGACCCAAGAACTTCTCTGCTATTGTAGACCACACATGGATTGTGCCACTATTCTATCACAGTTGTATATACTGTCAAACTGTGAGACTTTTTTGTGTTGGAGCAGGATTATTCTAAGTATTCTATTGTCTTTTTGGAAACAGACTGGATCCTCCAGAGAACCCCAGGGATATCATCAATTCCTCACAGTCTACTTCTTCACAAGGCCAGACACCCAACAGGTACAAAAGGTCAATAACACATTTACTCAATGTGTTTATGTTCTATGATGAAAGGAGAAATGTAAATGACGTGTGTGTTCATGTATCACTAGTGACAGAAGGCTGCTTGTCTTTTTTTAGGTCTGTAAGTGGAAAGAAACTGTGTTCCACATGTGGACTACCACTTGGAAAGGGGGCAGCCATGATCATCGAAACGCTTAGTCTATATTTCCACATACAGTGTTTCAAGGTACAGGGTTTAATTTCAATAATAATATTGTATTTTGACATATTGTTTTAAAAACACAGAGCCTTTTATAACCATAGTGTGTAGTATTTTAGTTTCTTAAAAGAGAAGTGAAGGTTTTTGTTTTTTTTCCCCCAATATACTTACCTAGATGGATGCAGCATCAGTCCGATGCTTCATCTGTCCCCCGGAGCTTCTACACTGAGAACCGAGCGATTGAACACCACCGATGGCTCGGTTCTCACAGCTCCCCAAGCAGAGAGCTGCTGACTGTCCATCAGCAAGCCCTCTGCTCTGCTCCCCAACGCTCACTGGAGTGCTGGACTGTGGAGGGGCGGGGAGCGGCTCACTGAGAGACTGAGAGAGATGGGTGTCAGTCCACCTGACGGATCCAGACTCCCATTTTCAAGATGACACGGTGCCTGTACTGATTCCTGTGAAGTCAGCAGAGAGCGGAGTTCAGCCCGCTCTCTGCTGAAAACGGGTCACAGGAGTGCAAAACTAGTTGCATTCCTGTGATCCATAGGAGAAGTAGAGCAAAACGAGCTTTGGCTGGACTTCTCCTTTAAGCATAGGTCTCTTGCACATTGCAGATTTTATAAACCCCGTTCTTCTGGCAGGAGAAAGCAGCATTGAAAACATGCATATAGATATGTTTTTCAAACCAGTTCAGGTGAAAAAAGCAAGTACCTATGGTATCACATGCCTAAACAACCAGTCTGTCCAATTCAACTGATCAGTGATAAATGCTGACACTTCACATGTCCTTAGCTCTAGCATAACATGTAGTGATTCGTATGTTAGAGTATAATATCTAAAATCACTCCAGCAGCGCTTAACCTATTATAGAAGTTGATAGGAGCCTCCACCTCCCAGTAATAGAAGTGTAAAATATAGATAAAGAGCAGTCCCTCATACCACCTCACTCACTGCCAGTTGTTGTCTCTCATTACTGATCGGCAAAACACGATTGATGCCCCAGCCGAAATGTAGACCTCTGGTCAGCTCTTAACATCCAATAATCACCAAGTTAGGCAGTAATGAGGTGGCAATGTCTGATGACTTCATACCGTTTTTCGGATGAGTTATGTTGTCCTCTCCTTCAATGGTCCAAGCTGGCGACCTCTACCTGGCTTCTTCGAGGTGCTGGTCTGTGGCTATTCCAGGATGTAAACTGAACTGCACAGGCTTTTTAGGTACCTCTGGAAAGCTCTTCCCTACTAACCTCATCCGAAAAAGTTTGGACGATATAAAGTCATCAGACATTGCCACCTGATTACTGCCCACTTGGTGATTGTTGGATGGTAAAGAGCTGACCAGAGATCTACATTTTGACTGGGGCATTAAGCGTGTTTTGGTGAACATATGCCCGTTGACACCCACCGCTTCATAGAGGAGACTGGAGAGTCTGATTGGATCCGCCTAAAAAACTGATGGCGGTCACGATCTGTCTGCTAGTGTGAAGTGGGCCTAATCTACATTGATTGTACTAGATTATTCTGGATCAAAGTACTGAGCCAGACACAGCTGAATGGCAGCTTCCATATTTCTCTCAGTACATATTTTCTTTTAACTTATTCTTCTTTATTCTAATTTATGTTTTATCTTCAATTCTCTCTGTTTCTGTTTAGTGTGGGATTTGTAAGGGACAACTTGGTGATGCAACAACAGGAACGGATGTCAGGATTCGCAATGGCCTATTAAACTGTAATGATTGTTACATAAGATCCAGAAGTAAGTGTTTTCCTCATATTAACAATATCGTCATAATCTTTCATGTACCGTATTTATCGGCGTATAACACGCACCTTCATTTTAGGAGGGAAGTTTCAGGGAAAAAAACGTACATTTTAAATAAAGAACTTTTGAAGCAAAATAAGGGTCATAGCCCATCATTGCAGCCTGATCAGTGCCCATCTGCAGCCTGATCAGTGCCCATCTGCAGCCTGATCAGTGCCCCTCTGCAGCCTGATCAGTGCCCCTCTGCAGCCTGATCAGTGCCCCTCTGCAGCCTGATCAGTGCCCCTCTGCAGCCTGATCAGTGCCCCTCTGCAGCCTGATCAGTGCTCCTCTGCAGCCTGATCAGTGCCCATCTGCAGTTTCTAGTGCCCATCAATGCAGCCTCTCCGTTGCTCATAAATGCAGCCTGATCAGTGCCCATCTGCAGCCTCTCCATTACCCATCTGCAGCCTCTCCATTGCCCATCTGCAGCCCCTCTATTGCCCATCATTGCAGCCTGCTCAATGCCCATCTGCAGCCTCTACATTGCCCATCAATGCAGCCTGCTCATTGCCCATCTGCAGCCTCACCTTTGCCCATCATTGCAACCTCACCAGTTCCGGATTACACAGAGCTGTAATCTCCTGTGTACCCGGCCCTCGCAGTCACAGTCCCGCCTCCTTGCCCGGCTTCTATGATAGAACACTGGTCCAGTGCCCAGCCAGTAGGCGGAACTGTGTGTGACTGAGCGCCAGGTACACAGGAAATCGCGGCTCTGTGTATAACACACACCTACGATTTACCCCCAGTTTTCAGGGGGGAAAAGTGTGTGTTACACGCCGATAAATACAGTAATTTTTTATTTAGAAATGGTTTGTCATTTTACACCCTGCTAAACATGAAAATCAAGATGAGATTCTACTGTGAAGACAAAAGTAGGTGTATGCCCCATGTCAGCAAGCACAAGTACATTGGGTGGGTTTTCATTTGAAGTAGAACATCCCCCCCCCCCCCAACTGTTTCTGTTCCCTTTAAATGTAAAATGCAGTGTTTGCAGGTGCTGATTTAGTCCTTTTTTCATGTTTATTGCTGCCCTCTGCTGGGGAAGCTCCCAAAGAATAGACCACAACAGGTGTTTCTGCACTGGTGGATGTGCTCTGACATCCACCATCTGTATGCATTGCTGCCACCTGAATGTACAGCAAAAGGAACCCATAAGGTTGGAACGTGGACACTACCACTACTGACCTGCATTAAAGGCACAGGTTCTGGCACTGTCATCCTTATCTTTGCTTCATCAGTTAATGAGTTAATGACCCTGGAATGTATGTGTTTATCAGGTGTCCTGACAACCAATAAAATATATAGGTTTGTTCCATGTCCACTGACTCATCAGATAGGGAAAGGATAAACATGGGAAACCTGGAAATTGCACCTTCAAAATCAAGTCTGCAGTTCTTTCAAGGTCTTAGCTAAGGCTTGTAAAATCAGTGCTTCAGTAAGACCGTGGTTTCTGGTTACAGAGATCATTTTGCCTAATGGAGAGCACTCATATGGAGAACAGGTGAGGGATATATTTATATTTTTATCATGCATGTTTGATGACAAGCTATTTCATGTCATTTCCTCTAGCGGCTGGACACCCTACACCATTGTGACTTCATCAGCAGCCATGAAGAACATTTGGAAAGGCGGAGCTCCCCTTCCATGTGGGTGGGCTCCAGACAATCACTTTTACCCGCAGAGACCCTGACACATCTCATGTGGAGAGAGGAACACTGTGTGTGGTGCTTACTACTAGCATACTACATGATTTGCTTCATATTTCATATGCAGAAAGAATATGGTAGATTAAATCTGTGGAACACCACAGAGGAGTATTGTTTATTTGCCAAGAAGAGTGAAGTCAAGCTCTGGTTTACAAACAACCTGCAAACTGTGGCAACGCTTAAAGCGGTGTGTGCTGGAAGTGTGTATTGTGCTACATGTTCTGATGTGCCTCTTTCAATTCAATCTAAAAAATTAAATGTGCAATCAATTTGTACTTGGTCTAATTATAGGGCTTCATCTTATGCACAAGCTACAGAAAATGTAACCAGCAAACACTGATACTCTTACAGCACAGTGCATATTGTTTTGAATGGCTACGAAGATAACTGTACCTGTTCCTGGGGAACGGGCATCCCAACTTGTGCTCGCTGGCGGCCTCCACTTTTCATGGCTTGTAGGCAAGCCCTCAAGTAACGCCATTACCAATATTTTAAATATCATTAACAAAAAGATAAATCACTGTAATGATCAGCGGGCAAGTTGTCCACCTCCTAAAAGGAAACAAACTAGAATCACATACAATGTCACAGCATTTAGTGTGGTGGATATTATTTGCGTGCTACTTTCACACAGTGCAAGACAGAAAAATGAATTGGCCTAAGAATTTCCTGCACAAGCTGAAGAATTGCTCTGCTGCAGTTCTCTGTAGTTGCCCAAGATGGCGTAGATCCACACTGAACAGCTGTGCATTTTTTTGTATGTGTAATTTGTCCATTAAGTGCTGAGGCCAGGGTTTTTATTGCATATTATTATTTGATACGAGCGTTGGGTTTGGCACAAGGAAGCTTTGGTTGATCTAATCTAATCTCTTAGGCTTTGCACAACACTTGATGAACGTCTGCACAGCACAGATTGGGTCTCTTAATGAACAAGTGCACTATTAGTGATGTGGAACAATGCTGTTGTGACAGATAGGATCACATTCTGCGTCTGGACGTTTCGTAAACTCGTAGTGTAGATTTTCTTTATAGATTATTAAAAAACTCCAGCCATGTACATCTTGAAACCAAATAAGGTCCCAGAATTTCTTCTTAGTGTTTTCAGTATAATGAATATTAATGATATTGCTTTAGTCAGAACGCTATATTTTGGGGTCTCAAAGGAGTGGCCAACTGAGGGGTTATAACGCTCATCACACCAGGAGGCAGCTCTTCACATTAATGGATTGGGGGAGTAGAGTGTCATATTTTCATTCTCACAGCTAGCAGATGGACCCCATGTTTTTTTGAAAAAATTGGATCCTTTTTGGTTGACACAAATAATTTTTTTGCTGCTGGGAAGACGGGCCAATTGAAAGAGAACTGCTTGGTCCTTTGGTTCAGTCTCTTAGCATGTCGTACCCATAAGGACGACATACTAACCTGTGCAGTCATGTCAGTGACAACAACCAACTCACAGGTGACACCTTAGCGTGTCTGTTAAAAAACTTATAAATGTTGTATAAGCAATAATAATTTGCCACATCTTCTTAAAGGATACTTGTTATCCTTAACAATTTGGGCAGCAGCTGTGTAGGTCCATTCATTTTTTTTTCACCTGACCAGTTGAAGGACCCCATTGGCATTATGATGTGCTAAGTGAAGTTGTGTTCTCTGAAATACATGTCAGCCCTACAATATGTCTGCTCTTTTGTGCTAGGGTAACAAGTACACATCAAGATAGAAGTTATTTATTTAAGCACTAGTGTTATTTTTTTCTTTTGCATGTGTTTAATAATCGCTAGAGGTGGCCCTTTATCTTGTATTGACCTTATATGGTTCTGTTACATCATACATACTAGTTATTTACATTATAAAATACAAAATGGTGCCTTAAATGCAATGCTGTTTCACATCTTTATATGTGTGACAGACAAATGCAAAAAAGCTACAACATAAGGAAGGTAATGAGGGAGACAAGGCAGAGTCTGCTTAGCTCTATACATTTTATAGAGTGACGAGTTTGTTTTGCTTACTTTGCTGATGTGCTTGCATGGTTCATGGGTTCATGACTATAATGTTTACACAATTTGCATGGTGTCTGCAAATACTTTATATGGTATTCCAGCATTGCACAACACAGACATGGTTTTTTTTTTTATAACCAGGATTTTTTAGTATATCAAAATCATCTATAATATTGAAAATACATACTAAGGATTCACTGCCCCATCTGAGTTTTTATTTTAATGGGGATATGATATATCTGCATACAAGCTCTGGGGAAAGACGTGGCATGTTTAGGATATGTGGGATTCACATGCGTTAATCTAGTCACCAGCACTAAATACGGATATGGGGGAATGTTAAGAGAATATTGCATGTAGATCCCATGGGTGATGGGAGCAGCAAGTGGTTTTGTATCAACGCTTGGCAAAAATCTCCTTTTATAAATCTATCTAATCCCCAGAATTAATATTACCCTTTGTTTAAAACAGGACTCTAAGGCAATGCCTGTTTCTGATTGGTAAATTCGTACATTTACTGTATGTAGGAGTACTGCAAACAATTTTCAGAACCTCCAGATCTTCTTATGATGCAGGGCTCAAATGAGCCACGGATGTCCTCTGTGCTGGATAGTTGTTGGATTCATACCGCACCTGTCTTGAGAAATCCCTCCATGTCTACTTGGATATATTGGTGTCTACAGATTTTCTCTTTACGGAAGCACCACCTGTATAATTCTCATTCACCCATCGCTCAGATTTTGTAGGCTGCAGGATTCTTTAGAGAAAGTATAGTGTTCCTGTCACCTGTACAGGAGGCAGCTGTTTTGGGAGTTCAATTCCAAAGTGCAGTATGGATTTCATTAACCTTCAACCAGCTTGGGATCCATAACATTGGCTTGGCTTTGATATCTACAGCCACGTCTTTGGACTGGTTGCATCATTTGTGACCCATTCTCAAACAGCACTTGTTGAGACAGTAGTTGGCCTTTTAATTCACTAGAAAATAGTGGCATCACTGCAAATAGATGGATTTATTCACTGAGAACAAGTGACACGTATAGCATTGGCATTGATTACTAGTGAACTGATAGGCCAAACTACAAATTAGTCATTGAGCCTTCAGAATGGTTGCCTCCCATGTGATGACTGCCAGGCATACTCTAAGGAATATTAGATGATCTCATAACTAGTGTCCTCAGCACAGCATTAAAGCATAAATATACTACTAGTCTTATATGGGGCTCGTGTGGGGTTCTGTTGTATATTTTGCTAACAATGTGTGTTGCTGTGCAATCTTTGATGACCCTGTGACAGTAAAGAATGAATCATATCTGTTCCTAAGTTAGTGTTGAGTACTAACTTTCTCAGTGCTGTTTTTTCTCCCTTTTGTTTTTTTTTTTTGTTTTTTTTTTTTACGGTGGTGTGGATTTTATTTATTTTTCAATTACCAACAAGCCGGTTGGTTGAAGCAATAGAAGAGTCCTGCTTGAAATGTTATAAAATGCTTAGTGTTGCTTTTAGCTACTGTGGTTTCTCATTTTACACTTGCAGAGATGATGAAGAGTCCTGTGTTAATCTTTGTCTGTTGTGCGATTATTCTGGTTTGGTGTATATTGCCTTAACAGAGAAACAATGTCCAGAGGGGTTTCCAATGTTCTTCTCCGTTAACTAGTCCATTGGAAATTAGTTGGGAAAAAAAACATTCTTAATGCAACAGCTTTTATAGTAAATGTATGTTTATAAATAAATAAATATTGGGGAAAAAAACATTTTTGTGATGTTTCTATTTTTATTTGCTATCCTCTAGATCAGTGGTCTCCAAACTGAGGCCTTGGGGCCGGATGTGGCCTTGCTTGCCTTTCTTCGGCCCTTGAGGCATAATTCCTGCCACTGGCACCAACAATGGGGAATAATTCCTGCCACTGATGACAAACATGGGGCACTATTCCTCCCAACGACACCAACTATTTCTCCCCCTAATACCTAAAGATCGGACATTGTTTACTCCCACTGGGCACATTCTGGCCCCTCTAAAGTCTGAAGGACAACAAAGGAACCCCCTTAAGTGGGACTCTACTGGGCGGACAAGTGAATGAAATCTGTGTTTATAAAAGTAACAAAAGTTTATTTATACAATATTAAACAAAGCACAAAGGAAGCTAAAATCATTGGTGCAGTTGATACATATATATGCCATATACCAAGGTTACATAGATGGAATGGCTGCTGGTTCTGTCCACATGGGTCTGGGTACCATAGGAGACAGAAATACCTAACACGTTTTGAATGACAATTCTTTTGGATTCTTCTTCAGGGGTACAGACAATTCACAGTGTATTCTACAATAAAAGGGGTTAACATTAGCTAGTGTATCACAAATAACAATAAACCATTCATTGCTATATAAATAAAACTCACCCTTTTTGATTAAAGTCTGAAGGACCGTAAACTGGATTAAACTGGCCCTTTCTTTAGAAAGTTTGGAGAGCCCTACTCTAATACTAGTTAGTCAGGTTCTATATGTTTTTTAAGTTTCATATAAGAAAATGTAATTCAAGAACAAATGTAAAATAAAATAAAAAAATTAGATTTGAATAAAATGGAGTCAGGTCAGATACTTAGTCACACTAAACTCTCGTTTAACCTCTTGCTTACTGGGCACTTAAACTCCCCTCCTGCCCAGACCAATTTTCGGCTTTCGGCAATGTCGCATTTTGAATGACAATTGCGCAGTCGTGCGACGTTGTACCCAAACAAAGTTTTTATAATTTTTTTTTTTTACAAATAGAGCTTTCTTTTGGTGGTATCTGATCACCTCTGTGGTTTTTATTTTTTGCGCTATAAACAAAGAGCGACGATTTTGAAAAAAGAACAATATTTTTTACTTTTTGCTATAATATCCAAAAAAAAAATTATTCATCAGTTTAGGCCGATATATATTCTTTTACATATTTTTGGTAAAAAAAAAATTCGTAATTGGCGTATATTGATTGGTTTGCGCAAAAGTTATCGCGTCTACAAACTATGGGAATTGATTTATGGCATTTATTATTTTTTTTTTTTACTAGTAATGGCGGAGATCTGCGATTTTTATCAGGACATCGATATTGCAGCGGACACTTTTGACACTTTTTTGGGACCAATGACAGTTATACAGCGATCAGCAATTTAAATAGAAATTTAAATAGTTACTTATTATTGTGTAAATGTCATTGGCAGTGAAGGGGTTAACTGTGTTCCCTGTATGTGTTCTAACTGTATGGGGGCCGGGCTGGCAGGGACATAACAGATCTAACTGATCCCGATCACAGGGATCAATAGATCTCTTATGTCCCCCTTTACAGAATGAAAAACTGCCACTCTAACAGGGGATCGCGGGTCTTCAGCGGACATGGAGTCCACCCGACCCGCAAACACGCCCACGCAGCATGCAGTGGCCTTGAGAGCGCTCTGCCGCCGGCTGTGAGTGCGCGCAGGGAGTACGCAAAGGGGCGGATGTCCCCCCGGCAATTCAGATCCGCCGTCTTCCGGCTATAGCGCAGATCTGTACTGGTTAAATAGGAAAAATTCTATTAAAGTATGTATTCTTAGCTTAAAAAAAAGTACCTTCTATTGCTCTCGGTCTCCTCCATACTTCCAAATTGCTCTTTTTGCTGCTGTCAGCTGACTTCCTGTTAAAGGGTGGCTACATTTATTTTCCATGACCCACTGAATGTAGGAATATAGCCACTATCTTTTGCATGCTCCCGAAATGGACTAGGAACTATGGGATGTTTAATGTGTGTAGAGCAGTGCACATGACCACAACTAATATGTACTGCTCGTTCAAAAAAATGTAAGTGACAGAGGAAAAAGAAAGTTATGGAAGCTCAGAGACAAAAAAAAATGCAGTAAGAAAAAAATGTAAGAAAAATGGATTACAGGACCATTAAGTAGTGGATGTGTATTAATTATTTTTGTAAAAAGGGGATATTGTTTACTGTCACTCCTAATGCCCTCTGTGTCTATGCTGGGGAGATTTAACCTTTCTATTTGTCTGGGTGACCATTGTTGTCACAGAAAATAATGGTAAATTTAAACATTTGTCTACTGGAACAAAAGCTGAAGGGAAGTCTTCCAGTTTAGACACATTTTGGTGACAACTGTCTAAAAAGGAATCTTCCCACTTTGGAGAGTTGTCACTCAATTCCACTGTTGAATGGTTTAAATTATTTTTTATTAAATGTAGAAAAAGAAACATAAGACAAGACAATCAAAAACATGGGTAGTACTCCTGAAATATGCACAAGAAAAAACATTCCAAATACCCCACAATATACTTATAATTACCAGCATACATCGGGGAAAAAAGATAAAGAAAACAGACCCTTCTCTTCAAAACATGGATACCTTTGTAAAATACAATTTTTTTTATTTTTTCCATATTTAAAATGAGTAGATAAAGGTACTTATAAGAACAATGATCTAAAATATCAGGTAAGTGATGTGATGTCAGCCATTCAGGATCAACAAGTTTTGCAAAGAGCTCGCTTCCTCAGGATCCACGCCCAATAAGTTGTACAATAGCTCACTAAATCTACAAAAATTACATACCATATAAATAATAATATTTATTTATTTTGTTTATTACAAGTACTTATAGTGCCATCAATGTATGCAGCGCTTTACATATTTATACGGTGCCTTGAAAAAGTATTCATACCCCTTGAAATTTTCCACATTTCATTTATCATGTTACAACTAAAAGCGTAAATGTATTTTCTCATTTGCTCATTGATGGACACAGCAGCTCCATCTTGACCATTGGGTTATGCTGCCACCTTCAGGAGTGGACTAGGCAGAACAACAATTTATCAAAAAAAGACAGCCCCTCCCAGGAGGCAGTCCTCACTGGTGGTAACCCTCCACCCTGTAACAGCTGTTTTTTTCTACCTAGTCAAGGAGTAAGGACCTGGCTCCCTGCTGGGACCTGTGGTTCCTCTGTCTTTGGTTCCACTTCTGCTGTGTTTTCGCGATGAAGACTGCAATAAATTGCTGGGCTGGGCGACAGGCTGGATAATCTAAATCCTGGGTGTCTCCCTAACCCGGCCAGCAAATGCGTGCAAACCTTAGATCTGCGCTGGGTCGGCCGCGACAGGCCCCTAACCGGATGGGGCAGCCGGCGGGTTAAACATTCCGCAGGGGCAAATATGACCGGGCAACAGGGTTTGAGTCACAGTGCTGCCATGGCTGACAGCCCCCCTGGAATGGACGGGGAGACGGATCTGTCTCGGGTGGGATACCCGATACCTCCCGACTGGATGGGTAAGTACACCCCCCCTCGCTTCACCCCCCTCCCCCCACCCTCCTCTGGTTTGCTGCATTATCGCCGTGGTCCCCTGGGGTCCCTCCTAGGGTGTCCGGGGTTTGGCTGCATCCCTTCACCCCCCTGCCTCATGCTGTGATCTCCGCCATTACGGGCGGCCGCCATTTTGGGGTAGCTGCGATTGGTGGCCATTTGTTGTAGCCGTGGCCTTCATTTTGCAGTGGCAGGTCGCCTATTGTACAGCCTGGTGTGCTTGGCAGCCATTTTCTTGTAGCCTGGACATCGATCTGGCTTCCTGTGTGTAGGGGAGGGGCTGCTTCTGAGCTGAGTCTGGCGCCGGTCCCCTCGTGGCACAGAGACACAGCAGCACAGGACAAGTAGGCAGGACGCAAGGCAGCGGCAGCAGTGGGCAGCAGCAGGCACAGCCTCCTTCCCTTTAGGTTTGTGGGGCCAGCAGGTCGTGAGTCCTCCTGGGGGTTACCCTCCTGGCCTGTGCAGCGCTCTGGGTTGGGGGTGCCTGGTCTCCCTGGTACATAGGCCTGTCAGTGTGGTGTGTTGCCGGGGTGAGCGACACAATGGCCTCTGATGTGGGTGCTTCCCCACCAGACCCCTCCGTGGTTGTGGCCAGCACCTCTGGGGCTGCGGTCCCCCTTGATGCTTGTGCATGTGGGCGTAAGGCGGTTGAGAAGCGCCCCCCGGAGACCACTCAGACCCTGAGGGGGGCTCTGCTGTGACGGCAGGGACCCCCCTTGAGCTGTCTGATGGCGAGGTCCCGGAGTCCTCCGATAGCGTGGAGGACTCCTCGGCGACGGCTGCCGCACATGAGAAGGTGCTAGTAGGTGCCCTGATTACAGCGGTGCGCAATACTCTGAAGCTGGAAGAGGCAGCTGGAGCATCGCAGGAGGTGGCCGTTCCCTTCGGGTTGCATAAGCCGGCCCGAGCAGCTAAGGGTTTTCCCTTATTTGACTTACTTTGATAAGTTTATTTACAGAGAATGGGAACGGCCTCAGAGTTCCTTCCCCATTCCGAGACGGTTCTCTGTGCGCTACTCTTTCGAGGAAAGCTTAGTGAAAAAATGGACGTCACCTCCAGTTGTCGATCCCCCCGTGTTGCGATTGAATAAGGCGACCATGATTCTGGTGGAAGGCACACCGTCTTTCAAGGACCTGGCTGATAGGAAAGCTGAGGCAGTTGCCAGATCCAGGTTTGTCTTGGCAGGGTCAGCTCTGCGACCTGTGTTGGCCACTACACTGGTGTGCGGACTACCTCAGCTGGCAGACGCTGGATCAGGGAGAGTGGTCCCTGCACCCAGCTGTATTCTGTCAGATTTGTCTGTGTTGGGGCGTGCCAGATGTGGACATGCTAGCGTCTCGACTCAATCGGAAGGTGCAGACCTTCCTGAGCAGGACAAGAGATCCCTTGGTGGATGCGGTGGATGCTCTGGTGGCACCGTGGGCTCGGTATTGGCTCATCTATGCCTTTCCTCCTCTCAAGCTTCTTCCGCGGCTGTTACGCAGAATAGAGGCAGAGGGAATCCTGGCCATTCTCGTAGATTGGCCGCGGCATCCTTGATACGCCGACGTGGTACGGATGGTGGTGGATGCCCCTTGGCGACTCCCGCTACACGAGGACCTACTGTCCCAGGGGCCCATATTGCATGCTGCTTTACCGTCTCTGGCTTTGACAGCCTGGCTATTGAATGCCAGGTGTTGAAGGATCGGGGTGTATCGGCCTCAGTGATTCCTACAATGCTAAAAGCACGTAAGGCCACTTCCCGTAAGATATACCACCGCACCTGGAAGGCTTACATCTCATGGTGCGAGGATGGGGGGTGGAATCCCTGCTCCTTTTCGGTCTCTAGGGTTCTGGCATTTCTGCAGAGGGGGCTCGACCAGAAGCTGGCATTGAGCATGATCAAAGATCAGATTTCTGCTCTGGCGATCTTTTTTCAGCGTCCATTGGCTACGCATTCCTTGGTCCGTACCTTAGTACAGGGGTTCGGCATGTCGCTCCCCAGGTGCGTTCCCCTCCCTGGTGCCATGGGACCTTAATCTGGTCCTCTCGGTGCTTCAGAAGCCGCCATTTGAGAATATCAGGGAAATCTCGCTGCTGTTGCCCGGCGGGTGTCGAAGTTGGCGGCTCTGTCCTGTAGGTCTCCGTATTTGGTCCTACACAAGGATAAGGTGGTCTTGCGCCCGTCACCTTTCTTCCTCCCGAAGGTGGTGTCTTTTCATATCAATGAGGACATTGTCCTCCCTCCTTTGTGCCCATCCCATCCTAAGGGTGTAGCTCTGCACTCCTTGGATGTTGTTTGGGCTCTGTGGGTGTACTTAGCGGCCATGGCCTCCTTTCAGAGGTCGGATGCACTGTTTGTGGTGGTGGATGGTCCACGCAAGGGCCTGACGGCCTCGTCGGCTACTATTTCATGTTGGATTAGACAAACTGTGACACAAGCCTATGCTGTTAGGGGTCTAGAACCTCCTTTCCCGGTCACAGCTCACTGTACCAGCGTGATTAGTACTTTCTAGGCTTTCCGACATCAGGCGTCTGTGTCTCAGGTGTGCAAGGCGGTTACATGGTCATCCGTGCACATTTTTTCTAAGTTTTACAAAGTTGATGTTTTGGCATCTTCAGATGCAGCCTTTGGCCGCAAAGTTTTGCAAGCAGCCGTGTGAGGTGTATATTTTGGTTCCTCCCAGAGGGTTCTGTTGGGTGAAGGTTTGTTGTGTTCGTTTACCCACTCCTCGTTTTGACACAGCTTTGGGACGTCTCAATGGTCAAGATGGAGCTGCTCTGTTCCTCAATGAACGAAAGAGAAAACAGGATTTTTTCTACTTACTGTAAAATCCCTTTCTCTGAGTTCATTGATGGACACAGCACACACCCCTCCTTTTATGGTTTGTACTGCTTGTTACGAACGGAGCTATCTGTTATAGGGTGGAGGGTTACCACCAGTGAGCACTGCCCCCTGGGAGGGGCTGTGTCTGTTTTTTGATAAATTGTTGTTCTGCCTAGTCTACTACTGAAGGTGGCAGCATAACCCAATGGTCAAGATGGAGCTGCTGTGTCCATCAATGAACTCAGAGAAAGGGATTTTACTGTAAGTAGAAAAAATCCAGTTTTTTGGGGATTTTATGTGATAGACAAACACAAAAATGGCACATAATTGTGACTTGGAAGGGAAATGGTAAACGGTTTTCCAAATTTTTTACAAATGTGAAAAATATGGTGTGCATTTGTATTCAGCCCCCCTAAATCAATTCTTTGTAGAACTACCTTTCACTGCAATTGCAACTGCAAGTCCTTTTGGGGATGTCTCTACCAGCTTTGCACAGCTAGAGAGTGAAATTTTTGCCCATACTTTCTTTGCAAAATACCTCAGGCTCTGTCAGGTTGGATGGAGAGCATCTGTGAACAGCAATTTTCAAGTCTTGCAACAGATTCTCAATTGGGTTTAGCTCTGGACTTTGACTGGGCCATTCTATAAATACATGAATATGCTTTGATCTAAACCATTTCATTGTAGCTCTAGCTGTATGTTTAGAGTCGTTTTGCTGGAAGGTGAACCTCCGCCCCAGTCTCAAGCCTTTTGCAGACTCTAACAGGTTTTCTTCTAAGATTACCCTGTATTTGGCTCCATCCATCTTCCCATCAACTCTGACCAGCTTCCCTGCCCCTGCTAAAAGCATCCACACAAATTGATGCTGCTACCACCATGTTTCACGGTGGGGATGGTGTTCAGGGTGATGTACTTAGCTTTTTTTGATTTGCTTTTAGGCCAAAAATTTCAATTTTGGTCTCATCTGACCAGAGCACCTTCTTCCACGTGTTAGCTTTGTTCACCACATGGCTTCTCGCAAACTACAAAGGGGACTTCTTATGGCTTTCTTTCAACAATGTTTTTTTTCTTGCCACTCTTCCATAAAGGCCAAATTTGTGGAGTACATGACTAATGGTTGTCCCATGGACAGATTCTCCCACCTGAGCTGTCGATCTCTGCTGCTCCTCCAGAGTTACCATGGGCCTCTTGTCTGCTTCTCTGATTAATGCTCTCCTTGCCCGACCTGTCAGTCTAGGTGGGCGGCCATGTCTTGGTAGGTTTGCAGTTGTGCCATACTCTTTCCATTTTCAGATGATGGAAAGAACAGTGCTTCGTGAGATGCTCAAAGCTTGGGATATTGTTTTTATAACCTAACCCTGTTTTAACCCGGAAGGATTTCCCATGTTAGAACCAGAGCACTTTTTGCGATTCGGCACTGCGTTGATTTAACTGACAATTGCGCTGTCATGCGACGTTGTACGCAAACGAAATTTGCGTGTTTTTTCCCCAGAAATAGAGCTTTCTTTTGGAGGTATTTGATCACCTCTGCGTAATTTCTGCTCACCGCTATAAACAAAAGAGCAATAATTTTGCAAAAAAAAAAAAAAATATTTCTCAAGTCGTCTTCCAGGACAGCCTCTGAGACCTTGGGCTCCTCCCCTCCGGACAGGAAACACATCCCCAATTTTAAATAAAAGGCAGTCCTCCAGGCCACATACCTCAGTATTTGTGTTTCCTCCGGAAGGATAGGTCGCACATCAGAAGCCTTTAGGAGCCCCAAGTCTCAGAGGTTGACCAGAGGGGTTCTGGAGCATCGGTACCTTTTTTGAGCCCGCACGATCCCTCCCTGGAGAAGGGAGAGGGGCTGTGACTCAGCCGTCTTCAAACCTCGGGGAGAGGTAGGACTGCAGATGGTAAGCTGCCAGCTGTCCATTCCGTTGGGTCTGGGGAGCCGGCTCAGATGCACCTCGTGGTGAGGAGGCGTCCCGGCAGGACCTTCTGCTGAACTCTTTATAAAAAAAAAAAAAAACGTTTTAATAAC
>BLSH010418757.1:85406-107327 GCA_018402905.1 Glandirana rugosa | reverse complement strand
TTGTGTCAATTGGGGATCTAGAGGGGGATGTCCAATTGGGCAAGTGACGGTTACAGTAAATATGTCATTAGTCGCCTATAAATTTAAAGACTAGCGACATATTTACAGTAACCAGGGTTTTTTTCACAGTTTTTACAGGCTGTACAGGCAATTGGGGATGTGTTTCCTGTCCGGAGGGGAGGAGCCCAAGGTCTCAGAGGCTGTCCTGGAAGACTTCCCAGAAAATGAGTTACCGGTAAGTCTAACTCAAGTTTTCTTACTTTTTGCTAAAATACAAATCCAAAAAAAAATATAAAAAAAATGTATTCATTGGTTTTGGCTGATTTATATTCTTCCTCATATTTTTGGTAAAAAAAAATCGCAATTGGTGTTTGATTGGTTCGCACAAAAGTTGCCACATTTACAAACCATGAGAATTAATTGATGGCGTTTTTACATCTTTTTTTTTTATACTGGCAATGGGGCGGACATGTCGGACATTTTTGACACTTTTTTTGGGACCAATGACATTTATACAGCGATCAGAAATTTAAATATCCGCTGATTACTGTATAAATGACATTGGCAGTGAACGGGTTAACCTGTAGGGGGAGATCTAGGGGTTAACTGTGTTCACCAGGCGTGTTCTAACTGTGAGGGGGCTGGGCTACCATGGGCATAAGAGATCTAAATGATCCCAGTGACAGGGACCAGTAGATCTCTTACATGCCCACTGACAGAGCTGGGAACCACCGTGTTTACATCGGCGGCTCCCCGCTATTTCTTTCTGGCAGGTCATTGCTTATATACGGTCAGTGGCGGCTGGTGAAATTTTAGGATGGGGGAAGGGGCACCAGACCCCGCCCTTCCTTTTGACCCCTCCCACTTCTCATATACCCCACCCTTTATAGTTTCCACCCCTTGTGGCAGGAGTATACAGCCCAGCATCACCAGATAGGGTATACAGCATCACATATAGTGGTATATACAGCATCACCAGATAGGAGTATACAGAGTCACCATATAGCAGTATACAGAGCCCCAGGTAGCCGTATATAGGGGTCCCAGATGGCAGTATACAGGGGTCCCAGATAGGGTATACAGAGCCCCAGGTACCAGTATACAGGGCTCCCAGATGACAGTATACAGGGTTTCCAGATGGGGTATACAGAGCCCCAGGTAGCAGTATACAGGGTGCCAGGTAGCAGTATACAAAGCCCCAGGTAGAAGTATATAGGGTGCCAGGTAGCAGTATACATGGTGCCAGGAAGAAGTATACAGGGGTCCCATATAGGGTATACAGAGCCCCAGGTAGCAGTATACAGGGGTGCCAGGTAGGGTATACAGGGTGCCAGATAGCAGTATACAGGGTGCCAGGTAGGGTATACAGGGTGCCAGGTAGCAGTATACAGGGTGCCAGATAGCAGTATACAGGGTGCCATGTAGCATATACAGGGTGCCAGGTAGCAGTATACAGGGTGCCAGGTAGAATATACAGGGTGCAAGGTAGCAGTATACAGGGTGCCAGGTAGGGTATACAGGGTGCCAGGTAGCAGTATACAGGGTACCAGGTAGGGTATACAGGGTGCCAGATAGCAGTATACAGGGTGCCATGTAGCGTATACAGGGTGCCAGGTAGCAGTATACAGGGTGCCAGGTAGGATATACAGGGTGCAAGGTAGCAGTATACAGGGTGCCAGGTAGCAGTATACAGGGTGTCGGGTAGCAGTGTACAGGGTGCCAGGTAGGATATACAGGGTGCCAGGTAGCAGTATACAGGGTGCCAGGTAGGGTATAAAGTCACCAGCCTCGACAGCCCTCCCCTCCCCCCCCCCCCCCCCGAGGTCGGGACAAGTCCCGCACATACCCCATCTAATAGGCAGGCTCAGGCTGGCAGTGTTGCAGAGATCTATATACGAAATGCGGGCTGAGAGATGCAGAGGCAGTGCTAGCGGAGAGCATGCTGGCAGTCTGCACGGAAGTCCTGGGAGTGCTGTGCCTGCGTGAGTAATCACACAGGCAGCACGTCCACCGTAGTCCTGCCCCCGGTAACAGCAGCCAATGACAGAGAGTCATTGGCTCTGATGGCTCAGGGGGCAGCCAATCAGCCTATGTGTGTGCGCCTGTTCAGTGCACACAGATAGACTTTAATAGCTGACCAATCGGCTCACTACTTGCTGTAAGCTGACAGCAAGGAGCCGAGGAAAAAAAAAGAAAAGTCAATGTACCGGCGCCTCCTGCAGGGGGGCTGGCCTGACTTTTTTTTTTTCTCCTTCTCAGTGGCGGGGAGGCGGCGCCCAAGCGCCCCTTATGCCACAGCCGCCGCTGTATACAGTGATTCGTGGGACAGCACCACAGTGCGGCAGTAAATATGCGGCACTCGGTCAGGAACCGGTTAAACTTCACAACTTTATCCCTGACCTATCTGGTGTGTTCCTTGGTTTTCAAGATACTGTTTGTTCACATTAAATTACACAAAGGTGGACTCTATTTACTAATTAGGTGACTTCTGAAGGCAATTGGTTTCACTAGATTTTAGTTAGGGGTATCACAGTAAAGGGGGCTGAATACAAATGCACACCACATTTTTCAGATATTTATTTGTAAAAAATTTTGAAAACCATTTATCATTTTCCTTCCACTTAACAATTATGTGCCACTTTGTGTTGGTCTATCACATAAAATCCCAATAAAATACATTTACATGTATATGTGTGTGTGTATATATATATCCCACAAAAGTGAGTACAGCCCTCACGTTTTTGTAAATATTTTATTATATCTTTTCATGTGACAACACTAAAGAAATGACACTTAGCTACAATGTAAACTGGTGAGTGTACAGCTTGTATAACAGTGTAAGTTTTCTGTCCCCTCAAAATAACTCAACCCACAGCCATTAATGTCTAAACCACTGGCAACAAAAGTGGGTACACCCCCTAAGTGAAAATATCCAAATTGGGCCCAAAGTGTCAATATTTTGTGTGGCCACACAGTCTTAACCATCTCTGGCATGGAGTTCACTAGAGCTTCACAGGTTGTCACAAGAGTCATCTTCGACTCCTCCATGACGACATCACTGAGCTGGTGCATGCTAGAGACCTTGCGCTCCTGCACCTTCCGTTTGAGGATGCCCCATAGATGCTTAATAGAGTTTAGGTCTGGAGACCTGCTTGGTCAGTCCATCACCTTTACCCTCAGCTTCTTTAGCAAGGCAGTGGTCGTCTTGGAGGTGTGTTTGGGGTAGCTATCAGGTTGGAATACTGCTCTGAGGCCCAGTCTCCGAAGGGAGGGGATCATGCTCTGCTTCAGTATGTCACAGTACATGTTGGCATTCATTGTTCCGTCAATGAACTGTAGCTCCCCAGTGCCATCAGCACTAATGCAGCTCCAGTCCATGACACTCCCACCACCATGTTTGACTGTAGGCAAGACACACTTGTCTTTGTACTTCTCACCTGGTTGCCGCCACACCCGCTTGACACCATCTGAACCAAATACGTATAGCTATGACTAAGCATCGCTTGTGATGTGAAACACGTTAACGCTTATCTGTACCTGTATCTCTGTACTCGTATGACTGCCATGGAATTTTCAAAATAAAGTTGTTGAAGCAGAGTGCGGCCGTCCAGCTTTTCCTTGTAACCGTTCTAGAAGACTTGGCTTGAAGTCACTAGGGAGAAATTTGGAGCTCCAGTGTTGCCAGATAGCCAAGATTTTTTTCATTTTGTCCATTAATTTGGCTTAAATTTTCTCATGTAGCATAACCGCATTAAATCAAATTTTTTGTTGATTACAGAGAGTATGAATGACTTCCAAGTACGTGCAATTGTTTTCTTAGCTGCTGTCAGGACATGGAGAAGGAGCTTAAAGCTATTTTTGGAAATACCAGGTGGTTTGAAATTTAATAGAGAATGTTGGACAGAGGGACAGAGGGATTGGGGAGTCAAAAAGCTCAGAGATCAACTAAAACATTTTAGGCCAAAATTGTCTTACTATAGGACATGTCCACCAGGTGTGGAAAAAGGTTCTCACCCAACCACACCTCCTAAAACATATCGGTTGGTATCCAGGCACCCAATGGGCAATCTTGGAAGGTGCCGTGCACCAAGGTTCTATAATTAATTTCCACTGCAAGTACATTTCAAAAACATATCTGGGACAAATCCCATGCATCCAGTTCTAGGCCTAGCTCTTGGGTCCAATTCTGTGTATAAATGGGAAGTTGCTGTGAGGAAGGAGTGCAGTGAAAAACAAAGTTGAGAGATCATCCATGGTACATGGTGATCGGAGTTGCATTTGCAGTCAAAGAAGGTAAGCATCAAGCGATCCTCCAGTTTGTGAACACTTAAGTGTTTTATTTGAAAGTAACTAAAGAGCTCACTATTAGTGAGTTCCGTTCCTTATTGCAATGACTGGAACATTCTGACTCTGTCATTGGTATAGAAGTGTATAACTTGAGCGAGGTTCCTTTGAGTCCATTCTTTATAAAACATGGGAAACTGGAACCTAGGTGGGAAAGTAGGATTATGGGTAAGAAACATTAGGGGCTTACTAGGAGATTGATGGTTTGTCAAGTATATAATTGCATCCCAAGTCTGGAGTGTAGTATTTGCAATGGGATTGGAGATCGAGCACCTGTCTGAATGGTGAAGCCATAAGAGGTTATGAATCCGTAGAGGGTCCCATTTGGCTGCCACACGTGCTACCCATATCGGGGTGGAAGTATTTTTATCTGTAGAAATCCTTCGCACTCATCAATGTACTTTCCTGTTCACATTATTTCTCTTTGTTTGGAATTCTTACTATGTCAGACACTAAATTTCAATTCACAGCTGAATATCTGAATGTAGCTGTTTGCACCACAGTAAAATGACAGCAATTTTGCCACTTACAGTGCCAGCAAGAGGTGGAAGCCAGCTGTGGAATCAATGTCTATTTATTTCTCCCCCCCTGCCCAAAGTGACTGGCAAACCAATACCTTCCCATGTCATGTTTACTGAAGCATTAAAAATGTGGCTACTTTAACTGAGTCTCTACCATAACCCCTCCTCTTAAAGTGTCACTAAACCCACATCATAAAAAAAACTATCAATAAATGGTGTATTACATGCTGTTCATATTCACTCAGTCACTATGAGATTTGTTTTCTGAATTCTGCAAAAAACCTGGTTGATCCCTGCTGTTCTCTATCTCATCACATCTGAGCAGCCCTTGCAACTATAGAATCACACGTATACACAGTGGTAAATGACAGCTACACTCCCTCACTCCTCCTCATGCCCACAAATTAACTAAACACACTGTAGACTGATGGAGGCTTCACCTCCCTCTTATGCTAAGACACAGGCTGGAGGGGCGTGACATAGCCTGTGTCTGACAGAAATCTGCTCATACCATGTTATTGCCAAAAAAAATAATAAAGATTTGATTTTAACTGTATATTTGCATGACAATTTAAAACAGTTTATTAATCTTAGTTATTTATTTTCACTCTGTATTCCAAAGGCCCCCTTTTTTTTTTTAACATGTGACCAGCAGCAGAGGACTAGAAGCTCCACCTGCTTATGTTTCCCTGCAGACAGGCTGGGAAAGAGCTGGATCATATGACCGTTGTATACCGATTAGGAAAAAGGTACTTCAATTTCTTTTTGATTAGCCACTTGACCTCCAGAAGATTTACCCACTTCATAACTAGGCCATTTTTTGTGATACAGCACTGCGTTAATTTAAAAGGTCCATAAAGACATGGATGAGCGAGTTTGGGGTGTAGGAACTTGACTGGCCTGCACAGAGTCCTGACCTCAAGCCGATAGAACACCTTTGGGATGAATTAGAGCAGAGACTGCGAGCCAGGCCTTCTTGTTCACATCAGTGCCTGACCTCACAAATGTGCTTCTGGAAGAATGGTCAAACATTCCCATAGACACACTCCTAAACTTTGTGGACAGCCTTTCCAGAAGAGTTGAAGCTGTTATTGCTGCAGAGGGTGGGCCAACTCAATATTGAACCCTACAGACTAAGACTGGGATGCCATTAAAGTTCATGTGCGTGTAAAAGCAGGCGTCCCAATACTTTTGGTAATATAGGGTATATGTGATTCTGCCCAGGAGGTCCGTCCTGTAGCAGTACATCTACTATGGGGTGGTCCAAAAGTGGTTAAAATAATTATATAGCCATCATCCATATTCAGAAAGAGAAGGGGATAATGTAAATTAAACAGTGTGTGTTTAGTATCACTTTAAGCTGCATCTTTGAAATACTGTAGAAAACAGGTTAACTAATCATATGACCTGATATTGGAAGATGACTTTAGGTACTTTACTATTTATTTTCGGGAAAAGTTTTGATACAGCTGCTGGCTTTCACTCGCCAGTATGGTGTCTTTTGACTTTAGGGGACTGCAGTAATGTTGTGCAGTAACCAACAGAAATTTTGTGAGTCTTAGGTTTTGAATAAAAATGGAAATAAAAATAGTTTTTCAGAATAGTTATATGGACAACTGGTCCTTTAGAGCAGCATTTTTCAACCATTTTAACTCAGAATAAACCTTGAAATAACTTTCTTGTCTTTGGGAATCCCTACTAATAATATATCTACAGCTAACAGTATATTAAAGTGGTTGTCAACCCATGACAACCACTTTAACCTACAGGTAAGCCTATAATAAGACTTACCTGTAGGTTCTCTGCATATCTCCCAAACCTGCACGGTTTAGGAGATATATAGTGTACTTGCATATACCCAGGTCATCAGGCACACGCGCAGTGAAGGAACGGCCTCCATGAGATCGTGTGGTGACTGGCGGCTCCCGCGCACATGCGAGGGAGTAATGTCACGGGACTCCGGCCAGTCACAGAGCCGGAGATCGCGGCCCCGGAAGGAAGAGGGGCAGAAGATGGACAAGGCCTGGAGCGGGGACATCGCTCGACATCGCAGGCTTCCAATGCAGGTAAGTGGCACATAATGGGCTAATATGCAATGCATACTAGCCCATTATGCTTTTACATTGCAGGGTAACATAGAGGAAGTAAAACCCATCAGGGTTTACTTCCTCTTTAATGTGACGTTCAATAAGAAGAATGCTCCTTACATTTGTGGGCAATAGGAACAATCATTTCCTTATGCGTAGCTAAAAATATAATTGGAAAGATTGTCCCTTACATTGGCGGTCAGTGGGAAGAATGCTTCTTGTATTGGTGGGCAGTAGGAAGAATACCCCCCTTACAGATAAAATAGCTAAAGAGATAATTGGTGTTAGTGGTTCCTTATCTGAGAGCAGTGGCGGCTGGTGAAGTTTTAGGATGGGGGGGTGCCAGACCCCACCCTTCCTTTTTGACCCCTCCTACTTATAAGCCCCACCCCTTGTCAAATCCACCCACTCCGTCCCCTGTATTCCACATATTGTGTCAGGAGTACACAGCTCAGCATCACAGGACACAGTATACAGCTCAGGACACAGTATACAGCTCAGCATCACAGGTGGGGTATATATCAGCCAGTATCACAGGACACAGTATAGAGCCCCATCATCACAGGTGGGGTATATAGCAGCCAGTATCACAGGTGGCGTACATTGCAGCCAATATCACAGGTGGGGTACTTTGCAGCCAATATCACAGGTGGGGTACTTTGCAGCCAATATCACAGGTGAGGGTACTTTGCAGCAAGTATTACAGGTGGGGTACTTTGCAGCCAATATCACAGGTGGGGTGCTTTGCAGCCAGTATCACAGGTGGGGTACTTTGCAGCCAGTATCTCACAGGTGGGGTACTATGCAGCCAGTAACACTGGTGGGGTACTGTCACACACCTGATGGTGGAGTCTGTCTTATGCAGGAAGCAACCACTCTAACTGCCCTGGTTCAGGAACCCCTGGTAGAACAGACAGAGGGTTCGGGAGCACAGGGGGGCAAAAGGGTTGGACTGGTTCACTGGTGGTGGTGTGAGAGGTCTGGTAGAGGCTCATGCAGATAGAATAGTGGTGCAGGCAGGGGTTGGCAACTGGCTGGCAAAGCGGTACAGAAGGTGCAGGCAGAAGAGTCGTCAGGTACAGGCAGGGTCATCAACAGGCGGGCAGCAAAGTACACAAGGATCAGACAAAAGAGTTGCCGTGGGCAAGCTGGGGGTCGGTGCAGGCAGAGATCAATCAAAGTCAAAGACAAGCCGGGTCTCAGGAACAGGTAATCGGGATACAGGTCACTCTGGAACATACAAATGCTGTAGAATGGACAGCACTGGCTTCAGGGTGTTGTCTGCTTAAATGGGCCATTTGGCACCATCGCCAGGCACACACGCACAGACGCGCACGGACCCGGTTTCAAGACACAGTCTCTACTTTGCAGCCAGCATCACAGGTGGGGTACTCTGTAGCCAGTAACGCAGGTGGGGTACTTTGCAGCCAGTATTACAGGTGGGGTAAATTGCAAAGTCCCGCACTTACCCCATTTAATAGGCAGGCAGGACAGCAGGCTGTCAGCGTGCAGAGACCGGCTTGCGGAGAGTGGGCTGGAGCCTGTCCCCATCAGTCCATCGCTCATCACACGGTCAGGGCCTACGTGGGAGTCACGTCCGCCGCCATAGTGACCCACCCACCGCATCCATGCCATCCAATCACACTGAGCCACAGACTCAGGGCAGCCAATCAGACTATGAATGTGCGCCTGTTCAGCACACATCCA
Organism: Glandirana rugosa; assembly: GCA_018402905.1. NCBI lineage: Eukaryota > Metazoa > Chordata > Amphibia > Anura > Ranidae > Glandirana > Glandirana rugosa. The sequence continues at coordinate 98,668 of BLSH010418757.1, read as the reverse complement.
TAGTCTTTAATGGCTGACCAATAGGCTCACTACTTGGCTGTCAGGTGACAGCCAAGGAGCCAGAAAAAAAAAAAGTCAATGTACCGGCACCTCCTGTAGGGGCCGGGCTGACTTTTTTTTTTCTTAGCCAGCGGGGAGGCGGTGCCTAAGCACCCCTTATAGACCGGCTGCCCCTATCTGAGAGCCCATAATCGCTCATTGCTCAAGGAACCTCCAGCAAACTCTGGAGGAAACCTAGGGCTCCACAGAGCATTGGTTGAATAAAGGCTGGTTTATAGTATAGTGCAACTGGAGTACTAGATGCCTGTTAAGGCTGGTACACACTATGGGAAAATTGGGTGGACGATTGTCCAATTTTCCTCGTTATTTTCACAGCAAGTCAAAACCAAGGAAGGGGAAATAATGTACGAAAATTCTCATGCGACAAAGGCTTTTTTTTGTTGTTTGTTTCTGATCATGCACAGCCTTTCGTTTCTGATTTGTCATTCGAAAATGGTACACATTAACCACTTCAGCCCTGGAAGGATTTCCCCCTTTAGGACCAGAGCACTTTTTCCGATTTGGCACTGCGTTGATTTAACTGACAATCGCGCGGTCGTGTGACACTGTATCCAAACAAAATTGTGGTATTTGATCACCTCTGCGTCACTTCTGATCCCCGCTATAAACAAAAAAAGAGCGACAATTTTGAAAAAAAAAAAACAATATTTCTTGCTTTTGGCTAAAATACATATTAAAAAAAATATGTATAAAAAAACAAATTTATTCATCAGTTTTGGCCAATATATATTCTTCCTCATATTTTTGGTAAAAAAAAAATCACAATTGGCGTTTATTGATTGTTTTGTGCAAAAGTTGCCACGTTTACAAACCATGAGAATTTCTGAGGTTTTATTTATTTATTTTTTTTACTAGTAATGGCGGTGATCTGCGATTTTTAATGGTACTGCGACATTGAGGGGGAAATGGACACTTTTGACACTTTTTCGGGACCATTGGCATTTATACAGCGCTCAGTGCTATGAAAATGCGCTGATTACTGTTTAAATGTCACTGGCAGGGAAGGGGTTAACACTAGGAGGCGATCAAAGGGTTAACTGTTCCCTGGGATGTGTTACTTACTGTGTGGGGGCTGCGCTGAGTGGAGGAGGAGAGTGATTGCTGTTCCCATATACAGGAAGCATGCGATCGCACACCTTCTCCCGTTAGAAACGGAGATTTACACACACGGATCCCCGTTCTGTCACTGCGGGGGAGCGATCGCAGGTAGGCGGCGGACATCGAGTCCGCCCTACCCGCTCCCTGGCTCCCCCCATACACAGTGAGCGTTCCTCCAGAAGCGTGCGCTCAAGATTTCGCAATCTAGCAGCCACCACCAGGTGACGGCGATATCGAGCCAAGTTGCCGCCGTCAATCCACGGTCAACAACTGGTAAACGACGATCGTTTTCTGTACATACGGGAAAAATGTTGCCGTTCGTCCCTTCAGAAATTTTCATTTTCAAAGTCTGAATCAGATGTTGAATGTTGTGTACACACTATACGAAAAACGAACGATTGTGCATTGTACGGAATTTTTCTTCCAATTTTCTGATATGTTCAAAGCACAAGCAAGAAGCAACAGCCAATTACCCTAAAATTTCAAGATTCACATAGAACTTACACCAAATAAATGAAGCTCCCCTTTGACCATTTCCACCCAACTTTATTCAGTCTTGTTCATGGCCAGGCTACCTTTGATGAGTTTCCTGCTGGGACTGATGAATTATACATTAGAAAGGTCTATATACTTATTACTGTGTTTCCCCATTCACTGGCTCATTCAACAGTGTTAATAAATCGGATTCCCTACAGAAATGCTTGGTCAGGATATTTGTGTTCGGTTATCACTAAAGTCTTCTCCTCTTTCCATAACACATTGTGGTGACAGCTTGCATTAAATTAATGACAAATACCTAACTTTAAGATTACACATGTTCTGGCTTTAATGCACTGTCTAAATTGAAATCCCAAACAGGTGATTACTACGTTTTGGCTTCCTCAGCGAAACAGCCATTAAGGACATTGTGATGGTCCAAGGGCCATATTTCCAACAGCCATTTGGCTCGAGCTTTTAGGACAGGGACCAAGATTTTAATTAAATTTCTATGAGATGATGGATGTTGTTCTTTAATGCAAGAATATGTGCTACATTAACAAGACTGTCTGCGTCATTTCCATCTGCAGCCACACAAAAAGGAACCTCTGCAAATGTCCAGACGTGAACAATTACAAACATCAATCCAATTCTTTCTTGTGTTATCTTTCTGCCAGCTGGGAAACATTGGCATGTGGCCTTAGATGTCATTATACCGTTTTTTTCTTTATTTATTTAAGTTTTAAGAGTTTTGGCCCATGACATTGAGATGCCACTAATTAATGGAAATAGTTTTAGAAGGGGTGGTATTTTTTATCTCAGTGTACATGTCATGAAGTCCTATGTGTTTGGCTCAGCCTTGTTTAAAGTGATAGTGAACTTCTGCAGTATATACACATTACATGCAGTATTAAGGCTTGTGGATTTTTACAAAAGGGAGGCTTTTACTGCTAAATAACATGCTTAAAATGTTTTCAATGCACATTTTTGGGAACATTGTTGTTAAAATGAATAGTCTGGCGGCAGGGTCTCTTTAACCACTTGCCGACCAGTCACGTACACGCTACGTCACTGGACTTCAAGTGGTTATACTGGGATGACGCCTGCAGCTGCAGGCATCATCTGGGTACCGTTTATTTAGGGCTGACAGTTGGCTCTCTTGTAAAAGCGATCCTAGTGGTTAACTAACCACTGGTTTGCTTTTACAAGTAGTGGGAGCGGATGTTCCCACCAACGTTCCCAACAAGGTCACTCGTCCCACCGGGAGTCCCATGCGACCAGCCAGCGCTTCCATCAGCTCATCCCATAGCCGCAAAAGGACCAGTTCAGCTTTGTTCGGCTCTGTGATATAGTAACCCAGAAGCAATGACCTTACATCACTTTTCCAGTTTACCCCGGATGTAAACAGCGTCATTTTTAAAAATCAAAAGAAATAGATTACACCAATCTTGGTATAATCAAATGCTTTTAGGGGCAGAGGAGGGATCTGGGGTCTTATAGACCCCAGATCTCTCCATAAAGAGTATCTGTCACATGCCTCTTGCTTTCACAAGGGATGTTTACAATCCTTCTAACAGCAATAAAATTGATAAAAAAAATTAATACAACAGTGTAAAAATAAAAAAATAATAATAAAAAATGTTTTAAGGTGCCCGTGTTCTCCCATGCTAGCAGGCAAGGTGAACGCACTTGTCGGTCCCACATGCACACAAGCATCGATCATCTCACACATCTGAGGTATCACTGCGAACCTCAGATCATGGGCAGTGATTCTAGCACCAGATCTCCTGTGTAAATCTAAAATGGTAACCGGTAAAGGCTTTTAAAGCCTATGGATAGTAAAATTTACATTGTTGCCATTGCACGGGCATGCACAATTTTAAAGTGTGATATGTTTGGTATCTACTTGGCGAAACATCATCTTTTATAGTTTTTCAAAAAAATTGTTTGTTGTGTTTTTTTTTGCATTAAAAATTGTGTTTGAGTGAATACCATATGACAAAAAAATTGCAGAACCCACCAATTTATTCTCTAGGGCCTCTGCTTTAAAAAAAAAAACCATATATAATGTTTGGGGGTTCTAAGAAATTTCCTGGCAAATAATACTGATTGTTACATATAAATAAATAGTTCCAGAAAAGACCTGGTCTCAGGCTTGGTTCACATTGGTGCGATGTGAGAACCTTCTGAATCCACTGTGGGTTCTCGCATCGCAGCTGACTCGCAGGCACTTCACACTGCCATATGCGAACTGCTGGGAGTGTCAATACAATGTTAGACGCCCCCAGATCGGTTTACATATTGCAGTGCGAACTGTCAATTCGGACATGAATTGGATCGCATGGGTGTACGACTTTGGTCCCAATGCAATGTGAATTCATGCAATCTGTATGGCTGAATTCGTATCGCACAGACATCACATGTGATTTGCACAGCAGTGCGTTGCGAATCACATGCAATGTCGGAGGGCACACCAGTGTGAACCCAGCCTTAAACTGGTTTTAATAATCATATTAAAGGAACAGGAGAGCAGATTTCTTTTTGGATGTGCAAGCCCCAGGCCATCATGTTTAACTTTACTTTATTACTTGAAGATCTCCCTGAGTATGTGGAATGTATGCAACACAATGTAAAGTAGCATGCACCCACACAATTATGATAATGCTGTTATATACATTTGAGCTGGTTGGTGACAACTTGACTAGAGTGTCTAAAATATTGTAAGGAGTAGCATAGACCAGTGTGACCACATCTGTGAAAAGAGATATTGATATTTGAAATGAGAATTTAATTTCCTTTATTACATATCCTTGATAATTCCACAGTGGATATGGCAACAGTTCAAAGCAAGGGTATTATGGAGCTGGAAAGATTCCAGATATGGACATCTAAATAAAAGGAGTGGAGTTTGGAGGCTCCTATGAAGATATGCTCACTGCAATTTACAAAACATGGGAAGCATGCCTATAATGACTTTATTAAAGGCCATTTCTGGCGTTTTTTTATAATGCTCAATGTACTGTAGGACATTTTAAATTGTTTTTAAACCCTAACCACAAACTGCTCCTATTTGCTTGTAACACAAGTGCTGTGTTACATTGGTTCGAGACATGCAAGAAAATACCTGTTAGAAATTCAGAGATGTCCTGTTTATGCATAAAATTATATTAGACCAAACTTATTAAATAATTACACTCAAAAGTGTAAAGTGGTGCAACCAAAAGTGTAACACAAAAATATCTTTCCACTACTCATCTGGTGAGTCAAGCCATTTTCATTAGACAAGGTAATGGCAGGTGGCAGGGTTTAGTCTTGAAAGCAAATACATTTTGTTACAGTTATAAAGTAAAACTGCTTTCAAAGAGGAGCACAGATGGCAGTATATTGGCTCTTGGCACTAAGAAACTGGCATTGATAATGTTTGGTTTGGGGGTTTCAGCACTGAAATAAAAAAAACTGACCCTACATACCATAACTCATAATCTTAAAGCTCATCTTCATCTACCCCCTTCCCTCCACCCTCCCTTCCAGCAGAAAAATCACTGTACACTTAACATTTTTGGAACTGTATTTTGGCTGCTCACATAATTTCCAGGGCCCTTCCTCTTCAGTTTCAGCACTGGGGTTCCATGGAAAATACTGTGGAGTATGGCACTCACACAGTGATGTAAGTGGCATGCTCTACAGCAGTGTTTTTCAACCTTTTACGGCGAAGTACCCCTGCAAGTCTAAAAAAAATGTCCCAAGTACCCCCGTCTCGAAAAAGTGATGGGCACTGAGAGGAGGCACTGATAGACTGCACTGAGATGCGGCACTGAGAGGAGGCACTGATAGACTGCACTGAGGAGGCACTGAGAGGAGGCACTGATAGACTGCATTGAGGAGGCACTGAGAGGAGGCACTGATAGACTGCATTGAGGAGGCACTGAGAGGAGGCACTGATAGACTGCATTGAGGAGGCACTGAAAGGAGGCACTGATAGACTGCACTGAGAGGAGGCACTGATAGACTGCACTGAGAGGAGGCACTGATAGACTGCACCGAGAAGGCACTGAGTGGAGGCACTGATAGACTGCACTAAGAGGAGGCACTGGGTGGAGGCACTGATAGACTGCCCTGAGAGGAGGCACTAATAGACTGCACTGAGGAGGCACTGGTAGACTGCACTGAGAGGAGGCACTGAGTGGAGGCTCTGAGAGGAGGCACCGAAAGGAGTCACTGAGGAGACACTGAGTGGAGTCACTGAAAGGAGGCACTGAGGAGAGGCGATGAGAGGAGGCACTGAGAGGAGGCACTGAGAGGAGGCACTGAAAGGAGACACTGGGTGGAGGTACTGAGGGAAGTCACTGAGGAGGTAGTGAGAGGAGGCACTGAGAGGAGGCCCTGAGGAGAGGCACTGAGGAGGCACTCAGGAGGCACTGAGAGGAGACACTGAGAGGCACTGAGAGGAGGCACTGAGGAGAGGCACTGAGGAGAGGCACTGAGAGGAGGCACTGAGGAGAGGCATTGAGAGGAGGCACTGAGGAGAGGCATTGAGAGGAGGCACTGAGGAGAGGCATTGTGAGGAGGCACTGAGGAGAGGCACTGAGAGGAGGCACTGAGAGGAGACACAGAGGAGGCACTGAGAGGAGGCACAGAGAGGAGGCACTGAGGAGAGGCACTGAGGAGAGGCACTGAGAGGAGGCACTGACAAGGCACTGAGGAGAGGCGCTGAGAAGAGGCACTGAGGAAAGGCACTGAGGAGAGGCATTGAGAGGAGGCACTGAGGGGAGGCACTGAGGAGTCACTGAGAGGAGGCACTGAGGAGAGGCACTGAGGAGAGGCACTGTGGAGAGGCACTGATGGCTGGGCATACTGTCATGTGCAGACAGGACTCACTTTTTTGCAGAGCCTCAGCAGTCATCTTCACATGTGGCAGGCAGGGACATCCAAGGCGCGCTGGAGAGCAGGAGGAGCCGGGAGGAGGGAGGACATGGTGCCTGCCCCGTCAGTCAGCCCTGTGAAACATCTTCCGCAATGGGCTGCACTGATAGCAGGACTTTGCCGTCAGCCTGACACTCCCCCCCCCCCCCACACACACATGGGGCAGACCGCTTCCCCCGTTCGTAGTACAGTGTGCGTGCGGGGGGAGAGACTTGGGGACAGAGCAGTGCACGTACCCCCTGCCCGTGGTGCGCGTACCCCCAGGGGTACACGTACCATGGGTTGAGAAACCCTGCTCTACAGGATCCTGCTGTGAACCTAAACTGATATGATGATGGCCCCACCATGACAGCCTGGGTCCAAAGTAGGTTGGTTGAATGCTTTAAATCTGCAGGGAAATAGCTTTTTCAATATTGTCCAAAGGACTTCATTGCATCCCTACAGTCCTTCACTGAATGTAAACAGTTCCTAGTTCCTCAAAGCTTAACGTGGAACTTTAGTTGGAAAATGAAGTCCTGCTATATCACTTCAGGATGACCCTTTTGCAGTTATAGCTATGTAAAACCTTAAGAATAAGTGCCTATACTGTTTAAAACCCAGTAATACACTCTCACCCTGCTTTGCACACACTCAGTTGCTCTAATATTCGGCATTGTGCCAAAAATGTAGAGGCAGATCTGCTGACAGCATAAAGATTTAATGCTGCTCAGGGCTCTGGACTTCAGCAAAGGGCAGCCAATATACAGCACACACTAATTTTGGTACCATAATTATCAATGTGAAATGTACAGTATCTGACAAAATTGAGTACACCCCTCACATTTTTGTAAATATTTTATTCTATCTTTTCATGTGACAACACTGAAGAAATGACACTTTGCTACAATGTAAAGTAGTGAGTGTACAGCTTGTATAACAGTGTAAATTTGCTGCCCCCTCAAAATAACTCAACACACAGCCATTAATGTCTAAACACTTGGCAACAAAAGTGAGTACACCCCTAAGTGAAAATGTCCGAATTGGGTCCAAAGTGTCAATATTTTGTGTAGCCACCATTATATTCCAGCACTGCCTTAACCCTCTTGGGCATGGAGTTCATCAAAGCTTAGAGACCTTGCACTCCTCCACCATCTATTTGAGGATGCCCCACAGATGCTCAATAGGGTTTAGGTCTGGAGACATACTTTGCCAGTCCATCACCTTTACCTTCAGCAAGGCAGTAGTCATCTTGGAGGTGTCTTTGGGGTCGTTATCATGTTTCCAGTCTCTGAAGGGAGAGGTATGTCACAATACATGTTGGCATTCATCGTTCTCAATTAACTGTAGCTCCCCAGTGCCGGCAGCACTCATGCAGTCCCAGACCATAACACTCCCACCATCATGCTTGACTGTAGACAAGACATCCTTGTCTTTGTACTCCTCACCTGGTTGCTGCCACACACACTTGACACCATCTGAACCAGATAATTTTATCTTGGTCTCATCAGACCACAGGACATGGTTCCAGTAATCCATGTCCTTAGTCTGCTTGTCTTCAGCAAACTGTTTGCGGGCTTTCTTGTGCATCATCTTTAGAAGAAGCTTCCTTCTGGGAGGACAGCCATACAGACAAATTTGATGCAGTGTACGGTGTATAGTCTGAGCACCTACAGGCTGACATCCCCCCACCCCTGCAACCTCTGCAGCAATGCTGGCAGCACTCATACATCTATTTCCCAAAGACAACCTCTGGATATGATGCTGAGCACATGCATTTAACTTCTTTGGTCGACCATGGTGAGGCCTGTTCTGAGTGGAACCTGTCCTGTTAAACCGCTGTATGGTCTTGGCCACTGTGCTGCAGCTCAGTTTTAGGGTCTTGGCAATCTTCTTATAGCCTAGGCCATCTTTATGTAGAGCAACAATTCTTTTTTTTCAGAGCCTCAGAGAGTTCTTTTCCATGAGGTGCCATGTTGAACTTCCAGTGACCAGTATGAGTGAGTGAGAGCGATAATACTAAATTTAGCACACCTGCTCCCATTCACACCTGGTGCCTTGAAACACGAATGAGTCACATGACACCAGGGAGGGAAAATGGCTAATTGGGCCCAATTTGGACATTTTCACTTAGGGGTGTACTCACTTTTGTTGCCAGCGGTTTAGACATTAATGGCTTTGTGTTGAGTTATTTTGAGGGGACACCAAATTTACACTGTTTTACAAGCTGTACACTCACTACTTTACATTGTAGCAAAGTGTAATTTCTTCAGTGTTGTCACATGAAAAGATATAATAAAATATTTACAAAAATGTTCCTTGCTAAAGTATCATATTTTATAGCTGCTCTTGAATTCCTGGGGTAGGGGAAAATTTCCATAAACGGCTTAAAATGATCTAGTCATGCTTGACGGCAATAATCAGAATAAAAGGCTTGCTATCTACACCCTTCAATCTCCGATGATGTCGAATGATGAAATGCGTAAGACGGAACCTGTGCGTCACCTTGCTACCTTCGGATCAGCTACACAGTAGCGTTAACTATACAGGCGCTGTTCTGCCTTCCATAATGTGAGTACATCTGTCCATTCGTTTTTGTATTAACAATACGGTGTTGCACGATGGAGTCTTTTCCCCTTGTGTTTATCAACTAGGATACCTTTGTGTGAAACAAAGGTTACGGGACAACAGTGAACACATTCATCTTATAATACACACAGTAACCCTTCGGAGCACAGAGCCGATGAGATACTGTGTATGGTGTGGGAAGCTCTAGCACACTAAGGGAGCCCTGAAAAGCTTGACTTTAATGCTCCATCTGGTCATCTTCATTTAGGACTGAATTAAGTTTTTCTTGTTGTCCACAAACTCGATATTACTATTTCTCACCTTGGATCATATGCTGGAAACTTGTATACATTATGTGATAACTTTCTGTATTTTTCTATACCAATATAGTGACTAGGAAGCACATACAATTGTTTACTTAATACCGGGCGCTTTTGAGCTGATTTGCACTTTTTAACCACTTGTAACAAGAGCATTCTAACCTTTGCAGTTTTGCACACTGACAGCACCAACATACAAATAAAGAGTATTACACCTACACCTATTTGACTCACATTACACCACTTGGCGCTTTTGGACCAATTGGCGCCTTACAACCACTTGGGAATCTATTCCACTTTTACTTTTATTATTATTGTCTTTTGCATTTTTTGCACATCTTAGCAATAGGGCGTACTTACAATATTACAACCCTGATACTTGTTTTATTCTCACCTGGCACTTTTTAGCTGATTCACACTTTATGAATACTTGCACTATGAAACCATAAGTGTGTCATAAGAGATAGTTGGTGAAAATTATTTCTCAACTATCAGATCCATTTTAGCACTTTTTTGCACTTTCTTCATAAACGGCAGAACCAGTCCACTATATCCATTTATCTTTCCACATTAGGCACTTGTTAGTGTCTTAGTGAGGGCAGCAGCCAAACTCGGCAAAATAGAGGATCCGTTACAACACTCCATAGCTCAGTCTTTTGCGCGGTATCAAACCCCCCCCCTTTTTTTCTCATTAATGGCTGTGTGCTGAGTTATTTTGAGGGGACAGCAAACTTACACTGTTATACAAGCTGTACACTCACTACTTTACATTGTAGTAATTTCTTCATTGTTGTCAAATGAAAAGATAGAATAAAATATTTACAGAAATGTTCCTTGCTACGAGTAAAGTTAAGATTTAAACTATCTGCTCAGCACCACACAGGATTTCCTAGGTAAAGAGGCATCTTGTAGTCCTCCTGCGATGACTGGTCGTATCTTATAGCTGTTCTTGAATTCCTGGGGGTAGGGGAAAATTTCCTTAAATGGCTTAAAATGATCTAGTTTTGCTTGAAGGCAATAATCAGAATAAAAGGCTCGCTATCTACACCCTTCAACCTTCATAACAGCACACAACAGGGTTGACCACTTTCACCATATTGACTTTAGAACCTCTCCTAAGCCAAATATGAAGTAACCCTAACATCAAGGGCATCCCCACAAAAATAGGTGAACACAAGGTGGCGGGTTATGCAGATGACTTATTATTTTTCATCACACAACCTCTCACCACCCTACCAAACCAGTAGCTATGAACTTGAACTTACTGCATATTCTGCTGACAGCCCTACAGTGTAATTTCCCGTTTAAGTGGAATCCAACACAGCTTCAATGCTTAGGGATCTTTCTCACCCCAAGGTAAGTGACCTCTTCGCTGACAATTATCAGCTTTTCATGGCTCAGACTAGGAGGGACCTGAGTATCTGGTCGACTAAACTGAGGTCTTGGTTTGGCAGAAGTAGCACTCTTAAAATAACTGCCCTACCCTGCCTGCTCTACTTATACCAGACCCTATCAATATATGTTCCCAGTTTCTTCTTGAAACAATTGAGGAGTATATTTGGGAAATTCTTGTGGGCAACCAAGGCACACAGAATTCTTTAACAACTTCTAACAAAACCCAAGTCCTTAGGAGGCATTGGCTTACCGGTCATTTTTTTTTTTTCAAATATGAATGTTTATTCAACTTCCACAGTGCATACAAGGTCACATCAACCACATTATACAGACTGTACAAAAGAAACAAACAGTATTCTTGGTTGAGAGAGACTTCTGGGATCATTGTTATCACAAGAAACGTATGACAAAGGGAGATATGCAGTTCAGAAAAATGTTGTAAAGGTTAGTATATCTCGAATGGTCGTTTATTTTACCTCCCTCTTTTTATTATATAGTCAGTTTCACTAGAAGAAGCAAGTGTGGCCTCCATGCACTTTCCACTTTTCCATTAACGGTAAAATAGAACGAAAAACTGCAGACAAAGAAAGAAGAAAAGAAAAAGAGTGGGTGAAGGGGGGAGGATCCCTACAGGGAGGGAGGGGGTAGGGTAGGAGAGAAGGTGTGGTGGGGGGGGCGAGGGCCAGAAAGATGGTACTGGCTTTGGTCTAGTTGGGAGGGGGCAGTTGAGTCTAGTATCAAAGGGGAGTCAACCGACTCATCCCATTCCTAAGAGGGCTTTTCCCTCCTCTGAGAGAACGAAATGATTCCAGAGCTTCCACGTCTTGGAATGTTTCTCCTGCTGATGTTTTGCTGAGAGTACCAAATCCTCTAATTTATTGATATCCTCTATCCTCCTGTACCACTCGGCAGGTGTCGGGGCTGACTGTGACTTCCAGTGAAGGGGGATACACGCCTTTGCCGCATTCAAAAGGTGGCGGACTATGGATTTTCGATATGTTTTGGCTGTGACGGGAGCTGCGTGTAATAGAAAAAAGGCAGGGTCGCTTGTAATTTCGTAGTCTACCATCCTCTGGATGACCTCCTTTACGGTTGCCCAGAACGGGACAATTTTTGGGCAAGTCCAGAATATATGAAGTAACGATCCTCTGTCCCCCCGGCACCTCCAGCAGAGGTCAGGAGCGGACGGGAAGATCCTACTGAGTCGGTCTGGTGTGAGGTACCATCGTGTAAGCAATTTATAATTGGTCTCCTGGACCTTCGTGCAGATGGATGATTTCAGTGCAAATGTAATGATGTGCTGAATTTGCGCAGGGGTGAACGTACATTGTAGGTCTACTTCCCATTTTTGCAGGAATGGGAGAGTTGGTTGCGTGGGTGGGTCATTTAAGAGGCAGTACGTTTTGGAGATAACTTGGGTCAGTTCTCCGTCCTCCGAGCAATACTCCTCGAAAGTAGTAAGGGGTCTATTAAAGTGTTGCGGGGAGGGCAGAGAGTTGAGGAAATGTCGTAGTTGGAGGGTTGACCAGAACGGGATCCTGAAGGGACCCCCACTGTTGCTCAATGTCTCTAGGGAAGGCCAATTCCCTGCCTCCAAGAATTCCCCTGCACAGGTTCGCCCAGCCTGGGTCAGCTGTGTGGCGACTGGGGTACGGAGACCCGTAGGAAACTTGGGATTGCCTATGATGGGGTAAAGTGGGGAATTTGGTGTAGTTAAGCCGTTCTTTGTGCACCTCTGTGCTGCGATGCGTAGTGTCGTTCCCAGAATAGGGTGATTTTTCAATGTGGAGGGAAGGTCTGCGTAACACCACAGGGCCCCTTTCAATGGTATCTGTGTCTGTGATTGTTCCAGGGAGACCCAGAGTTTCGAGTGACCATGGCGACGCCAGTCCACCACTCGGGACAGGTGGGTGGCGTGGCAATAGTTCTTAACGTTGGGAACTGCCAACCCCCCACATCTTTTGGAGAGTGACATAAGGTGTTTAGAGAGGCGTGGTTTTTTATTTGCCCAAATAAATTTAACAAATAAAGCATGGATTTGTTTAAAATAGGCTGGCGGGATGTGTATCGGGAGGGCCTGGAAAAGATAAAGGAGTTTAGGTAATATACACATCTTGATTAGGTTGCATCGACCGAACCATGAGTGTAGGCCTTTGTGCCAGGTGTTTAGTAAAAGTTGTATCTTGGTCAGCATGGGTGGAAAGTTAAGGGCGTACGTATGTTTTAGGTTTGCTGGGATCGAGGTGCCCAGGTAACGCAGGGCTGACTTTGCCCATCTGAACTGGAAACTTGATTTTAAGGAGGATTGAAGGGTGGGCGGTAATGCCACGCCCATGGCTTCTGATTTAGTGAAATTGATCTTTAAGTTCGATAGTGCCCCGTATCGCGTAAATTCCGTCATCAGATTTGTGATAGCTTGAATTTCTAGTTAAAGTGATTTAGTCT
>BLSH010418757.1:61970-67358 GCA_018402905.1 Glandirana rugosa | reverse complement strand
TTATGATCGATAGTCGGAACTAATAAATACGTCATATGAGACGTGACTTATGATCAGTGCAGAGTATACTGCATAAATAATCAAGGCTGATAGCTAGTATTCAGTGCAGAGTATACTGTATAATTAATCAAGTCTGATAGCTAGTATTCAGTGCAGAGTATACTGCATAAATAATCAAGGCTGATAGCTAGTATTCAGTGCAGAGTATACTGTATAATTAATCAAGTCTGATAGCTAGTATTCAGTGCAGAGTATACTGTATAATTAATCAAGTCTGATAGCTAGTATTCAGTGCAGAGTATACTGTATAAATAATCAAGTCTGATAGCTAGTATTCAGTGCAGAGTATACTGTATAAATAATCAAGTCTGATAGCTAGTATTCAGTGCAGAGTATACTGCATAAATAATCAAGTCTGATAGCTAGTATTCAGTGCAGAGTATACTGCATAAATAATCAAGTCTGATAGCTAGTATTCAGTGCAGAGTATACTGCATAAATAGCTAGTATTCAGTAAATCATACACAGTATATATAAAATTAAGGCTCATAGTATTCAGTAAATAATATATAGTAATGAAGGCTGATAGCTAGAATTCAGTAACTAATATACAGTATATATAAAATGAAGGCTGGTAGCTAGACAGCTAGATAGCTAAGCTAGTATTCAGTGCAGAGTATAATGTATAAACAATGAAGTCTGATAGCTAGTATTGAGTAAATAATATACAGTATATATAAAATGAAGGCTTATAGTATTCAGTAAATAATACAGTATATATAAAATAAAGGTTTATAGCTAGTATTGAGTAAATGATATATAGTAATGAAGACTCATAGCTAGTATTGAGTAAATAATATACAGTATATTTAAAATAAAGGTTCATAGCTAATATTGAGTAAATAATATATAGTAATGAAGTCTGATAGCTAGTATTCAGTAACTAATATACAGTATATATAAAATGAAGGCTGGTAGCTAGACAGCTAGATAGCTAAGCTAGTATTCAGTGCAGAGTATACTGTATACATAGAATTAAGGTTGACAGCTAGTATAGAACCCCCTTATGGTGTGAAATGCTGGCCATTCACATTCAGGAAGACGTCAGGACCCCATACCTGCACTCTGGCCTCAGTCAGGTCTATCTTGAGGGCCAGCTCCTCCCGGGTGTAGATGTCGGGGTAATGGGTCTCAGCAAACACCCTCTCCAGTTCTTTGAGCTGGGCACTGGTGAAGGTGGTCCTTATCCTCCTCTGCTTCCTCTTCTCGTTCAGTCCTCCGTGATCAGTGAACAGCTTGTAAGGCACTGCAAGGCAGCAAAGACACCGCTATTATAATATATATAGGAGCAATGCAGAGGTACAAATGTCAAAACACCAAAATAAAATAAACCCAAAATAAAAGTACAGGGTATAGTACTGTACATAACACTGTGTAATTCAACTGATCAAAGAAAGAAAAAGTAAAACCTTAGAAGTTTCAGCAGTGTACCGAACCATTCTACATACATGTGTATCAGAATACCATAAATAAGATACAATGAGAAGTTATAAACCCTAAAATGAATGAAGGGATATAGCAATGTATTAAAATATACTAGAACAAGTTATACATTCAATGCCACAACTTATCTATCTATCTATCTATCTATCTATCTATCTATCTATCTATCTATCTATCAGTGTCCCTGATGTGGAGGAGTGTAGTGAAGTAGGACACTACCAGGGTCGGTGCCAGTAGGTGGGCAGGCAGCAGTGCCAGTGCAGTCGGTGTCCAGCGAAGTGGCATGATTTTAGGACAGTGCCTGCGCCATGATGAGTTTTTCTCTGGGGTTATTTAATTATTTGCTCAGCTTTCCGTCTCATCCCGGAGTAAATAAATTATGCCGATCATTTTGGCAGCTTAGGATAATTTTGTTGGCGGTTCGGGTGTGACTCGGATAGTGTAACCCGGTAAGTGAATTACGCCTCGCCTGCAATCGCTTCTAACGTGATAAATTCTTTCATTTGTGTAAGCAAATTTGGTTTGGTAAATACTAAACACATTTCCATTTTCAAATGCAATCAAGGCTCGGTATATACGAGGGGAGAAGGGGCTCTTCTTCCTCGCAGCCACTTACCTGCTGCATAGGGGCTGCTCTGGTGGTCCCTGAGAGTGCCAAGGCTGCAGGATCCGGGGGTGAGGGACGGGCAGCCGGAGGTGGCCCCAAAAGTGGTCCTGATGGGGTTGTACTGGAAGCCACTGGCTTGGCTGCAGGAACTGAAGTCAGCATAGGCAGATGCCAGGCTGGAGGTGTCCATGCCAGCCATACAGGACTCGTAGGCAGAGGAATTGAGGTAAGAATATTCCATTTTATACATTGAAAAGGCTCTGTGCGGCTGACCAAAGAGGGGAAGAAATAGACTAAGCTGGAGGAGGAGGAGGTGGTGGAGGTGGTGGTGGTGGTGGTGGAGGTGGTGATGGTGGTGATGTGCTCTGCTCCACGCCTGCTTCAGCACTGGCCTCCTTACTAGCAGCAGAGCCTCGTTTTATGAAAAAGCCTCCTATGAGATGCCTTGCCTGAGGTCTCTAGAGCATATAGTGCTCATAATAAACTTGGCTCTTTCCACTTGGACAATAGCAAAGCGGTTGGTCTTATTGCTGGCGCTTTTTACATGACAATAACTCATCAGTCTATTGGGCTGGCACTGGGGGGACCTTAGCTGTCCAACCTCCCTATCATTGATTCCCTGCATCTCTAATTAGAATTTAATAGCACACCATTACGTAGCGAGCCCTCCATCCTCCCTTCTAACCAGCTCCCTGCCCTTTAATTCAATCACACTCTGTGCAAATAATGAAAGTTGGGTGACGATTCTCCCTCATCCAATTTCCCCCATGCTTTTAAACCATTTCAACCCATCATATATACCTTGGGCAATAAATTGAGATGCCGGCTTCTAGTTGTTAACTCCTTTTTCTTGCTCCCCTGCAGGCTTCATGTAACAGGAGGAAACCAAAAAATAACTTTTATGATGAGGGTCACCATGACTTTCACCAGTGCCTGGCCCATCAGTGCAGGTAATGATGGCATAGAGGTATGGACTCAGCACCATGGGTGATGGCATAGAGGTATGGGCTCAGCACCATGGGTGATGGCATAGAGGTATGGGCTCAGCACCATGGTCAGGGCACTGCTACAAACTTCCTCTACTTCCTCAGGAGCCCCTGTGGACTGACATCGGCCTGGCAGCAAGGCTGACACTCTAATCGCAGGTGCAAGGCAAGTCTATTCTCTGCTGAGTCTACATACTGCATGCTGGGTCAGAGCAGGTCCCATATAGCCGGTGTCTGGAATAGTATCCTGGATGCACGCTTCTTTTTTTATTATTGTTATTACTATTATTATTATATATACTGCTGTGTTTATTGTAATTTTAAAAAATATAATTTGTCCTTTTTGTGCGGCAATTTACTTTATTTGCTCAGTACATTAAGATGATTATTATTATCATCATTATTATTAATATTACTACTACTGTTGTGTTTATTGCACTTAAAAATGCCTAGTTTGTCCTTTTTGTGCCGTAGTTTGCATTATTAGCTCAGTAGATTATTATTATTATTACTGTTGTGTTTATTACTGTGTTTATTAACGTCTAATGTGTCCTTTATTGTGCTGTAATCAGCATTATTAGCAGAGGACATTATTATTATGTTGTGTTTATTGCACATAAAAAATGTCCAATTTGTCTTTTTTTGTGTGCTGTAATTAGCATTATTAGTTCAGTACATTTATAACAATAATAATAATAATAATACTGTTGATGTGTTTATTTCACTTTGTATCAAGTTTAGTTTCTCCTTTTTGTGCTCTAATTAACATGCTCAGTACATTGTTATTACTTTTATTGTTGTGTTTATTTCAGTTTTTCTTTACATTTCTTTTTTTGTGTGCTGAAATTAACATGATTACCTCAGTACATTATTACTATTTTATTATTTGTATTATTATTGTTACTATTACTTCAATGCCTCTTAGCTTTGCTACTAAAAAACACACACAAAAAAAACAAAAAAAACAAAACGAAAACAAGACGTTTTTGTGCCTCATAATTTAATGGTATTATCATGATTTTCATATTATTGGCACTTTTTTATCTTCAGTTATTAAGAAAAAGAAATACTGCTGGCTCAGATGAATTGTTTCTTATTACTATTTTAATTAAAATAACAAACATGTAAATAAACATGCATTACAAAACGTTTTTTTTTTGTTTAAAATCATAATTACATTATTGTTATCATTGTTGTTATTGTTCATATTATTATTGTTAGAATAGAAATGATGATTCGAGGTATTATTATTATTATTTTTATTATTATACAGTCTAAAAACATACCTTTATATTGCTAATATTTAAACCTTTATATTATTATTAATATTACTATTAATAATGCATTTTATATGTATTTTATTTTTTATAATTATTGTTATTGTTTTATTATTAACATTTTATTGCTAATAATTATAAATATGTTATTATTTTTACTATGATGCATTTTAATACAGTACATTGTTAACCACCACTGCTAATAATTGAATTCCTATTATTTCCGGGTCTATTATTGTTATTTTGATTACTTCTACAACCATCATAATCACTAATTGCCATTACTTTAATTTCCAGTACTATCTGCATTAATAAGCTGTTCCTATTACCTCCTCAGACAACCTTGTATGGCATTGTTTTCAGAATTGCCTTTGCTGGATATCACATCAGTGTAGAGGCTGCCCACTGAGTAGCCCTGCTCCTAACATTTGCCCCTCTGTGCCCTCTCTGCACCCAGCCCTTCTGTCCTGCCTTAAATTACCCAGCAAGTGACATGATTATACATAGATGATCTTTCCCATCCTGCTGCCTGGGGAGGTTCTTGTGAAGTAGAAAACATTCATTATTCTCTTCATTTCCCCCTACACACAATTTCATTTCAGAGTTATTTGCAGCAGATCAGCAGCAATGGCAGAAGCAACACACTGACATCCATCTAGATTTGCCTGATTTCTGAGGCTGCTGGCTGGAGATGGAAAGGCAAGGCAAGAAAAAAAAAAAACATACAACTCCTTGTAAACAAATGCTGGGTATTTTACATGATCCTAACATGTGGATAATTAGTTCAGCTGCATTCATTACCCCCTTTATGTGGTCTGTAACAAGTCCATAATTAAAGTAACAAACTCATAAAGGCTTAATGGGGGTATTTAGGTGTACGTTTATAAAGCAGTGTAAAAAATCCACTGCACAGTTCTCCGGCATTCACAGAGGAGATTGTTCTCCCCTGTGTGCCTGCTTATAAAGGTGTGTAGATCCCTTCACAGTTTGTGAAGTGAAGTGATCTACAAACGCT
>BLSH010418757.1:54470-56970 GCA_018402905.1 Glandirana rugosa | reverse complement strand
ATAGTGCATGTAAAGTGGCATGTCAGCTCTTGGTAGATGATCATGGAGTAATCTCAGCCTTTGTTTTCCCATACTTGTACACCTACTTCTTAAATGCAAGCCTTACATTCCCTACAGGAATTATTTATTTTCTATTATGAAGAATATGGCAGGAGATTTGGGCACACTTCAATTGCTGAGTTCAAAACTCCAAGATGTGCCAGGGAGTATGGCAGGGAGATTACAGAAACCTATGGATCATGTTTGGGGGAATTTACCTTTTAAGATTCCTGTTATAAATCCATTGTAATGTTTCCAGCTTTTATTCTTTTTTTTTTTAATTGCCAGGCAAACCTTTTTTTTCAGGCAATACAGTCTAGCTGTTTCTATTGAAATAATAATAATAATAGTGAATATGTGTTTATTTGACATCTACTAGCTCAGGGTTAGTAGTGGATTAAAAGCAATCAGTCCTCTAAAAATAATGTCTATATATGCAAAGTTAAAAGTGGTAACTGAGGCAAACCCAAGGGTGTATTATTGTGAATATGGTGATTTAACTAGTAAGTAGAAGTGTTGTCTTGACCTCCCTAGACTTGGTAACCTCTCTTTTCAATACTGAGGCCACCCATAACCATGATCGCCCACAAAGGCAGAAAGTTGTGGTCAATGACCACAGTGGTCTTAGCAAAAACACAGTGGGGTTGATTTACTAAAACGAGAATGCAAAATCTGGTGCAGCTCTGCATGGTAGCCAATCATCTTTTAGCTTCAGCTTGTTCAATTAAAGTCTTACTAAACCCACAGCAGTAAAATCAGTCTGCATATGCAGCAAAGCATGCTTGTTATACTCACTGTGGAACCTAGGGGGTTAATCTTCTGCATTGTGTAAAAAGGCTGTTTGTTTGATCATGCCTTCTCTGATCCTCCCCTTCTTCCACAGCCCACAATCTATCTGCGGATAGAACAGACCCTTAGGGGCAAGCTGCACATGTTCAGTTTGGTGTGTATTGCTAGAGAGTTTTTTTTTCCTGGGAGAGTGCATGTGATCAGCACAGGGCCAATTGGCACTGTCCAGACAAAGGGTCAGGGGTCCTGCATCCTCAAAGGACAATCAGGGGTGGATGAAAACTCCTCCTACAAGCTTTAACCAGACACTGTCAGAAGTCACAAGACTGGTCTAACTGCTGATGAGAAAAGGTATTTAGCAGTTTATATTTACTAAACCTATTCCGTGATCTGTGTACTATGGGAGACCAGATATTATGAATGCAGGGTCCTGGGTTTAGTAACATTTTAAGCTTTGCCAATAAAATCTGAAGCTGATTGGTTTCTATGCAGAGCTGCACCAGATTTTGTATTCTCCAGTTTTAGTAAAGCAGCCCCAGTATTTTCTAATTAAATGCCTGTTATCCATTATTGGGGCAGATCAAAAGGTTTAAAGTGGACCTTACATTAAAATTAATTGTTTACATTAATATTCTTCTGCTCCCAATCCAAATCTGTGCAGCCTGAATCACATGTTTCTAGTAGTCACCAATCAATATGGCAGAGAATCTCCTGCTTTTAGTTGGCTGTGAATCAAATATACTTTTGCATACGATAATTACAATATACACACAAAGTATTTAACTCACAAAGGGAAGATTACATTTAACTAAACCAGTGCCCAGAGTATGAACAATAGAGTATTTACATATTCTAGACAAATCGGTAAAAGCTGTGCAAAAATAAGTCCTCATTCACCTCTGTATCTATAGGCATTGTGAGGCAATTTATTTTCAGTATTCCCAACACAGATATTGACATTTCAGCACTTTTTCTATGAGAACAGCGTTTGGCATCCTGCCAGTCCTCTAATGTAAACACACAACAGGTGTTTATAAACAAATAGAAATGGAATAAAGGCTTGTTAATGTGGGCGGCCAAGGGGAGGTAAAAGCAAATGTTTGACCTGCAATTTTACCACCCTCCTACCGCCCACCTAAACCAGCATGTGCAATCACTCGTGCTGCAACCGCCTTGTAACCGTGCGCAATGCACAAAGTTGTGACTTGGTGGTTCAGCCCTTTCAGAGTTTAACCACAACAGTACCTGGCACGAAAACCCCCTTCCTGTCCAGGCCATTTTTCAGCTTTCAGCGCTATCACACTTTGAATGACAATTACTCAGTCATGCAACACGGTACCCATATGAAATTTGCGTCCTTTTTTTCACACAAATAGAGCTTTCTTTTGGTGGTATTTAATCACTAGGAGGGGGTTTATTTTTTGTGCTATAAATAAAAAAAGATTGAAATTTTTTTGAAAAAATGCCTTTTTCTTTGTTTCGGTCATAAAATTTTGCAAATTAGTAATTTTTCTTTGTAAATTTTGGCCAAAATTTATACTGCTACCTATCTTTGGTAAAAATAACCCGAATAAGTGTATATTATTTGGTCCTTGTGAAAGTTATAGAGTCTACAAGCTATGGTGCCAATCATTGAAAATTGATCAGATCTGATCACACCTGATATACTGAC
>BLSH010418757.1:29912-51878 GCA_018402905.1 Glandirana rugosa | reverse complement strand
AGAAAAAAATTTGAAGAAACAAGTAAAGGGAAAAAAATGACAAAATTTAAACACTATCAAAAAGATCGTGGTTTAATTTCTCTAGGCTCACTCCCTTTTGAAACCACACGAACGGAACCCACGGTAACTTGGAACAGGACCGTGACGAGTCTCTAGTGTTGTTTCCGTGACTTCTGGTCAAAATGTCCAACAAATCTGTGCGTCGTCGGGAACGGAAGGTAAACTTTTTACGAAATAATATTTAGTGAAAAGTCTCCCGTAAACTGTCCACCGATCCTCCGTTATACAGTGGAGGAGTGTTGGATTCGCGCGCAATCCCGGCTTAAAGGGACGACGTCATATGACGTCCACCCGCTGGAAGAGCAGGACCGCTCCGCCGTCATTTGACGGTGGGCGGTCCTGAGGTGGTTAATTAGGTTGTGAGGAGGTGACATATTGCCTCCTAGCCACCTGTCAAATGCCCTCTGAAAAGTGATTTATAATAAAGCATTTTTCAAATGGAAGGCAAGGGCTGCTGCGTGTCTAAACAACCTGTAAAACTGGTCTTCAGTGCCTTTGTTGTGATCTCTGAGCAGTGCCAGGACAAGGTTCAATGGCACCCAAGGCAAGCACACCAAAGTTTTCCCTCACTCGGATCTCTTTAATTTGGTGCTAGAAAAACTATCACAAATTTAAAACAGTAAAAAAAGGGAAATGAACAAAGAAGTTTAAAAAAAGAATGATTAACTACTTTTTAAAATACAAATTTTAGGGTTAAAAAAAATCCAATTAGGGTTAAAGCGGTAGTAAACTGCATAAAACTAAAAAAAAATTGGGCCCCGGGCAGTTTAAGTCATAATGTGCTAGTATGTACCGCATACTAGAACATTATGACAGACTTACCTGAAAACGAAGCCCTCCAGTGGCGCGCTGTCACAGCTGAAGACGCTTCCATCTTCACTCTTCTATCCGGGTTTGAGGGCTTCAGCGATATAAATGGCCAAACAGGCTATGCCCGTCGCTGTTTACGGCACGGCTCTGAATGAACAGCACGGGTGAAGTCACCCGCTGCATCTCAAGTAATCTCATCTCTTCTAAATGGTGCATGTTTAGGAGATATTTACTGTACCTATAGATACATCTTATTATAGGCCCCCCCCACCCCCCAAAACCTAAGGGAATAAAAGAGTTAATAAACTAATCAGGGTTCACCTTAGATTTTAAGGGCGTGAAATATTGTTTAGGCTCCATGCACACTAGGGTTTTTTTTTAAACTCCTAGAAGCTGTTATTAGCATTTTTTCTGCTCCTAGAAGCTAAATAGTGTTCTCCTATGTGTCCATGCACACTACTTTAGGATATTAGCGTTTTTTGAGCTTCAGCGTCTAGGAACAGAAAAAAAATAGTTTTTGTATGATTTCTTGGAGCGTTTTTCCAGCAGGAACGCACCTAAACGCTACTAATAGCATTTTTTTGTTAGTTTTTTTCCCCCTTTTATCGCAAAAATGCTGCTAAAACACTAATGCTCCTCGGTCTAGGTTCACACCTATGTGTTTTTTTACCGCGTTTTGCAGTTTGCAGAAACGCACTACAGTCCATTTAACATGGTTAACTATGGATTTAGTTCACATCTGTGCGTTTTGCGGCCTTGCGTTTTTTGGAAAGGGTCGGGGACTTTTTTTTTCTCACTGCAGTTTGCGTTTTGCATGAATTAGACTTCAATGGAACTGCACCAGAAACGCAAGTGTTGTTTTTTTGATGCATTTTTTACAGCGATTTTGCCATGATTTGCGGTTTTAAATCTGCCCTGCAACCCCCCCCCCCCCCGCAAAATGCAAATCGTGGCAAAAAATTGCTGTAAAAACGTGGTAAAAAAAGCAGAAAGCGCAGCCGCATAGGTGTGAACCTAGGGTCAATGCTCCTAAACGCTCCTAAACGCTCCTAAACGCACTTAATTGCTCTTAGGCTCCGTTCACATCTAGGCGATGCGAGTTGCGGGTGGAATCGCCTTGATTCTGCCCGTGACTTGCAATAGCAGAAAATCGCGGGGCACACGGACATTCCTGGAGTGTAGCTCGTCAATTTAAATAGCACCCCTAATGCGGAGTGATTTTCCTGTGACAATCATGGTAAAAACGCCCGCACAGAATCGCAGGAGGCCTGTCGCCTAAAAAAAAAGTACATGAGCTTCTTTTGGGCGTCCCGTTATTCTGTGCGAGCGTTTTTATGACGAATTTTGGGAAAAGTGTGCCGCGTTTGGGGTGCTATTTAAAGAGGAAGTAAACCCAGATTGGGTTTACTTCCTCTATGTCCCCCTGTAAAGTAGAAACATAATGGGCTACTATGCATCGCATAGTAACCCATTATGTGCCACTTACCTGCAAACGAAGGCTGCGGCATCCCGCAATGTCCCCTCTCCTGGCGGCGTCCATCTACTGCCCCTCTTCCTTCCGGGGCCGTGACTCTGGCGCTGTGATTGGCCAGAGACACTTGAGGTCACTCCCGTGCATGCGCGCGGGAGCCGCCAGTAATGGCACGGTCGCAGTGAAGGAACGGCACACAGGCTGTTCCTTCACTGCGCATGTGCCGTCATGACGTCAGCTTCAACACTGCATATCTCCTGAACCGTACAGGCTTAGGAGATATGCAGGGCACCTACAGGTAAACCTTAATATAGGCTTACCTGTAGGTTAAAGTGGTTGGCACAAGTTGACAACCACTTTAAATTGATGGGCTACACTGCAGGATCGCCCGGGCGTCCCGCGCTTTGCCACTATTGTGAGTCGTGGACAGAATCAAAACGATTCCACCTGCAACTCGCATTCCCTAGATGTGAACGGAGCCTTAGGGCCAGTTTACACCACATGCAGGCCAGTGCATTTTCTTCTGCATCAAAAACGCATGGAAAGTAGGTTATATGGTTTTCAATGGCATAGTTCACACCAGTGCAATCAGTTCCAGGGCTTTCCTGTTCCAGAAAAAAAAAGTAGAACATGTTGCATTTTACCTGCACTGGACTGTACTGGAACGCAGTAAAATGCATAAAAAACACACTGAAACACACTGGAATGCACTGGAATGCATTAAAAATGCAGCAAACATGCACTGGACCCTAGTGTAGTGAAAAAAATAAACAGGAAAAAAGAAAAAAAAAGCACCTGGAATGCACCCGGAATAACATCAAAAATGCACCAAAAACGCACTGGAATGCGTTAAATACGCGCTAAAAACGTGCATGCAGAGACGTATACAGAGCGGATCTGGAGTGCGTTTTTATGGCGTGAACAAGCCTTTAAACATTCCTAAACGCTCCTAAAATGCTACCAAAAAGCTACCACAAAAAGCTATTACCAGTGATTTTTTATCCAGCATTTTTTTCAGAGTTTTTTAGCTTAAAAAATGCTGTGGAGCATTGTGTGCATGGGGCCTTAAAGTTTTTTTTTTTTTTTCACACACAACAGTAAGGCATCCAACAGTAACAATGCGATGCCTTCATAAGGCATATAACAATTTAAAGCGGAGTTCCACCCAAAAGTGGAACTTCCACTTTAAGTTCTGTGACCCCCCTGACATGCCACAATTGGCATGTCATTTTTTTTGGGGGGGGGGCTGGGTACCCAGTTTTCTTAGGTACCCAGCTCCCACTTCCTCTCCTGGCACCGCAGCGCCAGAAGGAAGTTCACCCCCCCCCTGCAATCTTCTGGGACACATCACAGGTCACAGAAGATTGCCCGGCCATTCACAACACACAGCACGGCTTGCTATGCCGGCTCCACGATGGGGTGGGGGAGAGGAGAGAGGCTTTGGGCGGCCGCATCGCTGGAGCCTGGGACAGGTGAGAGTGCGATTATTAAAAGTCAGCAGCTATACTAGAATTTCATTGCATGATCTGTGATAATGACAATAAATATTTAAAATCCTTGAGTCCTTTGAACATATGCATCTAGAGATACCTGCTATGTGCTGAATTAGGTAAATATTTGCTTTTGAAGAGATTATGTCACATTCCCCATTTAGAATAAAATGTTGAGTCCCCCCCCCCCCCCAGTGCACTTATACTCACCTTTTCCGCGCCCCCTTGCTGCTTCAATCCTTTGCAGTCCTAACCCTGTGTAAGCTCCACGTGGGTTGTTGTCAGAGCTTACACAGGGTGATGATGTCACCCCTTCCTTCATGTTACAGGGGTCAAGCTTGGTGATTTGCTGCTGAGGCCGATGTTTTAACTTTGCTCCGATGGGGCAACTGATTGGTGGGGTAACATGCAAAAGGTTACAATAAGTGGTTGGGGTGGTGTGCTTTCAAGAGATTCTGTCAAAGTCTCTTTAAAGCAGTAGAAAGTCTCAAAAAGACCCCAGAAAACAAATAGATCTTCACCCTGTAAGTTTAGAGCATAATGTGCTGGTATGCACACTAGCGCATTATGAAAGCCTTACCTTAAAATGAAGGACTCCAGTGGCGTGCTGTCACAGCTGACAGGGTTTCCATCTTTACCCGGTCTTCTTTCCAGGTTTGTGGGCAATGGCCGCTTGAGTGGTCGAGCTACGATGACATCACTCCTGCGCATATATGCGGGAGTCACAGCCGCAGCACAGCTCTCTTGATATATAGTATGCCATCCATTGAGAGAACAGTGTAACATGGGCCACCGCCTACTATACAAGTAAGTATTTCCTAAACGGTACAAGTTTAGGAGACATTTATTTTACCTACAGGTAAGCCTTACTATAGACATACCTGTAGGTATAACTAAACAAACAGGACTTTACTACTACTTAAAGGTTTGCGTTAAAGTGACATTGGGCAAGGGAATTACAGGAGCTACCACTGCTGAAGAAAATGCTAGATGCCTAGCAACTAGTTATCCCTATACATATGTGAAGTCAGCACTGAAAGTTTCAGCATGATGGCTAGCAAACTTAGATTCTCAAAAGAAGAGTTTAGCAATGGCAGCCTCCATGATTCTCACATGAGAGAGTCCTTTTAACCCTTTTACTGCATATGGACCTGACATTGGGGAATTTTACACACACTCCTGGTGGCCGCAGCCACTTGGAGTGTGGGTAAATCTGACCACTTGACTGCCCAATAACATTCCCGGTACTCCCGGTAACAGAAGGCCTCTCTTCGGGTACAGGGGAGGAAGCCAAGCGAACATGCATCCGTTCCCCTTCCCTTCTTCTTGCTGACCCAGAAGCGACATGTAGCGTCCCTTCCAGGTCCCTATATGGCCTGGGAAGAATCAAACGCATTGCAATCTGCACTGCATTTGATTCATTGGAGGACAAGTGAGACATCAGGATCTTTCAGACTCCTGGTGTCTCATTAAAGAATCTGTCATTAAAAAAATCACCACATCAGGGACTTTTTGTTCCCAATGTGATGAAAAAAAAAGTTAGGTAAAAAAAAAAAGTAAAAAATTAAAGAGCCACCCAAGCATATAAAATCCCCCCCCCCCAAAAAAAATTTGAGGCTCCTCCCACCCCCACATACACCTACGTATGAATGTAAATGCATATGTCAGAGGAGCCTACACATAAAAATTTCAATACACGTTACATATCGCTGCACAATCATTTTTTGCACCAGAGCTCCTGCGTAACTCTAAACTGATGACCTGTTGGGGATTTTAAAGTGTTGCCTATGGAAAATATAGGGTACTTTATACTGTCGCTATTTCACGGACACATGCAATTTTAAGGTTTGATATGTTGGGTGTCCATTTACTCATTGTAACCTCATCTTTTATATTTTACCAATACATTTGGAAATGTATTGCGCTTTGTGCACTAAAATTATCTTTAGTGTTTTTTTACTGAAATTTTGCATTTCCTAGACCCGTGCACTAATATTGCGTAACGTAAAAAATAGGAGCAGCAGCTATTTTATTTTCTAGGGTGTCTGCTTTCAGAAAGGAAATAATGTTTGTGATTTTTTCTGTAATCTTCGGGGTTAAAATGATTTTTTTTATACATATGTTCAAAAAACGGCTCTGGCAGTAAAAGGGTTAAAGAACCCACAAGTGTAAAGCTCAACTGTAGTAAAACTAAAACTTCTCCCTTGTACTGGGGCTGTGCCTGCACTGGAAGGGCTGATTTCTCCTTTATGTTTTGGGGACGGTAAAATCATTTTACTTACCTGATCCTCCACTCCCCCAGCAGACAGCGGTCTCTCTTGCTCCAGTGGTGGACTGTACCTCAATGTCCTCATGGACCCTGCATTGGTCTTGATGACATCAGATCACCTGGATATGAGGGAGAAGAGGCTCTGGGGTCCAGTCTAGCAGCTCTGAGGAGCCTACAGGAGAGAAGAATCAGGTAAGTAAAAAGTACTTTTCCAAATTCTCTAGACCTAAAAAAGTGGTCAACCCTTGTAGTGTGCAGGCACAGCCTTACTGCAAGAGAAGAGTTTCAATTTTCCTGGAGTTCAGCTTTAAGTTAGCTATAGGCACTAGAGGGCAGTCTGATCATATCTTCATATTTGAAGGCACTTTTCTTGGTCAGACTGGAGATGATTTTCCACTGCTTATTACCTGGCAACTGTAAAAGGTGGTTTATGGATTGTTTTATTAGATGCCCTCTTCATTTGCTCTTAGGGTGGTGTGATCTAGCACAGGTTTCAGAATGGTTTGTAATGAATATGTATAAAGTAAATCAAAGCTCATTGTAAAATAATGTCCATCTTAGAAGCAAACCTCTCCCTCTATTGGTCACGATATCATGATATATATATATATATATATATATATATATATATACTGTATATTCACACACACATAGACATTTCTCTTTTGAGATACCTTACTCTATTCCTTTCCAATGAATTATTTCTGGTCCTCCCTCTATCAGCCTATTTATCATGGTTCGGTGAGCAAATGTGCTGTGGACTTCATTTCCCCCTTTGTGAAATCTGTAGGTTTGTTTTTCAGGGTAAGATCCATTGTTGCCCTGTAAACTCTCCTCTAAGGATGAAAGTAGAGGAGGGCTTATTGCTGGCTGACAGGTCTCAGCCCACTGTTTTGTTCGAGCTGTGCTTTCTACATGTGAGCCCTCGCTAAAACTTGTACCAAATGGTTAATTTGATTATTCAAACTATAGGCCAACTGCTACACCAGCCTTCCACCACGCGTCTGGGAGGAAACAGAAGCCATCTCGAAGGAATAATCTAATAAAACTCAAGTGTAGAAAAAAAAGGCCTGTGATATCCAAGCGGCACAAATGGAATTAGAGCCTTAGTATTCTTTATCCAAAATAGGTCCTTTGTGTGCAGTGCAGAACCACATTTATCTAGCAAGGGTCCGTGGACAGGTCCTCAGTTTGTTCATTGCGTTCATACATGTGAACACAGACATAAAATAAAATTATGTGGGGAGCCCATCTATCAATGGAGTGTATGGAATGGTGCCCTGCCACCACCGTTCACCCCACAACAAAGGGTCTTGATTGTGATCCAACCTTCGGATAAGATGCCAATCTCCATAATGCCTCAATAAATGAATTTCTATTGAGTATTTAAAGCACTTATGTATACATTGATTGAACTGTGGATTCCAACCAGCAGATATGTTCCGTGAAACTCAATAATATAGATTTTTTTCCCTTAAATGTTACAAGAATTCAACAGATAATAGGAGCAAAATCTATTACACACAATTTATATACTGATGTATGGAATGTGTACTGGGGGACATAAGAAGGGGGGAAGTGACTGTGCATATATTTTTAAATAAAAATAAATTGGAAGTTGTACATTTCTTAA
Source organism: Glandirana rugosa (assembly GCA_018402905.1). Taxonomy (NCBI): domain Eukaryota; kingdom Metazoa; phylum Chordata; class Amphibia; order Anura; family Ranidae; genus Glandirana; species Glandirana rugosa. The sequence goes on along the minus strand of BLSH010418757.1, from coordinate 44,145 downwards.
CTCTAGTGATGGTTATGTGCCATGGTATTTACGGAATACGATTTAGGAATAACTGTGATAATAGTGTAGTGTGCGAGGTAACAAAGTCAATTGATAGCACTGGGCAGAAAACATTCCAGGATGCTTTACAATTCTGTGCCATTTGCTCAGAAAATAGATAATTTGAATTTGCAGTTGAATATTTTGGTCTTATTGTGGAAGTGGGAAGTTCTCAGACCTTTTTGCCAGCTCCCCCTAGTGACTGGAGGTGGTCAAGTCTACCCAAGGGGCCTTACAACGAGAGGGGATTTGGCTCCTACTTTGTGTATGTTACAAAAATGTCCTCCTACCAGCTTCTTCATACGCAAACAGGACTGTCATGTAACCAGCTAACACATGTCTTATCTGTTGCCTACCTTTGCTGCATGTGTCCAGTTAGTGTGCTTTAGTAAGCCCTCTTCAGCTGGTCTCCGCCCCAGGCCTTAATTGGTAACAGGATATAAGCCTGGCAGTACAAGGCTGCATTGCTGATCAACGTTTGTCCGTGTTTGGCTTGTGTCTGTGATTGTCTCTTTGGTTGCTCTGAGTCTTATCCGTATTCTGATCCTTGGCTTGTCTGACTATCACTTCTTGCCTGTTACTTCGATCTTCGGCTTGTCTTCGGTTTCTCCTGTCTTCTGGTTGCCCTGACCCCTTGCTATTCCTCTGACTATTCTTACTGTTCCTGCGCTGTTGCTTCCCCTCTATCACCTGGGGCCAGCCGAGCGAGAGCTATTGGACCCTGGGGGCCGCAACCTGGATCCAGTTGCAGCCAAATCCATCCTCACCACTAGAGGCTCTGGTGAACACCCACTGGCTCTTAGATTCCGTGCCCTGGGAAAACCGATGCATTAGCTCCCTGAGTTTCAGTGTCCGTGCTCTAGGGAGCCCTCTCCCCATATCAGCCGGTACTACTTAGCAGTCAGTCATAGGTCCACAACCTTGTGGTGCGCTACACTATTTTGGTGCGATTCACACTCCAGTCGTACGCACCTGTCACCAGACCCCATTGGAGTTGTGACAAGGACCATTTTACACTACGCCTTTGGGCAAAGATGGGAGCCATCACATTTCCATAAGCAGGGCCTTGGAGTCACTGTAGTTACAACCCAGGCCTCTGGATGTAGCCTCTACTGCCCCTGAGGACCTTACTACAGTAGCCAAGCTTCTCAGTGGGGTGAATTCTGGACCATAACAACATCTTCATACACACACAGGTCCACGTTACACCACACCTTTTGGAAAAGATGGAAGACATCACATTTCCATATGTAAGGCCTTGCAGTCCCTATGGTTACAGGACAGGTCCCTGGGTGTAGCCTCATACTGCGGCTTAGGACTATTGCAGTAGCCAAGCCACCAAAAGGGGTGAATCCCACATCATCCAGATTACCTCTCCATATGGGCCTTCTATAACCCAGCCACTAGTGCTTTCATTCCAAGCTGCCTGTTCCCTCTCCCCATTTCCCCATCGCTCCTCATAGGGTGCGCTATGGCCCCACAAGGCCTTACTTTATTATCCTCCATGCCACACAGTAATGAGGTATTTGTAAACTGAACTGATTTCACTGATCATTCCAGATCATTGGCACATATACAGCACTTGCTCACTCAGGAGGACTCAGGAAAGGGAAAAACCCATTTTAAATGAATCTCCTAGAAGGCAACCCCTTCCCAGCATACCTTTCACTCCAGGTACCTCCACATTTTTATATCAGCAGTCCAGATAGCAAGGATAACTTGCCACAAATTTGTGGTAGTGTTGAATTGTAAATTTGTTAATGTGCTTCACATTTTCACTGGCAAGTTGTACACTTGCAGAGCACTTGAATGACAAGTTCTAGTTGACACTTTTCCAATTCATAGCATATTTGCATGGCAAGTCTCTAGCAGGGGCAAAGCTGCACTAGTGAGTGTACAGCAAGAGCTCTGCAAATCTACAGCATGGAAATTCAGCCACAGTGACCCCTGTGGTGGGATGACTATTGCACAATATAACTGAACCAGAACTTGCAGCAGACTTGCAGAATGTTTGTAAAGAACGTTGATATGGAGTCATACAATGCAGACTTGCTGCAATTGTGCAACAAACTTGTGAAGCCTGGCAAGTCTAGCAATAGCCCAGCAAGTCATTTTTAAACTTTCAGTATAATTGCTTGCTATCTGGGAGCACGGGGCACTAGACCAAACTAAGAAGGGTGTACCAAGGATGCTACCATTTTAATCAGTAACAATGTTGACCCCTGGTAAATTTAATTGTAACTGATCAATATAGTCAGGTCATTAAATATTGGGACATCGACAATTCTAATCTTTATGGCTCTATACACCACCATAATGGATTTGAAATTAAACGAACAAGATGTGCTTTAACTGCAGACTTTCAGCTTTAATTTGAGGGTATTTACATCCAAATCAGGTGAACGGTGTAGGAATTACAACAGTTTGTATATGTGCCTCCCACTTTTTAAGGGACCAAAAGTAATGGGACAGATTAACAATCATAAATCAAACTTTCACTTTTTAATACTTGGTTGCAAATCCTTTGCAGTCAATTACAGCCTGAAGTCTGGAATGCATAGACATCACCAGACGCTGGGTTTCATCCCTGGTGATGCTCTGCCGGGCCTCTACTGCAACTGTCTTCAGTTCCTGCTTGTTCTTGGGGCATTTTCCCTTGAGTTTGGCTATTGCATAACATTCCACTTCTTTCCCTTAAAAGACTCTTTGGTTGCTTTCGCAGTATGCTTCGGGTCATTGTACATCTGCACTGTGAAGCGCCGTCCAATGAGTTCTGAAGCATTTGGCTGAATATGAGCAGATAATATTGCCCGAAACACTTCAGAATTCATCTTGCTGCTTTTGTGAGCAGTCACATCATCAATAAATACAAGAGAACCAGTACCATTGGCAGCCATACATGCCCATACCATGACACTACCACCACCATGCTTCACTGATGAGATGGTATGCTTTGGATCATGAGCCGTTCCTTTCCTTCTCCATACTCTTCTCTTCCTATCACTCTGGTACAAGTTGATCTTGGTCTCATCTGTCCATAGGATTTTGTTCCAGAACTGTGAAGGCTTTTTTAGATGTTGTTTGGCAAACTCTAATTAGGCCTTTCTGTTTTTGAGGCGGTGTATAGAGCCAAAAAGATTAGAATTGTGTCAATGTCCCAATATTTATGGACCTGACTGTATATGTTGTATAATGGAGTATGGTGGTCAGCTCTATTGGTCAGCTATTATTTCTCACGTAATACCCATTTCCAAGATTTGCATTTATATTATTAGGGCAAATGAGCACTGTACATTGCAGCTAGCCATAGCAATTGTTTTTAATTGTTTTAATAAAACTAAACCCCATTACTTAATATTAAGCTGTAAGCTCAATATTATTATTATAATAATATAATGAATATATTTTACAGCTACATGTGTGATTGTGAATTGTGTAAGCTGTGTTTCCTGCCATGAAGTTGTTTTTCCTTTCAGCAGTCCTTTGATCGATGTGGTGTTGCTAGACTGCATGGCCAGATCATTGAAATTACTGTCCTCCACCACATTTTTGCAGAACAGCGACCCTTCTCAGTATGTGATTGGACGATGAACGACACCACACTGATAAGGTCAACACATTGTTCACTCTACTCTCTATGTCTACCAGCAAGCCCACAGTGTTAGAAATTGTGTATTGTGCAGTAGCAGAACCTTATTAAATATTGTAGCTGCTGATTTATAATAAAGAAACACTTATCTGTCCAAGGATCTAGTGCTGTCCTCACCCGGGCCAGTTCTTCAGCAGTCTTCGAGTCCCCGGCACTGCCATGACTCTGGGAAGACGGCTGTAACACCCTGTGGCTTCACAGCCGACTCCAAACTGCACATGTGTGAGCCCACGGCCCCATAGTCACACAGCCTCTTGGGACCTGTGATGTGTCTCAGGAGGTTAAGAGTAGTGGTGGTTGGGGGTGGGGGGGACTTGAGAGATTGGATCTCCCTTTTTAGGTGAAGCTCTGCTTTAAGTAAAGTAAAATAAGGTCTCTTCTAAGTGGGCCCAACCCTTAACACATTATTTAAAGGACAAATGAAATAAGAATACAGACAACATATCACTGCAGTATCCGATTTAGAAAACCTGAATCTATTAGATTTCTGCTATGGGATATCTGCAGACTGGGATGAACAGCATGCTATGGGCCTATAACAATGTTCCTCAGACTGTGTCAAGAATTCATATTCACCAAAAATATAGATATCAGCAGCAGTATGAACCATTAGTAGGAACTAACATGATGTAGATGTGATGTAACAACCAGTCAAAAATTATTTAGCTAAACTGATGTGTTTTTTTATAATCTTGCTATAAGTTATATTTTTTACATCATCTCTCTTTGAACTGATTTATTAAATAAGCCCAACTGATGCAGATTTAATTCCTCTGACACTGGAATATTGGTTCACCCTTATTGCATTCTTCACTGTAGACTTGTTACTCTGGGAGCTGTTCAGCCCCCTTACTGAGATAACTCTACCCCGGCTTGGTAGCTCAATACATGTTCCTGTGCAGAGAGACACATTAGAGAGCAATATATTAGCTTTCATCACTGAGAGCAGTGCGGTGCCGATTTCCTGGCACATAGGATGGTAGCCTATCCAGGGCTGGCCCAAGACATTGTGCTGCCTGGGTCCAAGAATGAAATACTGCCCCCCCCCCCCCCAACCTCCTAAAAACAAAAAAATCACACCCACCAAAAGGCCCCCACGTCCATTATTTTATATCATGATAATTAAAACTAAAATGAAATTGATCAGGAAGTCAGATTTACATGCAACAGCACCTTGTCTATATGCAAAATGATATGTCATACCATTATGTTCGATTCCAAGGGCCGGGTTAGGGTAGTATGTAGACAGCCTAGGATAGTATGTATACAGCCTAGGGTAGTATATAGACAGCCTAGGGTAGTAAATGGACGGGCTACGGTAGTGTATGGACGGGCTACGGTAGTATATGGACAGGCTATAGTAGTATATGGACAGGCTACGGTAGTATATGGACAGGCTATAGTAGTATATGGACAGGCTACAGTAGTATATGGAAAGGCTACGGTAGTATATGGACAGGCTATGGTAGTATATGGACAGTTTAGGGTAGTATGTAGACAGGCTAGAGTAGTATATGGCTAGGCTACGGTAGTATATGGATAGGCAACTGTAGTATATGGACAGGCTAAGGCAGTATAGGGGCAGGCTAGGGTAGTATATAGACAGGCTAGGGTAGTATAGGGGCAGGTAGAGCTGTCCGGGGGGCAGTTGTCATCCTGACACAGGAAACTGCTGGAAAAACATGTTCGTTGTCAATTTGTTGGGTAAATACAAGAGAAGGAGAGGCAGCCATGGTTCAATTTGCTGGCCCTCTCAAAGTGCTGCCTGAGTCCAATGGACCCACTGGGACCCATGGTAGGGCCGGCCCTGAGCCTATCCTATGAATTTCCTCCGTCCCTGTAACCTTAGCACTAACACCAACACTCACTAAAGATCCCTAACACTGACCCTTACTCTATCCTTACTTGTAACCTCATCCCTAGCACTAACCCCTGCACTAACCCTCCCTACAACCTATAGACCCACCCCTAACACTAACTCTTAAAGTAAAACTATAGGTAAAACTTTTTTTCTCATTTTGGATAGAGCCAGGGAGGGTTATAAAGGCTGTCAGATTTTTTTTGCCATCTGTGCCCAGCTTCGGAGATTTCCCTTCACTCCCTGTTCCATAGCCAAATAGGAAGTTAAGAAATCCCTGCAAATTAATGGAATCCCTTGGGGACCCCAGGTCACCAGAACTAGTGTCCCCATTGGAAGATTTCCCCTCTATTACTTTTCTGGAGACATGCCAAAATTTGGCATTTTCTTTACTTCTACATTCAATAATAGTAAACAGGCCAAATAGAGAGGGTGAATCTTATTAACAGGAGCACAGACAGCAATAAGAACTGACAGATGTTCTAATCCCTCTCCACTCTATCCAAAACTAAAAAAAAAATGTTTTGCCTTTGGTTATGCTTTAAATTAACCAGCCCTTTAACCTTTAACTCCACCCTTAACACTAGCAGTCTTTATAACACTAACACTAATCTAATACTAACCCTCCTTTAACCCTATACCTGTTCCTTACCTTCACAATAAACCTCTAATAACCCCAGGGGAGGGCTGGCAGCCTTAGGCCTGGGGGGCAAGTCCAGTCAAGTGGCCCATTGAACCACCCAATCAGCTCACCATCCATGCCCACCTGGTTTTATAACGGATATTGAGGTTATGAAGCAAGACAAATATGATACAATGTGGTAACATAATTTAATGTTAATAGCAACAAAGGAGCTTTAACAAAAATAATGCATCAACGCAGCCTCATCACCCACCAATGCAGTCTCACCAGTGCCCATCAATGCAGGCTTACCACCCACCAATGCAGCCTTTACCAGTGCCCACCAATGCAGCCTCACCAGTGCCTCCCCCCCCTTTGCCTGGCCCCTACTTCCTTCCTCCACAAGAAGAAAAAAGTGTGAGTGGCAGCGGCTGTCAGCCATTTTGAATGTAAGTTAGGGTGGCCTGGGGGGCAATTGCCACCCTGCCCCCCTGCCCAGCCCTCTCCTGAATAACCCCATCTCTCACATAACGCCCATACTAACCCTCTCTATGGCCCTCTTTCTAATCTGAATTTTAACACTACCCTCTCTATATCCTTATTTATTTATTTATTTCAGGTACTTATATAGCGCTGTCAATTTACGCAGCGCTTTACATATATATTGTACATTCACATCAGTCCCTACCCTCAAGGAGCTTACAATCTAAGGTCCCTAACTCACATTCATACATATACTAGGGCCAATTTAGACAGGAGCCAATTAACCTACCAGCATGTCTGGGAAGGAACCAGAGTACCCGGAGGAAACCCATGCGGGCACAGGGAGAACATGCAAACTCCAGGCAGGTAGTGTTGTGGTTGGAATTTGAACCAGCGACTCTTTTGCTGCCAGGTGAAAGTGCTATCCTTCTCTCTCATCCAAATCCTAACACTAATCCTGCCTGTAATTCCATCCTTAATACTAACCCTCCTAATAACCCTATCTCTAACATTATAACGCTCCGACTAACCCTCCTTTAACCCCTAGCACCAACCCCAACATCTTAGCCTTAACATTAACACTAACACTTATGTAAACCTAATCAATTGTTTACCTACTTAACTGTCCTGAGTCTGGATATTCTGTACCAGAAACCATTTCTATCAACAGGACCAGATTTAGCTGTTGCTGGCGTGGGCTTTGATCCTCCTAATTCCAGTTCTGTCCCCCTGCCCCAGACTTGTGCTTCCCCAGGACTGACAATGTTGGTATCAGGAAGTGTATAGGCCAGGGAGCATTGTGAAGCTTCAACAATGATGGTCCCCCCCCCCCCCTTATCCACCGTACTGCATCATTTGTTTCCATGGTATAGAGGGCAGACCAGAATGCATGGCATTATTTGTTGCTATGGTGCTAGTGGCTGGCCCACCAGCACCATGGAAATGAATGATGTTGATCCGGGGTGGGGTTTCTGAAGAGGATGATAGTCCTGCTCCTGTGCAGATCTACTCTGCCTCCGGCCCCCTGCTATGATACTATGGCCAGGGTGAGGATTTGAAGGCAGGAATCTATTTGTGAAGGGGGGGCTGAGGACTCTGCTGTGAAAGGAGCTGACTCGCAGGCTAGCCTAATGTGATGATTCTGTCTCTGATGTGAAGGGGGAGACTCTAATGTGAAGGAGGGGGACTCTGACATGATGGGGGCTACCTCTGATGTAATGGAGGCAGACTCTGAAATGAAGAAGAGACTCAAATGCGATGACTGGACTCTGATTAATAATGATGTGATTGGGGGAGCTGTGATGTAAAGGGGGCTGACTCTGATGTGATGGATGACTCAGAAGTGAAGGGGGACTCTGATGTGGAGGGGAGATTCTGATTTGATGGGGACTTTAATTTGGTAGGAGGACTCTGAAGTAATGGAGTCACTCCAATGTAGAGGGGGCAAACTCTGATGTAATGGGGGGACTGTGATGTGAGGACTTTGATGTGAAGGGGGTACTCCCCCATGTGGTCTCAAGAAGAGGGCGGCATCCAGTGGCAGCCCGTCCATTAGGGGCGCATGGGTGCCGCCGTCCATGCATCCGGCCCCCTAATCTCCAGCATGAAAATGGTGGGGGTGTTTTCTTTTGAAGCATGTGATTAGAGCCAGAGGCTTTAATAGGCTTAAAAAAAGGGTGGGCTTGGGGCGCAGAGCACTGCACTCCGAGCCCACCCAGATGTGTGACAACAGCGAATAAATATTAGCTATTGTCACACTGATCCTTCTCCTGGCCAATCAGGAAGTGGGACCAGAGACCTGTCAACAGATTAGCTGAATGGACAGGCGATCCTATTGGATGCCTAGGAGGAGGAGGGAGGAGACGATGCCCATCACCCATATGAGCGCTGCCCACCCGCAAGCTAGATGGGGTAAGTGTGGGTCTGGATGACCGACCGACCGCAAGACCCTTCCGGGGTGTGGGTGGCCTGACTGACCGACAGCAGGGTGAGTGGTGTTTGCACTCAGAGTTCAAGAGTACAGAATTGCACCCCTCCACCACTATTAATACATGCCGTACAATGAGTGTACCACTCTGCATCCATTTTTTGCCCCTTTGATTCACTGCGCTAAGGGCAAACTCGCCCCTCCTGCCCACTCCTTGTAACGGCCCTGGGTGGCATCGTCATCCAGTGAGGATGTCAGTGCCCTTCTGCTCAATAAATACAGTTTGGGATTGGGATGCCTTGTGATTTTGTACACGTTTAAAGGGTGCCATGATTATGATGTGAAGGGGAGACTCTGATGTTATGGGGAACTTGGATTGGATGGGAGGACTCTGATGTAATGGAGGCACTCTGACATAAACAGGTTTGACGCTGATATAATGCAGGGACTATGATCTGATGTGAAGTTGGGTCTCCTCCATGTGGCACCAAGGAGAGGATGCAGAGGCGGCTCTAGGTTTTGTGAGGCCTTAGGCAAAACCTAGACATGAGGCCTCACTCACGCCCATAACGGGAAAAATAATTCAAGAGATAAAAAAAATTAACTTTATATATTGCATATAATTAAGAGTTTTAAAGTGCTGGTGTCAGTACGCTCTATCTCGGTGCTGGTGTCATTGTCAAATTGGGCGGTTGCGAGGCCCCTGTGAGTGTGAGGACTTAGGCGACCGCCTAATTTGCCTAATTAGAGAGCCGCCTCTGAGAGGATGACATCATCATCCAGTGCAGATGTCAGTGTCCTTCAGCTCAATAAATTCAATTCTAGAACGGGGTGCCTTGTGATTTTGCACACATTTAAAGGGTGCCATGATTGTAAATAGTGTGAGGAACCCTGACTAATACGTGATCTCCCTTCTGCACGTCCTTTATATGACCCAAAAGTAATGTCAAGCATTGCTTCCGGTTTTGTGACTTGTGGTACAGAAATGTGCAGAGTGTACAGGGAATACTGGTTCTCTGCAGACTGTTGGTAAATCACACACAGCCATTTCCAAGGGGGAGAGGTGGAGAGATAGAAAAACAGGGAAAGCCAGCTTAAGAGAGAATAAAATGAAGGTTGTCGAAAATAAGCCCTCTGACTTTTTTTTTTTTTACTGTGCCCCCAGATCAGCTAGATCCAGTGTTGGTTTTGTTGGCAAAAATATTTTCATCAACTAAATTAATGGCCAATTCACACCCTAGAAACGCAGTCCGGATGCGTTCCGGATGCTTTTCTGCATTCGCGCTTTTGATGCACTTTTGGTGCATTTTTGGTGTGGTCCAGTGCACCCCCCCCCTCTTTTTCCTTAACCTTAAATAAGGACATGTGTGTTCCAGTGCGTTTTTGCTGCAATTCGGTGTGTTCTGGTGCATTTTTGATGCGTTTACCACGTTCCAGTACAGTCCAGGGCAGAAAAAATGCAACATGTTCTACTTTTTTTTTCTTGAACTAGAAAGCCCAGGAACTGATTGCACTGATGTGAACTATGCCATTGGAAACCATATAACCTACTTACCATGCATTTTTAATGCAGAAAAATAACGTACTGGACTGCATATGATGCGAACTTGTTTTTTTCTTCTTAATATTTAATGTTGGAAATATATTTAGGTAATATGTGCAATGGCATTACAGCCAACAGAGTTTATAGTTTTTGGGGTTTTTTTTATATTTTAAGGCCTCATACACACAGACGTTTTTTGACGCCGGCGTTTTCTGGCGTTTTTTGCAGCTCTCCATGTTAGTCAATGGCCCATAAAAACGTCGGCGTTTTTGAGCTGTAGATGACGTCGGCGTTAGTGAGCTGAAAGTAGAACCCACAGCCATCGCGTTCTGAAGCTGTAACGTTTTGGCATTTTTTGACGCCGACGCCACAATATGCCAACAAACGCCACCTATTATTATACCGGCGTTTTCCGGCGTTTTTTGACGCCGGCATTTTTAGGTTGAAAAATAGCAGAGGGATGATTTTTTTTTAAAAACGCCTATTGACGCCGACGCTCACTAACGCTCAAAAACGCCGATGCATAACGCCGAAAAACGCTGACTTTTTAAATTTTTTTAGAAACGTCCGTGTGTATGAGGCCTAAAGCTGTACTTCTGTTTGTCAAAATACAATATTTTTGTTTGTTTATGAAACTTGTTTTTATTTGTAAAGGCGTTTTATATCACAACAGTTAAAGGCCCATAAACAGGATCCGAAAATCGGCCGGAAAATACCGCTTACGATGCGATTGTACGATAATCGGATCGTTAGTACACAGCTTACAAAAGCCGACCATGACAGATCATCTGATAATATTCGATCAAACATACATGAAAATTTTGATCGTATGATAACACATCGTATGATAAATGTTTAATCAGTACAGCTGTCATCCAAAAATACAATACAAATACACTACAACACATGACATCACATGATTTTTTATTCTGTCGTACGAGAATTTTCGTGACTTTAGTAAACCCTGCCAATTCGATCTGAGATTAGCATGCAAAAAAAAAATGGACGCTCTGTCGTCCGATTTTCTGACCTTGTGTACGGGCAGTGTTGCCAACCTCCAGCAGTGTTTTTTACTGGCAAAACAGAAAATTTATTAGCGGAGCACATTTTTTACTGGCTACTTGAAAAATAATAGAACTCCTATTAAAAACGAAGACAATTGATATTTAAACACAACATGGAAACACTGACAATACCCATATAAAGTAATTTGCCGGATTTACACTTAAAAAGTCAGCACAGCATGGCAAATTATCAGCCCTGATATTTATAGACAGTTGTAAAAACCACAGATTTTTACAAACCGTCAGTAAATTTACTGGCGGTTGGCAACCCTGTGTATGGGGCTTAAATCTGTGTCTGTAGTGCATGTTCAAATGTTAATACCATAAATAATAGCATGTTATTAGATTTTTTTTACTCCAGGAGTATACAGTGAGTTTGTAAATTCTATGCTTAAATAATGCATTAAAATGTACTGGAGATTTTAGTCGACTAAAATACGACTAAAATTAAAACAATTCAGATGACTAAAATACTACTAAAACTAAAATGGCATTTTAGTCAAAAGACTATGATAAAAACTAAATCGAAATTTGACGTCAAAATTAGCACTAGACCTGGCCCTGCCATCCAGTGGTACAATATACCTGCATTAAGGTCCTGGTACTGCAATCATCTGATTGGCTGCAGAGGGCTCCTTCAGTTTAGGGAATATGATTTGCAGTGTGCTGGTTGTTGGTTAGATGCAGAAGTCCTCTTTAATATAAATAAATGAATTCCTATTTGTTATCAATATATGTGGACCATTATAACTTGGATTCTGGTATGTGTTTGAGCGTCTTCGCAGACACAGATGTATGTGTACATTGTTAATACAAGAGAATCAGCAGTAATGACTTTCTGAAGTCAATGAATAATACTGAATCGGATCGGTTTTGAAGTAGACCATCAAGCGGAATAACTACATGTAGGAATCTAGGGCAAATACTGCTTTCCATAATAAAGACATATTTACAGGCCCTGTGGAACTAACACCAAGAAAGGTTGAAAGTTTAAAAGACACTTTTCTCCCCATTCTTTACCATTCAGGAGTTTTCTACCCCCCTTGAAAGTGCCGAAAGAATGTTGGGGAACAATGAAACAAAACAGGAGACAAAATGCCATTGTGGCGGGGCAGCAATTCATGAGAAAATGCTTGTCAAGGAGCACATAATGTCTCACTTCCACCAGCCTCGTTTCACCGCAGGCAAAACACAATGACATGGAGATGAATACTGCGTTAACCCCTTTTACCCAGCAGAGCAGCAATTTGTGGTTAGCGGTGCTCATGACCTGTCACTCCTGTCAGGGGGGTTTATTAGAGATCCCTGGTGACCCTGGAGGTAATAAGGGGCTTGAAGGAGCGAGACAATGTTCAGATAATTCAAGATTATGAGACATGCAGAGCCGAGATATTTGAGATGGGTGTTTGTGGCACTGTAACAATATAACAAATTACAAACCCCGACCTGGGGGTATTTTTTTCTATCCGATAACAAGAAAGCAATAAATGATGTCTGGGTTTATATGAAAAAGTATGCATGTTTAAATATAATATAAATTCATATACAAACAAACATTCAAAGATCTATTTGTTTTATGTAAATGATGACACCATCTTTTTCTGGCATTGCTTGTCCAAATTTAGGGTTATTCATGATTTCTTAAAAAAACAAAAATAGCCAAGAAGCTCAAGGCATTTATTCTGGTTGCACATCCATATTTCAAAGTATTCCTACAAAACCTGTTTATCATTGTAAGTTCCCTTTCTTTCTCTTATCATGGTTTTGGGGTAAATTAGTAGAATCTGGGTTTGTTATCAGTGTAGCGCTACCCCAGGAGGAGCCGCTTGGTAATTCAAGTTCTCTGTTCTGTGCCTCAACTCCAAGAACGACCTCAGCCCCTCTGACACACCTGGTTGAATGAAAGTCACTGCAAGCACTTACAAGAACATGAGTACAGATATCTTTAACCTGGCTGTGAATTAGCACCAGGAAATAGACACAAGACTGTTTACTGCTTAATGAACTCAATGTATTAGTACGGGTTAGAATGAATGGTGGTTTGATCATAAATCTAACGAGCAGGGCCCTCTGATTCCTCCAGTATTGAATTGTATTGTAACTGTGCTGTCTGCCTTCATGTTGTAAAGCGCTGCGCAAACTGCTGGCGCTGTATTAATCATGCATAGTATATTAATAATAAATTAGCACACTGAAGGTAGATCCAGACACAGCCCCCTAGACAGTATAATCACTATGCCAAAGTAACATAGAACAGAGTTCTGTACCACTAGACTGGGATTAACTCAGGAATCAGCAAAGTCAGAAATAAACAGTGCATATTAGCATTAACTGCAATGTGAATAATAGTACTATATCTAGTCTAGAGTACACTCTAGGAGAACGGCAAGGATATGGTGCAATTGCTTCTGAGAGGTAACTCTTAGCATAAGCAGTAGGTAAAGTTCTCTGTGTAGCAGCTGTAAAGGGATAGTCCTTAGTCCTTACTTTTCAGCCAACTAGCGTTGGGACCAAGTTGTACCGTTGGTGCAAGTGAGAATAGTCCTTGTCAAGTCTGCAGGCACCCACGAGACTTTTAGTTGGCTGTATGGTTACTTCCTCTCTCTCTCTCTCTCTAGCAGCAGATAGTAAATACAGCAGCAGCTCACCAGTCCTAGCGATTTTTCAGCTCACCATCCGGTCACACGCATTGATTAGTCCACTTTCTGCGCTGCACTCAGGTGACTCTGGCTTTCGTGAAAAACATAAAATACAGCGCCACCTTCTAATAATAGTGCCAAATAACACAATATGTGAGTGTGATTCACATTTCAATTAATTGAATAATGTGATACATCAATATTCAGCAAACTAATCAAATAGTCCATAAATAAGAAAAAGTGCTCTGTGCTCAATCAAGTGCCAACAATACAACGTGGTGCTTGGTGACAATCCCCCGTTGTGACCCCACTCACCAGAACAAATGGATCCCCAGCTTTTCAGTCTGGGGATCAAACAAGCCAAGTCCTGGTGCTGGTCAGATGGATGTGTGGGTGATGGTGACGAGAC
>BLSH010418757.1:13223-26527 GCA_018402905.1 Glandirana rugosa | reverse complement strand
ATATCGGCCAAAACTGATGAATAATTTTTTTTATGGATTTGTACTTTAGCAAAAAGTAAAAAATATTGTTCTTTTTTGCAAAATTGTCGCTCACTTTTTGTTTATAGCGGCGATCAGAAATGACGCAGAGGGGATCAAATACCACCAAAAGAAAGCTCTATTTGTGGGGAAAAAAGGACGCAAATTTTATTTGGGTACAACGTCGCATGACCGCGCAATTGTCATTCAAAATGCGACAGCGCTGAAAGCCAAAAATTGGTCTGGGCAGGAGGGGGGTTTAAGTGCCTGGTAAGGAAGGGGTTAAACCCTAACACATATGAATTACACAGGTTCTGAGGCTAATTTATTGCAGATAAGGCACCAAGTGAGTTTAATTACCACCCTAATCAGCCACAGAACCTGTGTAATTAATATGAGTTTGGGTTTATGAGGGATGAGGTGGCAACCCTACATTTACCTGTGTTTTGAGTTCTACTAATTAAGCACATAGTCTGTTTACCCACACGGGCTAGCATAAGAAGATTTTTTTTTCATTTACTTGCGTTGATTATGCTGGGACTGCACCCGTTTCTCAAAAATTGAGTTTTATTAATTAAGCACACAGTTTGTTTATCTATGTATGCACGCTCACTGATGTGGGGCTTTATTTTTGTTACAGTCCATTGGACCTTTTCTTATTAGCAGCGAATTAGCACTTTGTGACTGTGTGTGGACACTGTACTATAATTTTTGCCATTTACTTAGTGTTTAGCACTTGTATTACCACACCTGTATACTATCTCAGGTCACAGCGCAACACCACTACACACTATATTCACTCACCTGGGCACTGATTCACCCATAGGTGTTTGCAGCAGTGGATCACAGTATTAATTTTAACCCATTCACCTCTGTGGTAGCGGGGAAGTACCCTAGAGATTTTTATTAAATTAGTATCAGTGTCAGTTAGAATCAGTGTGTTTTAGATAGGATGAAAAAAAGCAAAATGTGCACTATTGTTTCTGGGCTGGTACAAACAAAAAATAACATACACATATGTGGTATTGCTGCGATCGTTGGGAGCAGAATTTATTTTGGATTGTTCTTTGGTGGTAGGTTATGGAAGTAACAAGAAATATACAGCTAAATTGTTTAAAAAATGATTTATTTTTTTTTTACTATTTTAGGCCAGTTTTCCTTTGATAACAAAACAAATTAGGAGATATCCATTAGCATTTACCTCCAAATGAAAGCCCAATTTGTCCTAAAAAAACAGGCATAATCCATCTGGATGCACAAAGTAGTTGTGCTATGTACGGTTTTAATTACACAAGTCAAAATTGCAAAATTGTGCTTGTGCATTAACATGTGTTTTACCCTTAGGTGCGAAGGGGTTAAAACCCTCCTCCTTCCACAATAAATCCTCCATTGCATTAAGGTACTCATAAACTTCTCTGGCTATAATGGTATCCCCTCCAAGCTGAGCCAGGCCAGGAGAGAAGTGTTTAGAAATAGAGCAGGCATGCTGTAAAATTCTGGCTGTGAGCTGGCACAGGCTAAAAGTACTGTACCATAGTGGAGAAAAATACTGAATATAATTACCCTTCCAAAGTGGGAACAGGCAGACAGGGAAATCCGACTGATCCGGTCTGGTCCAATCGTCAGTTTGAAGAGGAGGCAGGAACTGACACTAGCAGGAATGGAAGTGGGCAGGAATAGAGAGGGCGGACAACAGCCACGCTTTAACTAGCTGCGCTGCTTCCTCTGTATGCAGCCGTGGCCATAGCCAGTGACAGCCACCTTAATGTGCTGGAGGTGGGTCTCCCAGGATTTCCCTTGTGTGCCATCCTAAATGCTGTCCCTTGCCTCTTTGGCACACATTCCGGGGGCGGGGGTTGCCAGCCCCTGCTATAGAGTGATATGAAAGCCTTTGTACTGTCCTTTTATTTTATATTACCGTATCTCACAAAAGTGAGTATACCCCTCACAATTTTGTAAATATTTTATTTTATCTTTTCATGTGACAACACTGAAGAAATTACACTTTGCTACAATGTAAAGTAGTGAGTGTACAGCTTGTTTAACAGTGTACATTTTCTGCCCCCTCAAAATAATACAACACACAGCCATTAATGTCTAAACCACCGGCAACAAAAGTGAAACTGTCCAAATTGGCCCCAATTAGCCATTTTCCTTCCCCAGGTGTCATGTAACTCGTTAGTGTTACAAGGTCTCAGGTGTAAATGGGGAGCAGGTGTATTACATTTGGTGTTATCGCTCTCACCCTCTTATACTGGTCACTGTAAGTTCAACATGGCACCTCATGGCAAAGAACTCTCTGAGGATCTGAAAAAAAGAATTGTTGCTCTACATAAAGATGGCCTAGGCTATAAGAATATTGCTAAGACCCTGAAACTGATCTGCAGCATGGTGGCCAAGACCATACAGGAGGACAGGCTACACTCAGAACAGACCTCACCATGGTCGACCAAAGAAGTTGAGTGTACGTGCTCAGCATCATATCCAGAGGTTGTCTTTGGGAAATAAAGGTATGAATGCTGCCAGCATTGCTGCAGAGGTTGAAGGGGTGGGGGGTCAGCCTGTCAGTGCTCAGACCATCGGCCGCACACTGCATCAAATTGGTCTGCTTGGCTGTAGTCCCAGAAGGAAGCCTCTTCTAAAGATAATAGACAAGAAAGCTCACAAACAGTTTGCTGAAGACAAACAGACTAAGGACATGGATTACTGGAACCATGTCCTGTGGTCTGATGAGACCAAGATCAACTTATTTGGTTCAGATGGTGTCAAGCGTGTGTGGCGGCAACCGACTAGTGTGTCAAGGATGGTGGTGGGAGTGTCATGGTCTGGGGCTGTATGAGTGCTGCCGGCACTGGGAGCTACAGTTCATTGAGGGAACCATGAATGCCAACATGTACTGTGACATACTGAAGCAAAGCATGATCCCCTCCCTTTGGAGACTGGGCCGCAGGGCAGTATTCCAACATGATAACGACCTCCAAGACGATCACTGCCTTGTTAAAGAAGCTGGGGGTAAAGGTGGTGGACTGGCCAAGCATGTCTCCAGACTTAAACCCTTTTGAGCATCTGTGGGGCATCCTCAAACGGAAGGTGGAGGAGCGCAAGGTCTCTAACATCCACCAGCTCTGTGATGTTGTCATGGAGGAGTGGAAGAGGACAAAAAATGGCAGTCTGTAAAGCTCTGGTGAACTCCATGCCCAAGAAGGTTAAGGCAGTGCTGGAAAATAATGGTGGCCACAAAAAATATTGACACTTTGGGCCCAATTTAGACACGTCCAGTTAGGGGTATACTTACTTTTGTTGCCAGTGGTTTAGACATTAATGGCTGTGTGTTATTTTGAAGGGACAGAAAAATGATAAAATAAAGTTATACAAACTGTACACTTACTACTTTACATTGTAGCAAAGTGTAATTTGTTTCTTTTCACATGAAAAGATATAATAAAATATTTACAAAAATGTGAGGGGTGTACTCACTTTTGTGAAATACTGTATATAGTTACAGTGGGGAACAAATCATCATTTTTCTAGGTAAATATATTTCTAAAGATGCTATTGACATGAAATTTGTCGGTAACAACCCACGCTATCCGTACATACAAAGAAACCAAAACAAATATCTTCAGAAATGAAGTTATGTGTAATAAAATAGAATGACACAGGGAAAAAGTATTGAACACGCTAAATGAAATTTATTTAATACTTCGTACAAAATCCTTTGTTGGTAATAACAGCTTCAAGATGCCTCCCGTATGGAGACGCTAGCCGCATGCATTGCTCAGGTGTGATTTTGGCCCATTCTTCCATACAAACAGTATTCAAATCTTGAAGGTTCTGTGGGCCTCTTCTATTACTATTACTTACGATTCAAGTCAGGTAATTGGCTGGGTCATTCTAGCAGCGTTATTTTCTTTCTTTGAAACCAATTTAGTGTTTCCTTGGCTTTATGTTTAAGATCATTGTCTTGCTGAAATGTCCACCCTCATTTCATCCTCATCATCCTGATAGGCAGCAGATTTTTATCAAGAATGTCTTGGTACATTTTTCCATTCACCCTTCCTTAAGTGATATGAAGTTTGCCAGTACTGTATGCTAAAAAACAGCCCCCCAGCATGATGTTCCCACCTACAAACTTCATTGTTGGTATGGTGTTTTAGGGGTGATGTGCAGTGCCATTTCACCTCCAAACATGGTCTGTATTATGGAATCCAAAGAGTTCAATTTTGGTCTCATCTGACCAGACTATATTCCACAGGTGTGTCTAAATGTTGTGTAGAAAATCTTAAAAGCGCTTTAACATGCTTTTTCTTCAGCAATGGAGTCTTTTTTTTTGAGCACGCATACAGGCCATGGCGGTTGAGTGCATTACTTATTGCTTTCTATGAAACAATAATACCTGCTAATTCCAGGTCTTTTTTAAGGCTCTTGGACAACTCTTCTGATTTTCACTCCTCTGTCAGAAATCTTGCAAGGAGCACCTGGTCGTGGTTGTTTTATGGTGAAATGATGTTCTTTCCACTTCCGGATTATGGCTCCAACAGTGCTCACTGGAACATTCAGAAGTTTAGAAATCCTTCTGTAACCAATGCTTCAGTAAGGTTGTGAAGGTCTTGAGAGAGCTCTTTGCTTTTACCCATCATGAGATGTTTCTTGTGTGACACCTTGGTAATGAGACGCTTTTTTATATGGCATGAATTGGGACTGAACCAGCTGATATTAATTTGCAGACAAGGGGCAGGATTGCTTTCTAATTACTGATAGATTTCAGCCGGTGTTTTGGCTTTCGATGCTGTTTTGCACCTCCCTTTCTTCATGTGTTCATGTGTTTTCTCTGTGTCATTCCATTTTATTACACAAAACTTAATTTCTGAACTTATTTGTTTTGGTGTCTTTGTATGTATGGATTGCATGGGTTGTTACTGACATGTGGGAAAATGTAATGTCAATAGCACCTTTAGAAATATATTTACCTAGAAAAATAGTGACGTATTCAATGCTTATTTTACCCGTTGTATATCATATATCCACACAGGGCTGACACACAGCCCTGTGGGGTTGGAAGGAATCCAGCCCTAATAATCAACAAAGCACTAGCTTTAAACACTGCATGTGAAATCCAATAGTACAACTGAGGCCTCATGCACACGGGCGTTTTTTACGGCCAAGTTTTTTACAGCTCTCCATGTTATTCAATGGCCCCATAAAAAACGCTGACGTTTTTGAGCTGTAAATGGCGTCGGCGTTAGTGAGCTGAAAGTACAACCCAAGGCCAGCGCGTTCCGAGGCTGTAACATTTTTGACACTGAGCCGGCAAAGTGCTCACTAACGCGCATTAACGCTGTACTGCCATTAACCAGCGTTTTTGATGCCAACGTTATCAGGTTAAAAAATAGCAGAGGAATGTTTTTGGGTTTTTTTAAACGCCTATTGACGCCGACGCTCACTAACACGCATTAACGCTCATTAATGCCAATGCAAAACGCAGAAAAAACACAGATTTTTCCCTGCCGTCGGGCCCGACGGTTTGCTTATTTTTTTTAATACGCCCGTGTGTATGAGGCCTTCATGTTAACTTTTGGTTCATAATAAACAATGGGTAACAACTGACAATATTTGTCATTTAAAAGACCACTTCTCTCCCATTACAGGCAATCTCTGAATGTTAAAATGTTGCCATTAACCCTACTTTGTATACAGTCTATCTATGTACTGCATATCACCAACTGCATACTGGCATTTCCCTATGGTTGCCAGTATTCTTGATTTCATAATGGCCCTGAATCTAAACCTGAAAAAATTGCAGATCAAGTGTTCTGAGATTCTGAATCCTTTATAGGCCTCAACGTGAGAGGCTGTACACCACAGAGTCATTGACAAAGAGCTATAGACTTCTAAATCAACACTACAAAAAATATGCAGAATCTGACAATTTGGAATTATCTACAACTGAAACTAAAGGTAAGCTGAACTGGCATTCTGATTTTAGCACACTTGCAGTGTTGCCATGTTTTGAGTTTACCTGTTGCTTCAGAGGAAGTAAATATTGAAAACTTTCCTGACTATTTTCTACATTAAGTTTTCCTAGATGCTGGTCCACCTACAGCTCTGATCCCTCTTCATACATAGTGCCAGAGTGTTATTGATATGACTGTACTGTACATTAACCTATGACACATAATGCAGTATGTATGAAAGTGCCCTTGGTGTGTAAAAAGCTAGTGTACCTTCAGCTGTATTTTTTTAAGTCATTGATTTTTTTCATGCTGTTGTTAAGTGTACTGGTAGACTAAACTAGGTGCTATTGATTTCTGGGACACATTACAGGGGCAGAATGGCAGGACAGCTCCAGAATGAATAATTCTTGCTTTCATATTTTTCCTCCATACATTAGGTGCTATCTCCTGGAAATGATCCAGCAACATAATACATATTATTAAATGCAGCTGATTTATTCACCAAGGTTTGGAGTTTGTTTCATGTTTCAGCCATTTTTAAGTTTCCTTGTCTCTTGTTGATAATATATAGATTAGATATAAACAATGGTTCTAATTAAATTGGCATAATAAATTAAATGGTTTTGGCTAACTTGTTTGACCATCCTAATCACATTGTGCATCACGAAGAGTGCTATTACTAATTTAATGTGCTAAGAATAAAATTCAAAGTGATAACATTAATTTACAAAGGCATCCACAACTCTGCCCCCCGCTACATCTCTAACCTAGTCTCAAAATACCAACCAAGCCGCCCTCTTCGGTCCTCCCAAGACCTCCTGCTCTCTAGCTCCCTTGTCACCTCCTCCCATGCTCACCTCCAGGATTTCTCCAGAGCTTCTCCTATCCTTTGGAACTCCCTACCCCAATCTGTCCGACTGTCTCCTAACCTATCCATCGTTAGACGATCCCTGAAAACCTTTCTCTTTAAAGAAGCCTATCCTGCTTCTATATAATACACTGTCTTACTTTCTACATCAGCTCATCCCCCACAGCTATTACCTTTTGTATCAATTGACCCTCCCTCTTAGATTGTAAGCTCTAACAAGCAGGGCCCTCTGATTCCTCGTGTACCAAATTGTGATGTAACTGTACTGTCTGCCTTCATTTTGTAAAGCGTTGCGCAAACTGTTGGCGCTATATAAATCCTGTATAATAATAATAATAAATAATAAAGTGCCACCCATTTAGAGGGACTGTTGTTAATCCTCGACTGTTGCAAAATATCTTTTTCATAGAATAACAATGACTGTGTAACATATCCATGGGAGGTAAGTGGGCCGAGCAGTTTACAGGATGATCATTTTTCACGTTCAGTTTACCAGGCAGTTTCCAGGGCTTTCACTTACTATATAAGTTTGACCAACAGTTTTAGAGTTGTAAACTGGGGCAGAGCAAATACCGCACATAGCCAGAAAGCTGTTTATTATATAGACATTCTTAGGACATACATAAAATCTGAGATCCTCAATGATGAATTTGTCTGTGATTCATTCCATTGCAAAAATTGCACCAATTAGATTCATTATGGTTGGCGGTGGTCATGTGCAACATTTCTCAGGCAGCTTGGGAAACCAGAGGTTACATGTACATACATGTAAAAGATTAAACAGCCTTAACCCGATTGTCATTGCAGACTATAAATCCTATAACATCAGTTAATCAGCATATTTTGGGAGAATTACATATAAAGAATTAGATATGGAATTTCAACTGTAAAAACATTGCATGAATTTGAAATAAAGAATAGATCACACTTCTGAATAAAATGCATATAAATATATCTAAATAAAAAACAAATATGCAGGGTAAATATTACCTAGTTTTTCTATTCCAGGGAACAAATCAATATCACTTTAAGACCATTAGGTTCCTATTTTGTTGCAACATTCTTAAGTTGAAATATATAGATTTCACGTAGAATTCCAGCTTATACCTAACTAGCTTTAAAATTGTCCATTTTAACACCTATGCTAGCTAACCTGTTTAAGAATGATGTGTAAACTAACCTATTTCACTGGCCTACAAGGAGAAAGCCTCAGAAATGAAAGTAGCTACACTTTTACTAGAATTGGGTCACTAATAAAAGAAAATTAAGTCCTGAGTATTAATTGGCTTCAGTTTCCAAGATACAGCTTCAGGTCAAAATTGCATCAAAATAATTAAAAATTATGAGGGGGATGTGTGATTATGCTCCATAATTTTTCTGCAAAATTTGATATAGCAATGAGATGATGGCACACCAATCATTATACATTTATCTATTTATTGATACCAATAACCTAACTTTCCATTCATTTTTTTTTTCATGTAACATTTTCATGCTCCCTCCACATAACTGGCACTGAGAAAGGAATGGACTCTTTCTTCTTGTTTAGCCAATGACGCAGATAAATTGCACATGTAGTGCAATAATAATGAGGGGCCCAACTCTTGTCCTGACTCTTTTACCAATGTCATCATGCTGCACTTCTGAGATACAAATGTAACCTCGCTACAAGTTTAGCAGAAGCTATCTACGTGGTTTACACAGTTTTGAGGCATCTTGGCTTCTGAGGGAAAATATCATGAAACTGTTCCTTGGAAATGTTAGGCAATGACACTTTCACAAGCCACCAGAAATAACTATATGATGAATAGTTCTGACCAAGACAAATGTACCTTGCAATAAAAGAACAATAAATTATAGTTAATATAAATGACTAACGATGGTCAAAGACGAGATGTCGAAACACGTCTAGGCAGTGTTCAAACAGTCTATGTATGCACTCCAAGGGTTCCTATCTTTGCCCGGGCACCACTGAGTTTTACAGACTAGGATTGGTGAGAAAGATCGTAGCTGAGGAGGCATTTTTTGTATGATGTTATTGCTACTTTTGTGAATATTGTTTCTAGTAAGTACAATCTGTAAGGGGGGGAACTCTTTTGGGAATAAAAAGTTTTGGTTGGTTACACTATGAATCTTCTTCCCTTCTGTATTCACCACATCTGAGCCACAAGAGATCGGCGGCTATATCGGGAGATAGAGTTATCTACCCATCTGAACGGACGACCCCTCTGAGCCATTTAGAGATCAGCTGGGAAGCACAGCATGCACAAGGGCGCATTCCTTTTGGAGGTCGGGTGAATGCAATGGGATGGGGGAGAGAGATCGCTTGAAGCGCTGACAGTCAGCTTGGCAATTGTGTTGATCCTCCGTCTCAGCGACATTACACCAGAGCTAGGTGGTGGTTCCATGCACACATACTATGCAAACTTTGGTGGAAGGAATATTGCCAAGAGGATATATACAAATATACCAGTGCCTATAGACTTTTGAGAACAATTACGGCCATAGGATTTATATCATTTATATTAACAATAACATTGTGGGAACTCTATTAGCGCTGCTCCATCTCAAAGAGACTATGGTTTTTTGTGATGATTATATGTATGATTATATTTCTTTAGAGTAGTTGCTTTTTATCCGATTAATTGAAGAGGTCAAACACTAAGATACCTCTCCTCCTAAGTGAAGGATTAGTGGTTAATGAGCAGACACTTTGTCTGCCTAGTGTGCTACTGTGTATAAGTAATAAGTTATAGTTAGGTAATAATCTTTAGTCTCGAAGTGAAGATAAATGTATACACTTCTATGTGGTACCATTTTCATTGTTCTACCATACTTTGTTGAGAAGTTAGGAGGCATCACGATCATCAGACACCTACCTCCCTTCTAGGCAAATATACTCGCCTGTGTATAAATCTTTATTGTGAAATATCTTAAAAACTTTAGCCAACCAGCACCTTTATCATCTGTTTTCTTATTCATCGAATCAAAATATGTAAGAATTAGCACATTTTATCTCAGAGGTCGATAATTTCCCAAAATTTGTAGACCAGTGTTTTCAGCCCTCATCGGTCTGGTTACATGATCTCCTGTGTCAGCCACTAGTGGCTGCAGGGGAGAGGAGAGAGTGCTCCCACAATCGATAGTAAAGTCTGGAGTGGTGATGTCACCATAGGCTCCTATAGCCCTTCCAAGTCAGCGCTCCCTCTGCTCCCCTAAAGCCTGACACAAGGGAGCAGGATCACATGACCAGACAGAGGTGGCTTGGAAATAGGTAAGAATATAATTATATGGTTAGGATAAAAAAATACATGTCCATCATATTGAACAATCCCTCAAAAATGCCTTCCATTTTTAGAACCCTTAAATTGCCCCTGCAAACAGGGGACCTCAATAATTTAAATACATTGTGCCATTTGCAGGCCTTTTCTGTCACCCATGAAATTTGAAATGCTCCCAAAGCTTACATGTCCTGAGTAATTCCAGGACATAGGCTACAACAAAATGCACATGGAGCCTTCTTCTCTGAGGACAATTAAAGAGATTTTGTTGAAGTCGATGTCCTAGAAATAATCACTGGTAGTATGTCAGCCAAGCTTCGTGGATGACAGAAAAGGCCTACGGGGTATAACATTTGATGTAAACAATATTTTCAGAAATTTCAGACATTGTCTGCATAGGCCAGTTTATGTAAAACAACTGTAGTTTTAGTGAGTAAGGAAGTCTTTAATCAACAGTTGATCCAGAGGAAGACAAGAAAACCCTTATAAATGGTGGTCCCTTTTACTATTTCAGGAAAAAAATGGTTCCTGATCCACAAAATAATCAGCTAAATCTCAGAATCAACATTTTACAATCTTATTTGTTATAATTAGTAGTACACATTTATATTATGTGCTTTTAGAAATACATGCAGCATTTTTGAAACAATCTACAATCTGTGAAGGTTAAAACTTATCACCTCCTGTTGCAAAATTTGCCCCTGTGTTTTTTTGCTTTGACCATAAAATGAACAACTTTTTTGCTGGGTTTACTATCTGGACCATACAGTGGGGCTAATTTACTATAACTCCAAAATTTACTCCAGCAGTGCCTCAAAATACCTCCCAATTAAAGGCAATTAAGACTTCAACTCTCACAAACTGGGAGGAAATGCAAACAGAACTGAGCTCTATTTGCCTGGAAACATGCCTCTCAGATCACAATGCCGAACACTGGCCATCAATCAGATTCAAACCTGCAACTTTCAAATGCCTCCATTTAAAGCTTTTATGCAAGTTCATTGCCCTAAAAAGTGTATGGGGACCAGTGGTTTTAATAATGCTTAAAGTGAAAACAAAATAAAATATTCCTTTAAATATCGTGCGTGGGGGTCCCCTTGGTATACCTGTAAAAGGGAGCATCTCTGTGATGCTTAGAACAGTGTAACCACAAAATGACATTTGTAAAAGAAAAATTTTCATTTAAAATTGCTTGCGGCTGTAATGTATTGCTGGTTTCTGGCAATATAGATAGAAATCACTGAAAAAGCATTGTGTTGCCCCCCCCCCCCAGTCCATACCAGGCCCTTTGGGTCTGGTGTGGATTTTAAGGGGAACCCCGGCAACATTTTGGTATGGATTTTAAGAGGAACCCTGCGCCAAATAAAAAAAAATGGTGTAGGGGGTCCCCTCCAAAATCCAAACCAGACCCTTATCCGAGAACGCAGCCCAGGCATGGCAGGAGGGGGTGGGGACGAGCGAGTGCCCACCCCCCTCCAAACTGTACCAGGCCACATACCCTCAACATGGGGAGGGTGCTTTGGGGTCTCAAAGCACCTTGTCCCATGTTGATGGGGAGAAGGGCCTCATCCCCACAACCCTGGCTGGTGGTTGTGGGGGTCTGCGGTCGGAGGGGCTTATCGGAATCTGGAAGCCCCCTTTAATAAGAGGGCCCCCAGATCCCGACCCCCCCCTGTGTGAATGGGTATGGGGTTTGACTGGGCTGCCATTTTGATTTGACTGGGCTGCCATTAAAGTTCATGTGCGTGTAAAGGCAGGTGCCCCAATACTTTTGGCTATCTGACAAGATTTTCAGTGGTGGTGGAACCGTCATACACATAAATACTACATTTAGACATAATTGATGTAAGGCTCTGAGCCACGAATTATGTTTACCAATATAGGGAGAACAAACAACGTCTCTACATGAAGTGGTGTGTTTGGGATTCAAACCCAGGAACTAAGTTCTGTAAGGCAGCTGTGTTACCTTGTGAGCCACAGAGCTGATACAGATAGAACCTTCCTACACACATATACTGCATTTATTTGGACATATAGGTGATGGAATAACATTAGTCAGGAGTTATTCTTTTTAATTTATTTTGTGATATTTGGTGGTTCTTGGTGCTGTCAATGTAGAATAGTAATGTTACCCTCTGATTTGTGGAAATTACATTTTTATTTTTTTTCTTTCAAAAGTTTTATTTATTTTTTTTTTTTTTTATAAACATAAGATAAAAGGCAGGACCGACATGAGGTAATACAGAAGATAAGTATACAACATCTTAAGTAAATTAACAAAAAGATGTGTGGACACATACAGAGGCACTTGGGAGTATACAAAATGAGCCATGATACATAAACAAGAGGGAGACAGGAGAGGGCCGCATGAGAGCCCGAACCACAGGTGAGGGAGGAAGGGGCTATCCATACCCCGCCCGGCGCCCCTCATGGGAGCAATCTGTGCCAGGCGGGGCAGGAAGCGTTTTAAGGGTAATGAAGGGGCTGTCGTTGCAGCCCTGTCTCCGTCAAACATAGAAGGCTCTGTACCCGATACAAGGCTCCATGATCCATCTAGGAACAGGGGGGACCTGAACAATGTGTCCTGTATAAAAGTCGGTTGGCATAACCAGAAAGGGTTGAGACTAGAGTGTAGGATAGGGGGGGAGAAAGGGAAAGCAAAGGGGAGAGACAGAAGAGGGGAGAGAAAGAAAAGCAGAATAGCAAGAACTAAAACTCTGAGAGCGGAGGTGAGAGAGAAGGAAATTCAGGGAAGTGAAAGAGAGAGAGTGACCAAGGGACCTCCGAGATATAAGGAATTCAGAAGGAGTGTGATATCAAGAGAGCTCCACTTGGAGGTAGCGGGCCCAGGGTTCCCATACCAGTTCCCATTTGGCCGTGGAGTCCAAGTAGATGCTAACCATCTTTTCTTGGGCCATGATCCATGAGATCTTTCTTTTGGCCTGAGGGAACGATACGGTAGGTTTTTTCCATGCTCGGGCCAAAGTTAATTTGACTCCCGTGAATATGAAGGTAATAAGTCTGTTGGTGAATTTGGAGGCGTTGGGGATGGGAAAGTTAAGTAGGGCTATATGAGGATGTTTCTGGATGGGCAAGCCAGTGACCTTTCGGATTGTGCTAAAAGTTTTGATCCAGAATTTCCTGATTCTGGGGCATTCCCACCAGATGTGTAGCATCGAGCCC
>BLSH010418757.1:0-10010 GCA_018402905.1 Glandirana rugosa | reverse complement strand
AAAAAAAAAAAATAGGGGTCGGGAAGAGACAACTAACTCCCGGAAGCAGGGGGATAACAACAGTAGCCTGTATTAAGCTTGTAAGATAGTACGCGGGGAGCGACGATCAAAGTGATACAAAGTCCAACAATAGAAAAAAGGGAATCCCCAGACAAGTAACCTCGCCGTATGTACGGGAGAGGGAATGGGCTCCTCTTTTCTGAGGAGAGAGGGGCCCAGTCCATGGGGGAGGGGCTCCCCCCTGTTTTTAAAAACAAAACAAGAGAAAAAAAAAGAGTTTGAAAACTCTTTTTGCCCCATATAAGGGGTCCAAATGTAAACAATAACGAATGGTAATAACAACAAGAAGATTAGAGAGAGAGAGAGGCAATAGCATGGAGAACAACAATAATGGTAAGCAATAACAAATGTAAACCTGGGGAATATACCCCGTTTTTCTCAAAAGTTTGAGAAAAAAAAAGAGAACAAAACAAAAATTTTTGTCCCCCCTCGGGGAGGGGGTACCTGACCCGGGGAGAGAGGAGTCTTTTCTCCTCGGGTAAGGGAGAGGGCATGTATGCCGCTCCAATGAACAGACCCCTAAGGGAAAAAAGATAACAACCTGAAACATAGTGAAACTAGCAGCGAGGGGCGCATGATAGAATGTTCGAATTATGTCCGATGACAACAATAGGGGGACGAAGGCCCTCAATCAACAGAGAAGGGCTGGGGATAAAAAAAAAAAAAAAAAGAAAAAAAAACAGGGGCTCTGGCCACAACCAGAGGGAGTGTTGGGTATGAGAGCGGGCTGCCGCTCAGCGGAGGGCCCCCCGCTCACCGAAAATTCAGGGGGGGGCGGGGTGTCCAGCGGAGCCGCTGCTCCGTCGTCCGAGGCGCAATAGTCATTCTGTGGGAGAAGGGCAAAAGCCGTTGGGGACCAGCAGAGGGGTCAGGGGGTCCCGGGGGACCGAGTCTCAAAAGGGGAACATTATAGACACCTGAGGGTGAATAAAGTCAGTGAGACCGCATAGGTCAGAGTTCAAAGAGATTTCCTTCAGGAAAATATTGTGAAGAAGAGGTGAGTAAGGATTGGGAATCCATATAGAAGACCGGGACCATCAGGGTGGGAGGCTGTCCTTGGCTTTCTTGGATTTGGATTTCTGCCATAAGGGAGTAAGGGGGCTTGATGGAGGAGGGCGTTTGGAGCTGGATGGGGTGGAAGCTTCCATGGGTGAGGGGGGTCTTTGGAGAGGAGACCCAGCTTCTGCAGGAGAGATTCGCCGTCCTGTAGGGAGGTGAATTTGAAGGACTTGTTGTTCAATTCAAATTTCAGGCCAAAGGGGAATTGCCACCAATACTTGATGTTCTTCTGTTGCAGGATTGTCAGCAGGGGTTTGAGCGAACGTCTGCGTTGTATGGTATAGGGGGAGATATCAGCAAATAGTTGAATAGGATGCCCCATGAGGTGGATTTGTGATGCATGTCTGGCTTTTCTCATTGAGTCCTCCTTGACCCCATAATAGTGAGGTTTAACAACAATATCGCGGGGGAGCCCGTCTGAGCGCGGGGGTCCCAAGGTTCTGTGAGCACGGTCCAGTTCCAGTTTATTTGGCTGTAAGTCCGGCAGAAATTCTTTGATAAGTGTTTGGACAGCTCCTGTGATGTCTGTGATGCTTTCAGGGAGGCCTCTGATCCTAAAGTTTAGCCTTCTGGATCTATTTTCAAGATCATCTATTTTGGCGATTGCCTCCTCTAGTTGCCTGTGTATGTCCTGTATTCTGTCTGTATTTTGATTAGCCCTTGCGATCGTGGCGTCCATTTTAGATTCGATCGTCTCAATGCGTGTCCCAAGGTTTTGTAGATCTATTTTGATCTCAGAAGTGATCTTAGACGCAGTGTTAGCTAATCCCCTGTCCAGTAGATCAGCGAATTTGGAAAACATGAGGGCTAAGTCCTGTGAGTGCGGGGGGCTCCTCTGCTGGGCCGGGAGGATGTTAGAGTGAGATTGGGCCGGAGTCATCATTAGCTCCTCCATTGTCTGGTTCAGGAGGGATTCAGTGGAAGCAGGAGAAGTGGGACCCTGGTGGGTAGCGTTTATGGGATATCTGTCTCCTACCTCTTCCCTCCATGGGGATTGTGCGGGGGAGATGCTGCGGCCTTCTTTGCGGGACGAGCGTTCCGCCGCCATCTTGGGGCCTCCGGCTTGGGCGTCTGCGGCCGAGAATTGCTCCCGCAGGTCCCTCCTGGCTTGAGTCGTGCTCATGGGGGGATCCCCTGTGAGGTGGTAGTCTCAGGAGAGGCGATTGTGAGGGGGGACCTCCTCGCTGCTGTGCTCTGGGGGTCTTAATCACCGGAGCGGGACGGAGCACGGGGACTAAGCGTCCATCTTGTCGGCTCCGCGCATTACATTTTTATTTTTGATGTTGGTACACATAACACATTTTTTTTAGCTCAAATTAAGATCATTTGTAAATAATAAAAAATATAAAATTGTGATTCATTTTACATTTGTAGAAGCAATGGTATTGTTTTTGGTTTGTAAAGACACCTGTGTGAGTTTTGGTAAATATTTTTATGAGATGGACTTCAGCAAGTGAAAGTTACAGAGAAAAAAATATTTTACCAAAACATGAAAGCAGTACACATTCTTGCATTTTTAAAAACAAAATAGATCATGGAGTTGCAACATTGTTGCAAGGACAATTTCTTTGAGAGAAAGATATATTTTATCTCTCCTTTTATAAAAGGATTTATTTGGGGGGGAATTGTTCCATTAGAATGAATGGCTGAAAAAGCGCATTGGGCTACAAAACTCTCATGTTCACTCCCAAAAAAAGCTGTGTAAAACAGCTCTCATTTTGGTATTTACTACACCTCCATGGAATTACTCCACGAGAGTTAAAAACTGAATTGTTTTGTGTCTAAACATGTTCAGTTGTGCTCAGCTGTGCTGAGCACCTAAATGTAAAGAGACAGGGAATGTATCTCTTCTCAGACTTTTAAAGATATTTCATTGTAGAAATCACTTTTTCACACAGTTTAAAAGCAGATTATCTTTAAACAATATACCACATATTTTAGTACAATTTAGGGGATCAGATCATGCGCTAAACACTATTTCTATCTGCACTAGGGTTGCGCCGATACCACTTTTTGCCACCGAGTACGAGTACTGATACTTTGTCTTAGGTAGTCACTGATAGTGATTTTTCAGTTTTCTTTATGGAATTGAGAATTGGAACTCCAAAAGACGTATGAAACAAATAAAATGCCTTTATTTGCTTGTCAAAAAGTTCTGAAAACTCAAATTGCACAGAACATGTTAATTATAATGTCAATGACATGTAAACATTACAACAAGTTCACAACCAACCAAGTGCAATACAGTTCTGTAGTTCAGGCATGAAAAGGAGCAAGAACACTAGAACAGTATCATTACACAGCCCCCTGTTCCTCTGCATCCCCTTCACATTACACAACCCCCTGCACCTCTGGACCCCTTTACATTACACAACCCCCTGCACCTCTGGGCCCCTTTACATTACACAGCCGCCCCGCAGCTGTGTATTTTTTGGGGGGTCACCTTAGAGGGGTGAGTGCGGGTGGATCTGATGGGTCTTACTATGTTTTTTTTTTTTAGTTTTTTTTTTACTTTTTACATTTTCAAATTTTTTTATTTATCTTTTTTTGGGGGGTCACTTTGGAGGGGTGAGTGGGGGTGGTCTTACTATGTTTGTGTTTTTTTTTTTGTTTTTTTTTTACTTTTTACTTTTTTTAATCTATTTATTTTTTATTTTTTGGGGGTGGGGTCTTTGGTGAGATATCAGAGGTCTAAACAGACCCCCAGATCTCTTATTGTGAGACAGAGAAAAGGAACTGAATATAGTCCCTTTTCTCTGCAGCACTTTACTTCAATGAATGAGGAATTTCTCATTCATTGATAAAATGACAGACTGATACTTAGTAACACTCGGGGTTACTATTATAAGCTGTCAGTGGGACATATAGCAGCGATCTTAGTGATCACTGCTTGCGGCCCTGTACTACGGGGGGGTTGGTAAACACATGTTTACCAAGCCCCCCCAAGCCCTAACCCCACTCACACTGTTCCCCAGAAACTGCAGGCTGCGGGAGGGAAGGAGGGAAGCCGCTTGGATCGGCAATGGATAGGGGGTGTGGGGGCCGCTATGGGGGATGATCTGAGTGGTGGGGGGGACACATCTGGATCCCCCAAGCCCCAAGCAGCACCTGAAGCCGGCAGGAGCGGCAGAGGAGGGATGCCGGCTAATGATGGTAGCTGCAGAGGCTGCCATCAGGGGGTACAGGGATTGGGTTGGGGGGGTCACCCGTGCATGGCTGGCGTACTGAGCTGGCGGGAGGGGAGGAGGAGGCAGAGAGGGGGAATCCAAAGACACATGATTGGTTGTTAAAGCGGTTGTCTACCCAATTTGTTTACTTTTACCTACAGGTAAGCCTATAATAAGGCTTACCTGTAGGTAAAATGAATATCTCCTAAACCTGTATGGTTTAGGAGATATTCCCCTTCTAAGCAGCTGCAGTGTTACGGAGCATGCACCGTGTATGCATGCGCTGTGTATGTCCCGGCAAAGGTCCGGCAATAGGGCCGGACCTTGCCGGAAAGACGGGTCCCGCAAGCATGCCAGTCACAGCCCCGGAGCCACATACCCAGAAGCAAGATACGAGGAAAGATGTCCGCTCCCTCAGAGGGGACTGAGCAGCCCGGTCGGATCTTCGTTTCAAGGTGAGTATTTCATAATGAGCTAGTATGCAGTGCATACTAGCTCATTATGCTATTGTCTTGCAGGTTTTTATCTTTTTTTTTACTGGGTAGACAATCGCTTTAAGGAAGCGGCGACCCGGTTCCTTAACAACCAATAATTGCAGGCATTTTCCTTTACATTTCAGTTGTTAGCGGGGAATTCCCGCTAATAACTGAAAGAACAGGTATTGGTTTCTGGTATTAGGGTGTTTTTCACAAGTACCGATACTCAAATGCCCAGTATCGGTACCGATCCTAGTATCGGTGCAACCCTAATTTGCACTACTCCAGGTCCTGCGTACAGTAAGGATTTGGGCGTTATCTGTGACCTGGGAGCTATAGTGAATTTGAATGTGGTAGTTATTTGCCACCCCTTGCTTTTGTGAATTCCATTTGTGCGCTATTTATCGCTATTTGCAGTTTTCTGCCGTTAAATAGCGCACAGTTGCGCAAATGTGCGCCTGAGCGATATAGTAAATTACCTCCAGTATCTCACAAAAGTGAGTACACCCCTCACATTTTTGTGACAACACTTAAGAAATGACACTTTGCTACAATATAAAGTTGTGAGTATACAGCTTGTATAACAGTGTAAATTTGCTGTCCCCTCAAAATAACTCAACACACAGCCATTAATGTCGAAACCACTGGCAACAAAAGTGAGTGAAAATGCCCAAATTGGGCCCAAAGTGTCAATATTTTCTGTGGCCACCATTTTTTTCCAGCACTGCCTTAACCCTCTTGGGCATGAAGTTCTCCAGAGCTTCACAGGTTGCCACTGGAGTCCTCTTCCACTCCTCCATGACGACATTGCGGAGCTGGTGGATGTTAGAGACCTTGCGCTCCTCCACCTGCTGTTTGAGGATGCCCCACAGATGCTTAATAGGGTTTAGGTCTGGAGACATGCTTGTCCAGTCCATCACCTTTACCCTCAGCTTCTTTTGCAAGGCAGTGGTCGTCTTGAAGGTATGTTTGGGGTCGTTTTGATGTTGGAATACTGCCCTGCGGCCCGATCTCCGAAGAGAGGGGATCATGCTCTGCTTCAGTATGTCACAGTATATGTTGCCATTCATGGTTCCCTCAATGAACTGTAGCTCCCCAGTGCTGGCAGCACTCATGCAGCCCCAGACCATGACACTCCCACCACCATGATTGACTGTAGGCAAGACACACTTGTCTTTGTACTCCTCGCCTGGTTGCCGCCACACACGCTTGACACCATCTGAACCAAATACGTTTATCTTGGTCACATCAGACCACAGGACATGGTTCCAGTAATCCATGCCCTTAGTCTGCTTGTCTTCAGCAAACTGTTTGTGGGTTTGCTTGTGCATCTTCTTTATAAGAGGCTTCCTTCTGGGATGACAGCCATGCAGACCAATTTGATACAGTGTGCAGCGTATGGTCTGAGCACTGACAGGCTGACCCCCCACCCCTTCAACCTCTGTAGCAATGCTGGCAACACTCATACGTCTATTTCCCAAAGACAACCTTTGGATATGACGCTGAGCACGTGCACTTATTTTTTTTGTTCGACCATGGCGAGGCCTGTTCTGAGTGGAACCTGTTCTGTTAAACCCCTGTATGGTCTTGACCACTGTGCTGCAGTGCTTTTTCAGATCGTCAGAGATTTCTTTGCCATGAGGTGCCATGTTAAAGTTCCAGTGACCAGTATGACAGAGTGAGAGCGATAACACCAAATTTAACAGACCTGCTCCCCATTCATACCTGATACCTTGTAACACTAACGTGTCACATGACACGTTAGGGGAGGATAAAATGGCTACTTGGGCCCAATTTGGACATTTTCACTTAGGGGTGTACTCACTTTTGTTGCCAGAGGTTTAGACATGAATGGCTGTGTGTTGAGTAATTTTGAGGGGACAGCAAATTTACACCATTATACAAGCTGTACACTCACTACTTTACATTGTAGCAAAGTGTAATTTCTTCAGTGTTGTCACATGAAAAGATATAATAAAATATTTACAAAAATGTGAGGGGTGTACTCGCTTTTGTGAGATACTGTATCTTCTGATAATACAGAGGCTAGGCGACAAGCTGCACATGCTCAGTTTGGTGTGTATTGCTAGAGAGGTTTTTTTTCTTGGGAGAGTGCATGTGATTAGCACAGGGCCAATCAGCACTGTCCAGACAGAGGATGGGGGTCCTGCATTCTCATAGGACAATCATGGGAAAATGAAAACTCCTTCTACAAAGCTTTAACCAGACACTGATAGGAGTCACAATACTGCTATATACTACTGATGAGAAAAGGTATTTTACAGTTTATATTTACTAAAACAATTGCATTTCCGTGTTCCGTGTACTGTGGGAGACCAGATGTAATGAATGCAGGGTCCTGGGTTTAGTAACACTTTAAGCAGCTCCTCTAAAGTATGAAAAAAAGTTTAGTTACTCTTTCCTTATATTGATTAGTGGCCTTCAGTGTTTATGTGGACTAGTGGCATTCAATGAACAGTGACACTAATACAGAACAGGGTTTACCATTACTCTCTTCCATGGGACTGTACATTATAACAAAGACATTCTCTCTGCACAGATGACATGAGTTTTTTTTTCCAGCTGAAAACTGTCACTGAACGGGAAGATTTTCCCTGTATATTTTGGAAAGTATTCTGAGCAACCCCCCCCCCCCCCCCAAAAAAAAAAAAAAAAAAAGATTTTTCTGAATGCTGGATTACAGTATAATATGCTAAAGAGGAGCTTCAGGCTCTTTCAGAAAAAATGAAAAGTCAGCAATTACAAATACTGTAGTTGCTGACCTTTATTTAATATTAGGGCACTTACCTGTCCATGAATCCAGCGGCGTCCTCAAGGAATCCTTGTTTCTTTGTGGAATTTGTAATGCTATACCGTAGGGTTGATTTACTAAGTAGACATTGATCACTTTGTACACTTAATATTCACTGATCTTAGTAAATTAGATGAAGTTGCATTCACTTCGAACATCCAGTCATGTATAAGAAAAGTTTCTGTTTTTAACCACTTCAGCCCCGGAAGGTTTTGCAGCTTTAGGACCAGAGCACTTTTTGCGATTCGGCACTGCGTCGCTTTAACGGACAATTGCGCGGTCGTGCGACGTTGTACCCAAACGAAATTTGCGTCCTTTTTTTCCCACAAATAGAGCTTTCTTTTGGTGGTATTTGATCGCCTCTGCGTCATTTCTTATCGCCGCTATAAACAAAAGAAGAGCGACCATTTTGCAAAAAAACCCAAATTTCTTACTTTTTGCTAAAATTCAAATCCAAAAAAAAAATATAAAAAAAAATTTTTTTTCACCGTTTTTGGCCGATTTATATAATTCCTCATATTTGCGATAAAAAAAATCGCAATCAGCGTTTATTGATTGGTTTGCGCAAAAGTGGCCGCGTTTACGGATGATGAGAATTCAATTCTGGGGTTTTTAATTTTTTTTTATTTTTTACTAGTAATGGCGGCGATCTGCGATTTTTAGCGGTACTGCGATATTGCAGCGGACATGTCGGACATTTTTGACACTTTTTTGGGACCAATGACATTTATTCAGCGATCAGAAATTTAAATGTCCACTGATTACTGTATAAATGTCATTGGCAGTGAAGGGGTTAACCTGGGGGGGAGATCTAGGGGTTAACTGTGTTCCCTGGGCGTGTTCTTACTGTGGGGGGGTTGGGCTACCATGGGCATGAGAGATCTAACTGATCCCAGTGACAGGGATCAGTAGATCTCTCATGCCCCACTGACAGGGTGGGGAACCGCCGTGTTTACATCGGCGGTTCCCCGTTCTTTGCCCTGTAGCCGCTCATCGCGGCTCGCCGGCGGACATCGGGTCCGCCCGAGCCGCGGGCACACTCCTCGGGAGTGCGCCGGGTGCTCGCGCGCGCCGCCGGCGGCGCGCACGCGCCCCCTGGTGGCCAAAATGCGAATCGCCGTTTATTTACAGCGATTCGCGCAGGGCTCCCCCACTGCCGCCGTAAAAACACGGCGCGCGGCGGGAAACCGGTTATTTTGATTTCCCTTGCACATGATCGCTAGCTAAAAGTAAACAAAGCTTTACCTTATTCACTAAACTCAGTGAACATTCATTTTGCTCATTAAATGTATACACTACTATGCTATACATTTTTTATTTTATTTTTCTGCCACGTGGAGAATAAGTCTAATCAGACATAGGGTAACAACAAAAGGATATGTGTCCAACTGATATTGCTGTTCAATTTCACATGTTGGTGTTCGTTTATGAAACTGTGAACAGTGGTGATCCCAAGGATCATGGGTGATCACAGTTCATTTTCAGTTTATGAAATAGAGATGATTGGGGGAGAACATGTTCTCCGTCGATCATCTCCACACACGGAGAGGCTGTCATTGACTGACACAGAAACGTTTAGTTTATGAAACTGCAATCTCAGCACTTCACTGGTGATCTGTGTCAGAATTCACCCTCCCCGATTCACCAGCTCAGAGGGAATCCCGCGGCAAGGAGGAAGATTACTGACTTCCTTCTTCCTCGGTAAGACCCCCCCAACACATTAACCATGTCCCCCTGTCATGCATATGTGTGTATATATATATATATATATATATATATATATAGTGCCTTGCGAAAGTATTCGGCCCCCTTAGAACTTTGCGACCTTTTGCCACATTTCAGGCTTCAAACGTAAAGATATAAAACTGTAATTTTTTGTGAAGAATCAACAACAAGTGGGACACAATCATGAAGTGGAACGAAATTTATTGGATATTTCAAACTTTTTTAACAAATAAAAAACTGAAAAATAGGGCGTGCAATATTATTCA
Organism: Glandirana rugosa; assembly: GCA_018402905.1. Taxonomy (NCBI): domain Eukaryota; kingdom Metazoa; phylum Chordata; class Amphibia; order Anura; family Ranidae; genus Glandirana; species Glandirana rugosa. The sequence goes on along the minus strand of BLSH010418757.1, from coordinate 445 downwards.
GCCCCTTTACTTTCAGTACAGCAAACTCTCTCCAGAAGTTCAGTGAGGATCTCTGAATGATCCAATGTTGACCTCAATGACTAATGATGATAAATAGAATCCACCTGTGTGTAATCAAGTCTCCGTATAAATGCACCTGCACTGTGATAGTCTCAGAGGTCCGTTTAAAGAGCAGAGAGCATCATGAAGAACAAGGAACACACCAGGCAGGTCCGAGGTACTGTTGTGGAGAAGTTTAAAGCCGGATTTGGATACAAAAAGATTTCCCAAGCTTTAAATATCCCAAGGAGCACTGTGTACGCGATAATATTGAAATGGAAGGAGTATCAGACCGCTGCAAATCTACCAAGACCTGGCCGTCCCTCTAAACTTTCAGCTCATACAAGGAAAAGACTGATCAGAGATGCAGCCAAGAGGCCCATGATCACTCTGGATGAACTGCAGA
>BLSH010418669.1:339182-371832 GCA_018402905.1 Glandirana rugosa | reverse complement strand
GTCATGGGGGGAATGCAATGAGTTGGAGGAGAGAAACAAACAATTCAGTGTCTCCTTAAATGCACAGGACCCCCTGATCCTGAGCCCAATGTTAATTTAGGTAAGGCTCTGAGTCCTGTTCATAGGGAAAACAGCCAACGTCTCTCCCTAAAATGCCATGTTTGGGATTCGCACCCAGAACCACAGTGAAGAAACTTTGTTGCTCCTTGAAAGGAGAGGACTCAGCTTTTGTCTTCTATAGTTCATCCCGGGTTTAACCTGTTCTTCAGTCTTTGTTGCTTTGCCTTTTTGGCTATCCTCTGGTCATCAGCGATTCACATAAGGGATTAATCCTCCCTCTAGATGTCGCTGATTCCACTTTAACCACTTCAGCCCCGGAAAGATTTCACACTTTAGGACCAGAGCACTTTTTGCGATTCGGCACTGCGTCGCTTTAACTGACAATTGCGCGGTCGTGCGACGTTGCACCCAAACAAAATTTGCGTCCTTTTCCCCCCACAAATAGAGCTTTCTTTTGATGGTATTTTATCCCCTCTGCATCATTTATGATCGCCGCTATAAATAAAAAAAGAACGACAATTTTGCAAAAAAAACCTGTTTTTCTTACTTTTTGCTAAAATACAAATTTAAAAAGAATATATAAAAAAACATTTTTTTTTCATTGGTTTTGGCCGATTTATATTCTTCCTCATATTTTTTATTTTAAAAATCGCAATTGAGGTTTATTGATTGGTTTGCGCAAAAGTTGCCGCGTTTATGGATGATGAGAATTCATTTCTGGGGTTTTTATTTTTTCTTTATTTTTTACTAGTAATGGCGGCGATCAACGATTTCTAGTGGTACTGAGATATTGCGGACATGTCGGACCATTTTGACACTTTTTTGGGACCATTGGCATTTATTCAGTATGAACAAAGGAAATAGGTCAGGGGGACTTTAAATGAGTACCAATCACAGATGATAGTAAAATCGTATAAACAGTTTAATCATATGTGGGTAAACATATCACATACCATGCTGTATATGTACCGTGTTTAGATTATATGTCTTAATACTCGACCATTTGTATGTGATATGTTTACCCACATATGATTAAACTGTTTATACGATTTTACTATCATCTGTGATTGGTACTCATTTAAAGTCCCCCTGACCTATTTCCTTTGTTCCTATTGTAATATGGGATGGAGGCCAATCACGTGTGGAGCCGCAGACCACACCAGTGCTATAAAAATGCACTAATTACTGTGTAAATGCCATTGGCAGTGAAGGGATTAACCTGGAGGGGGCGCTCTAAGGGTTAAATGTGTTCCCTAGGCGTGTTCTAACTGTATGGGGGCTGGGCTGGCAGGGGGAAGGGAGTGATCATGGCATCCATATACAAGAAGCCTGTGATCATAGCCCTTCCCCCTCTATGAGAACAGAGATCCGTGTTTACATACATGGACCTCTGTTGTTTCACGTCGTGGGTAGCTGGCAGAGATCAAGTCCGCCGTACCCGCTCCCTGGCCCCCCCCAGACATAGTGAGCGCATGAGTGTGCCTCCGGTGGAGCGCTCACGATGCTAATTATTGCAGCCGCTGTCAGGTGACGGCGGTTTGCGATAACCAGCCACTCTGCTGCCGCCAAGCCACGGCAGGCGGTCAGGAAGTGGTTAATAGTCACCAGTCGGACTTAGAAGAGGCATGTGTCATCTGTGGGATGAACTATAAGGGTTAACTGACCACCCCAGACTACTAGAGCAACGGTATACAGCCTTGTCTCCACCATGGCTGAACTGCCTCAATGACCGCTTTATTTTTACTCTTGGATCAGACCTCCTAAAGAATTACTTGGCTAAAACTCTGCTTTCATCCAATATGTGATCCGGACCGCCTGGCTACCGAGATGAGCTCAACAGCAGACCACAAAACACTACTCAATAGTAGTATAAACCTTCTTCATTTCCACAACCATTTGTTGTTCCAGGGCCTCTGCAAAGGATATTGCTTGTTACGCTGGCAGAGCGTTACCCCAGGCTAATCTGATGAAGACTGCTTGGCCGGTGCCTTTGATGCGGAGGTACCCTTTAACAAACTTAGTTCTTTGATTAGTTTAGTACCTGAGGCTTAGCGGACAGCAATCGACACAGTCATTCTGGACAGAGTCAAAACCTTTACTTTATAAGGCTGGCATATCTGGCTAGTCTGATAAAGACTCTTTAGCCAACTGCTTCTGAGGTAGAAGTCGACTTTAGATAAACACAGCTGCTTGATTTGGCTTAGTATGGACCAATTAGTGCCTCTAAATCTTCTCTGTCTCCCCATTTGCTGCTGCCTGCAACTTGGTATTGCATCTTGGCAGACAACACAACCACCACAAGCCCAATATCGCTCACGATGATTATTGTAGTGAGCTCTCCTTAGTTTGTGTCTTCTGGCAGTCAACTCCATAGTGGCTCCTTCTGGGCTAAAGAGGGCCTTTCCCTGTTGAAGGATCAGGTTGCCTCTCCTCCTCTTGAAAGTGATGCTGGTGTTGAGGGCTGGAGAGCTTTGCAATCTTTCATGATCATATTGTGCACTCTTTTTTAGCTTCAATATACTTACCTGCCCTCACCTTAGTGAACATGGCTGGTCTCTCAGTAAGTTGATTGCTCCTGGCTCACCCACAAGCTGAAAGACCTGAGATATATTATCTGGGGGTATTGCTAAACATTAGCAGTAAACCACTACAAGCAGCTAATCGCACATACACCTGCGGTGTACCCTACAACACCTGGTATTCCCAGCGGTCTCCCATCCAGGCACTACTAACCAGGCCCAACCCTGCTTAGCTTCCCAAATCAGACGCGTTCGGGCACATCCAGGGTGATGTGGCCATAGGCCCCAAATAGCCCCATACCACCTATTCATCTGCAGACAATTGCAGGATCAGATCGCCATTCACCACTATGGAGGTGCTGTCACCCAGCTGATCTCAGCCAGTAGCAGTGCCCAAGGAGTCCCCGCCGACCAGCAGAAAACAGAGTCCCCTGCAAGTGTGAGTGAGGTCTGAGGCATTTCAGACCACAGCAATACCGATTGATAACTAACAGTTAAAAGGATTTAGGCTTCAGAACTAACACGTAAATGCATAGCAGACCATAAACACATAACAGTTATTAGTGCTGTAGCATCAATATAAATCACATGCAAAGCAGTAAGCTTAATAGCCCTCAGACAATTAGCACTAGTAGGTTTACCTACCTTAGACAAATGTACTGCAAAGGTTAATACCACAACCAAGCATTAGATCATAATACACAGTAAATCAAGCCTGCGGAGCCAGGCCTTGCTGAATTACTAGGAAAGATTCAGCCCAGCACAGCAACAACTGCTATCAGCCTAGTCATTAGCAGCACTGCAGACACAAACCATAGCCTGTGAGGCTTAGTAAACACACTGGCACTATGAACAAACCAGCAGTCTCACCAGTGTGATCTCTGCTTAGAGGTGCAGGTTAACTGCATATACATGCAGAAACTCCTAACCACATGACAGTAGCTGCATACTATAGATTTGTGCACCATGTGGCCAACAGGAAGTCTGATGAATGTCTATCCATGGAGACATGATAAAGGAGCCATCCTTACAGACCAGCCGCCTGCAATCCCAATCCCTGGAACATGGTGGGGGGGAGGCCTCCTCCATATAGGAGTTTTTACAGCCTGTACAGCAGGAACCATAGACACAGATGAGGCTTGAACCTGGCAGCTTGGCCAGATGAATTTGGCAAGGTGAGACAAAAGAACATTTCTGCTCTTTAGCAGCAGCATAACCGGCTGAACAGGGAGGAAAAAAAAGGAGAATGCTGCCTGAAGGGAGGAGACTTATTTATATAGTATAACTGGTCCTGGAATTGGGCGTGGGGGGCAGAGCCTGCCCATACGTATATATGCTGTCAGGCTTGTGTGAGGAAAAGGTTATGTCCAGGTGGGGTTGTCTTCTCAAAACTTTCTAAATAAAAGCGAAGAACAGAGATTGAGAGCAGGAATCTATGACGTAACACCAAAGAAGATCTCCGCCAGAACCTTTTCGCCCGATCTCCTGCAATTGCCTGGGGTCCTCATTGCCAAGGAGATTGTGATGTTTCTATAAGTGGAACTAAGTAACCTTTTCTTGTATTTTATTTAAAACCATAGTTTCTGCTTATTTGCCAGGCATTTTTTTGTTATATCTGTCAGTCATGTGTTAAATTCCTAATATTGTAATCGTTTTGTAGGTAAAGCCTTTTTGTATAGTAAAAGCACATTTATACACTGCAGAGGTCTGAGCTTCTTTGCTTTTACTGCAAAGTAACCTTAATCACTTGCTGACCACCCACCACAGTTATACTGTGGAAAGGTGGCTCGGCTGCGTAAATCACCGTACCGGTACGGCAGTCCGTGCACTAGCACTTGTAGGCACGCACGCTAGCCGATTGGCCAGTGGGGGAGCCAATCAGCGTGTCCGGTGGACTCGATGTCCACCTGCCACCCGTGATTGTTCCAAACTGAGATACAGTATCTCACAGCTACAATGTAAAGTAGTACATGTACAGCTTGTATAACACTGTAAATTTGCTGTCCCCTCAAAATAACTCAACACACAGCCATTAATGTCTAAACCGCTGGTAACAAAAGTGAGTACACCCCTAAGTAAAAATGTCAGAATTGGGCCTAAAGGGTCAATATTTTGTGTGGCCACCATTATTTTCCAGCACTACCTTAACCCATGGGCATGGAGTCCACCAGAGCTTCACAGGTTGCCACTGGAGTCCTCTTCCACTCCTCCATGACGACATCAGGGAGCTGGTGGATATTAGAGACTGTTCATTACTCCACCTTCTGTTTGAGGATGCCTCACAGATGCTCAATAGGGTTTAGGTCTGGAGACATGCTTGGCCAGTCCATAACCTTTACCCTAAGCATCTTTAGCAAGGCAGTGGTCATCTTGGAGCTGTGTTTGGGGTCGTTATCATGTTGGAATACTGCCCTGCGGCTCAGTCTCTGAAGGGAGGGGATCATGCTCTGCATCAGTATGTCACAGTACATGTTGGCATTCATCATTCCCTTAATGAACTGTAGCTCCCCAGTGCCAGCAGCACTCATGCAGCCCCAGGCCATGACACTCCCACCACCATGCTTGACTGTAGGCAATACACACTTGTCTTTATAATCCTCACTTGGTTGCTGCCACACATGCTTGACACCATCTGAACCAAATAAGTTTATCTTGGTCTCATCAGACCACAGGACATGGTTCCTGTAATCCATGTCCTTAGTCTTTTGGTCTTCAGCAATCTGTTTGCAGGCTTCCTTGTGCATCGTCTTTAGAAGAAGCTTCCTTCTGGGGCAACAGCCATGCAGGTCAATTTGATGCAGTGTGCAGCGTATGGTCTGAGCACTGACAAGCTGACCCCCCACCCCTTCAACCTCTGCAACAATGCTGGCAGCACTCATACATCTATTTCCCAAAGACAACCTCTGGATATGACGCTGAGCACGTGCACTCATCTTCTTTGGTCGACCATGGCGAGGCCTGTTCTGAGTGGAACCTGTCCTGTTAAACTGCTGTATGGTCTTGGCCACCATGCTGCAGCTCAGTTTCAGGTTCTTGGTAATCTTCTTTTAGTCTAGGCCATCTTTAGGTAGAACAACAATTCTTTTTTTCAGATCCCCAGAGAGTTCTTTGCCTTGATGTGCCATGTTGAACTTCCAGTGACCTGTATGAGAGAGTGAGGGTGATAACATCAAATTTAAAACACCTGCTCACCATTCACACCTGAGAGCTTGTAACAGTAACGAGTCACATGACACCGGGGAGGGAAAATGGCTAATTGACCCAATTTGAGCATATTCACTTAGGGGTGTACTCACTTTTGTTGCCAGCGGTTTAGATATTAATGGCTGTGTGTTGAGTTATTTTGAGGGGACAGCAAATTTACACTGTTATACAAGCTGTACACTCACTACTTTACATTGTAGCAAAGTGTCATTTCTTCAGTGTTGTCACATGAAAAGATAGAATAAAATAGTTACAAAAATGTGAGGGGTGTACTCATTTTGTAAGATACTGTAGGTCGGGAATCTGCCGAAGTCAACAAGGCAGATCTGTCAGGGGATGACACTGAGATCTGTCTTTCTGCTAAGCAGAAGACAGATCGCTGTGTTTCCCCAGTCACACAGTCCCCCATACAGAAAAACAAACAGGGAACACATTTAATCCCTTGATTGCTCCTGATGTTAACCCCTTCCCTGCCAGTGTCATTAGTACAATGTCAGTGCATATTTTTAGCACTGATTACTGTATTAATGTCATTGATTCCCAAAAAAGCGTCAAAAATGTTAGTCAGGTGTCCGATCTGTCCACCGCAGTGTCACAGTCCCGCTAAAAATCACTGATCTTTGCCATTACTAGTAGAAAATTTTTAAAAAATAAGAAAAATGCCATACATCTATTTCCTATTTTGTAGATGCTATAACTTTTGCGCAAACCAATCAATATACGCTTATTTTTATATTTTTATATTTTTTTTGGATATGTATTATAGCAGAAAGTAAAAAAATAATGTTTTATTTTCAAAACTGGCAGTCTTTTTTTGTTTATAGCACAAAAAATAAAAAAGCGCAGAGGTGATCAAATACCACTAAAAGAAAGCTCTATTTGTGGGAAAAGAAGGACGTCAATTTTGTTTGGGTACAATGTCGCACAACCACGCAATTGTCAGTTAAAGCGATGCAATGCCATATCGCAAAAAATGACCGGGTCATTAAGGGGGTAAATCCTTCTGGGGCTGAAGTGGTTAATAGATAAACGCAAGCATAACACCCAACAGCATAAAATACATATGTGGGAGATTATATGAAATAGTCCTCTTCTGCCTTTGTACCACAGTAGCCTTCTGATATCTGAATGAATTGTTGTCTGGGTTCTAGTAAAGAATGATGGTGGGCATGGGGAAAATAATAGAAACTGAACAAGAATAACTGCTCTGCTTACCTGCAGACCATGTTTACTGAAGACAGTCTGCAAGCTAATCCAACCCATCCTGGAACTAGTGCCTGGACAGATCTTGTTCACCACTGTAATAGACAGTGAAAAATGTAAGCTGAAATAAATTAACTAACTGCAGTCCCACAGTTCAGTGAATGCACTTTTTTACTGTAATGTGTAACCAATCAGATATTCTGAAATGTCAGGCAGTCAGGAAAGGTCTGACACTGTAGGTCTGCTGCTAGTTCACTCACATAAGCTGTCATTTTTCTGAGCTATCAGTTTCACAGCTGCAGACAGTAGTCCAACTGTCATAACCACCGTAGCCCAGATTCAGTAGCCGTAACAGCATTGCTACAATTGGGGTGGATGTTTCTGTGCCCCAGCCTTCATTCTGCTACAGCTTGCAGCACCTGAGGCAGCCACCTTGTCTGCCCCTGGGTTGGCCTGGCCCTGTTTGCAATGATAATGAAAGTAGAACTATAGGCATTTTTTTTTCATTTTGGATAGGGTAAAGTAGGGAGATTTTTGTCCCATTGTGGAGATTTCGCTTCACTTCCTGTCCCATAGCCAAACAGGAATTGAGAGGAAATCCCTGCAAATTAAGGGAATTCCTTGGGGACCCACAGGTCACCAGAACTAATTTCCCAATTGGAACATTTCCCCTCTATTACTTTTCTGGGGGCAACCCAAAATTTGGGATTTTCTTTTACCTTCACTTTCAATGATAATGGTAAACAGGGCAAATAGAGTGGGGGAAATCACCTTAATAGGGACACAGACAGTAATAAAAACTGACAGGTGTTCTAATCCCTCTCTACTTTATACAAAACAAAAGAAACATTTTGCCTTTAGTTATACTTTAATTTTCATATGCATCTCTTCTCTTTTGGATGTTTGTCAGGCAGCTTAGCAGTCATAGTAGGTTTTCTCTCTGATGGAGAGGCAAAATCAGTTACAGATAGACCATTTAGAGATGGAAATGTCTAATGAGTCTATTATGGTAGCCTTCAATCCTCTGCATTACCAGATGAATGTTGGTCCTAAATTCATAGTCTAATGGGCTACTTGATATTCTCCAGAAGACCCCCAAGGAGTAATAAAACGGCTACAAAATACAAAATCAAGTATTGGAGCCAAGGAGTCCCAGAATAAGGTCTTTGCTCAGACTATTTTCAAATGCACAAATAGCTTTTCTGAACATGCTATTAGAAGTGCACAACAGCACATCTGAATATATAAATAAACAGAGGGAGCTTAGGGATGCTTAAACCAGGCTTTCTCACCCCAGAGGTTTCTAGCTATTCCTTAAGCAATGAGCAAAGGTTGATTGATCTACCACCTACACTTACCATTAATGTAAAGGAACATTTCTCTACTAACCGCTGTCTCTTCCCCTCTGGCCAATATTATTATTTGCATCATTTTATTATCATTACTAAACATTGGATTACCGTATAGAGCAGGTGTTAAGAAAATGATCTCCTCTGGGTATCAAATTTGTTAAGTACACAACATTCTTTATTTTTATTTAAAATTTTCTACAAATTACTGATAATGCTAACAAAATGCAAGAAGGGAAACAGTGCCATCTAAGTACAGCATAAAAAAACAAACTATTTTATTTCCACAAGTAAGCAACCCACAAGACACAGCAAGCATTTAGCTAGCTACAAGCACCACTGTCTGGTTCTACTCTAATCCAACTGACTGTAAATCTCCCAAAGGCTGGCGCAACCAGTGCTGGTGGCTCCCAGCACTTCCTGGTCAGCTTACGTCCACTGGGCGGGCAATGATGATGTCACAACAGGAAGCCACTTCTTGTTGTGACATCATCTCTGCCCACCCAGTGGATCCAGGAAGTGAGACCTAAAAATTATTGCAAGGTTTCGACCATATTAAAAAGTGTGAGAAAGGCTTGTCCAAATACATGGATAGTGCAAAGTTTGGCTCATGTTCCCATAGAGGACAGAATTCCTTTGAACAGGTAAAGAAGAAGCACCAGAAAGCATGGAGCTCGGGTGAGAAACAGCTTGCTCCTGCACAGATTCACTTGCAGCAGGGATAGCTGCAGACAACAGCACAGTTCTATTCTAAAGAGATTGAATTGTTACAATGTTGTTAACCTAAACATTTAACATTTGACTCTCTGGGGTGCAAGAGAAAAGAGGTAACACCGCTCCAGGTAGAGAGTAATAGCAAATCAAGTTGGGTGCTAGCCCAGGCTCATCTCCGCCATACACCAATTCATAGAAAACTAAATGGCTGCACACCAACACGAGATGCAATGCTGATCCAAACTACTTTATTGGCAGTATACCAGGTATAACAAAGAATAGATGTAGATGCGTTTCACACAGGTATGTGCTTGTTCACTACACTGCTATGACTACAACACAGGAAGTTTAAGTGCAATTCTGGCAAGGGAGTCACACCCAAACACATCTGGGTTGATTGATCTACCAATCAAGACAGTGTTAACTCACATAGAGTAAAACCATTGAATGCAAAACATGAAAACAATGTCAACACAGATACAAATACGTCTAAATACCCTACAATAAAATTGATGAAAATAATAACAAAAATAAAAAGAAAAGACGAATGAAAAAATGAAAAGAGTATGATATGCTAATCAATAAACATATCCTATCACATCTGTTCTCACTTCCTGTTGTGACATTATCTCTGCCCACCCAGTGGATCCAGGAAGTGAGATCTAAAAATTATTTCAAGGGTTCCACTATATTAAAAAGATTGAGAAAGGCTTGTCCAAATACATGGATAGTGCAACGTTTGGCACATGGTCCCAGGGAGACAGAAGAAGCACCAGCAAGCATGGAGCTCGGGTGAGAAACAGCTTGATCCTGCACAGATTCACTTGCAGCAGGGATAGATGCAGACAACAGCACAGTTCTATTCTAAAGAGATTGAATTGTTACAATGTTGTTGACTCTCTGGGGGTATATTCATAAACAGGTAAATTTATATTTCACTTTTTCATAGAAAATGCTCTCTATAAAACTTTTTGGGGAAATCTGTGGATGGGTCCATGTGCATGTTATCCTAGTTGGAAGAACAGTGCACAGAGTCCAGAGGAAGGTTGCGCAATTATTATTGGGTTGAATTGCAGATGTGACAAGTAACTACATGTGATCCACCTAGATGACATCACTGCCACAAGCTTTACATTCCACCTAGGGGCCAATAAAGAATATTCCTCAAGTGTATCTTACTACAGGCTGCTACTAGACAGCAATTTTATCACCTTGGACTGAGGAAGTGGCAATTTAAAGCCATGAAATGCATTTCATTTGGTAAAATAAAGCAATTGGATGTTTTACTAAAGCAGACGATTTGTGCCTATCCTTTGAACAACCTCATTTGGCGCCTTTGACAATCAAACTACTAGGCTTGTGCAATTCGTTTCATTGCAAATTTAGTTTCTACCGAATTTTGCAAAATTCGGACGAATTCCAAATTTCCAAATTTTCATTTTTCCGTTTTGAAAATTCGGAAATTTGCGGTAATTCGGCAATTGCGGTAATTCGAAAATTTGAGGTAATTGCAGTAATTTGGAAATTCGCGGTAGTTCGGCAATTGCGGTAATTCGGAGATTCGGCAATTGGAGCAGTCGAAAATCCAAAAGTTCGAAAAATGGGAAATCCGAAAATTTGAAAATAACAAAGAACTTTTGAAATAATAATGTTAGTTATTATTTCAAATGTTCTTTGTTATTTTCGGATTTCAGAATTTCGGATTTTCGGCTGTTCCGATTGCCGAATTTCCGCAGTTGCCGAATTACTGCGAATTACCACAATTGCCGCATTAATGCAAATTTCTTAATTACCACAATTGCAGAATTATTGCGAATTTCCAAATTTCTGAATTACCGCAATTATTGCAAATGCTGAATTACCGCAAATTTCCAAATTACCGCAATTGCAGAATTACCATGGATTACTGCAATTACCGAATTACCGCAAATATCTGAACTTTTTGAATTTCCGAAAAAAAATTAAAAATAAAACAAACAAAATTTTCAGCCATGCACAAGTCTACAAACTACCTATGGGCCTTTTTTGCGCTGACTCTTTTTACAACTTTGTTCACCCACCTGAAAACCCCCTTAGAGCAGCCAGGATGGGAATGCCCAAGGCATAGTGAGCGATCACACTGACCCTATGTGGGGGCAGGTTTTCTACACCCACAAACTAGGAAGGCCACCTGTTGCCCCCATAGTTGGGAGACCGCAGCCTCAACAGTTGTAAGTTTTTCCTTTTATTGTGGAAGCACTGCATTCTTGTTTCTGAATTAATCTACTACAAGGGCTCTACCATCTCCCTCTCTTTTCCTTTTTGGTGGAAAATCTGAGTTTACAAGAAACCCCTGGCCAGCTCCTCAGGATGCTTTAATCCATGATCTACCACCATACCCCTGACCTACTTGACATAACAGTTCCAGACACTATTATATTGGCAAACACGGTGACACTGGCAGGACTGGTGCATCAAAGCCACTAGTACCGCAGTATATCTTTAGCATAAAAGTTGCCACATGGCATAGTCTACATTACTATAGAAGCATCTGCGTAGGTGGTGGCTGACAGACAGAGTGGCGGTACAAGCAGCACTGAGAAGAGCAGTGCTAATCCTGTGGTGAAGTACTGTAGTCAGATAGTGAGCAGACAGCAGTGTCCCTAATCTGTCCCTCCTTGAACCAGAACCTTTCCCTGAGCTAAATCACCATCCCTAGAAAGCGGAGTTCCTTTTCCTAACCTAGCCACTCACAACTGTGTGCCAAATGCAGCAGGGCACTAGTTTATATTATCATTGCCGATACTAAAGGTGGCCACTATATTTCACAGTGTTGCAGTGCCAAATCAGACCACTGCTTCCCTGGTGACCCCTACGGAGTACACAAAGGAATAGAGTTGAGCGAACACCGGGATGTTTGGGTTCAGTGGGTTTGGCCGAACTTCGCAAAAAAGTTTGAGTTCGGTACCGAACTTGACCCGAACTTTACCCCAAATCTCATGAAGTCAATGGGGACCCGAACTTTTTGGCACAAAAATGACTGTAAAAAAGTCCTGGAAAGTGCTAGAGGGCTGCAAGAGGAAGTAAAATGATTTTAGAACAATAATCTGTCCCTTACAGCAACAGCAGGAACCTGACCCTATAGGAGTAGGCGATGATTTCAGAACAATAATCTGTCCCTTACAGCAACAGCAGGAACCTGACCCTATAGGAGTAGGCGATGATTTTAGAACAATAATCTGTCCCTTACAGCAACAGCAGGAACCTCACCCTATAGAACTAGAAGATGATTTTAGAACAATAATCTGTCCCTCTAAGCAGTAGACTCTACCTAGTCCAGTCAGATCGTTCTGTAATGCAGGATGAGATGTTATTAGATCTGCAATCTGTCCCTAAAAGCAGTAGTAGTAGTAATCTCTACCTAGACCACAATTAGATCATTCTGTAATGCAGGATGAGATGTTATTATATCAGCAATCTGTCCCTCACAGCCCCGGCAGCATCCTCTCCCTACACTAGCCAGAGAGCATGTGACATGCAGCACTAAGTGACTCCAGCTTATAAAGAGGCTGGGTCACATGATGCACTGGCCAATCACAGCCATGCCATTAGTAGGCATGGCTGTGATGGCTTCTAAGGGCAAACCAATGAAACGCTTGTTGATTGGCTGCCCTGCAGCTATTCAACATGCATGATCAAATACCCGAACCCCGAACCCAAACTTTTTTTCAAATGTCCAGGTTCGGGTCGGGGTCACGGACACCCCAAAGTTCGGTACGGAACCAAACTTTATAGTTCGGGTTCGCTCAACTCTACAAAGGAACAATGTTCCTCCCAGCCTCTGCTCCATTTGCACATCGGCACAGTAACACAGTGTAACCTAGAGGATGGAGGACAAACTGCACTTTCAAACAAATCTCAATAGTATTTTTTGCCATATTTAACAAAAATGAACAAAATCCATCAGAATTAATTTTTAGTTAGAGTCACCATGTTATACAGTAAAGGCTTTTTCATTGAACATTTTGCTTTTAAGGTGACCCTCATTTTTTCCACTAGCCAATCTGACAGAATCTGTGCATTGAGGCTGCTGTCAGTTCTTTATTGCTCTCATATCACAGCTCTACAGAATCCCTAGATAGCTGTAAAAGTTATTTTTAGAAATGATCCTTACTTTCACAATTTGTATGGAGCTGGAGGGCTTTGGAGCGCGAGTGTACACAGTAAGTCTGCCCAGATACATTGGCATCATCTATACTTGCCTAAAATACATATTACTTTCTTTTATTTTTTTAACAGTTCACTGTCCTGATTCTATCTATTTATAATAGTGGTTGTATAAAGTAATTCAGGTTCATACATCATAAATATTAACCACTTCCTTGCCGGCGTATAGTAATAATACGCCGGCAAGGTGCACTCCCCATCCTGGGTAGACGTCATATGACGTCCTCCTGTTTTCGCCACTCTGTGGGCCCCGGCCATCCATTATTGGGGTAAAGAGCCAACGACATTGGCTCTTTACCACGTGACTGGCTGTGTCCTATCACAGCTGATCACTTCCAACATAACAAAGCTTCGGCGTGCACGCCGCTTGTGAGCGCCCACAGGGGTGCACAGTGCATCAATCGGGGTTCAGGCTTGTCCTTCGGACAAAGCCCAACCCCGATCAGGGTAAAGAGCCAATGAAATTGGCTCTTTACCACATGACTGGCTGTGTCCAATCACAGCCGGTCACATGATGTCAACAAACCGCAGTAACAAGCTGTTACCGGGTCCTCCTCCTCACACCGATCGTGTGTCAGGAGGAGATAGCAGTAACAGCTCGTTACCGCTTACTGTCTACACCAATCACACTGATTGCCCCCCAGTAATAAAGAGGACCTGTCACCACCCCATCAAAGTACCTGTCACAGCCCATCTAAGTACCTGTCACAGCACATCAAAGTACCTGTCATCTGCCCATCAGAGTACCCGAGCACCTGTCACCTGCCTATCAAAGTACCCGTGTACCTGTCACCTGCCCATCAGAGTACCCAAGTACTTGTCACTTGACCATCAAAGTGCCCAAGAATCTGTCAGCAGCCCATCAGAGTACCCGAGTACCTGTCATCAACCCATCTGAGTACCCGAGTACCTGTCATCAACCCATCTGAGTAACCGAGTACCTGTCATTAACCCATCTGAGTACCCGAGTACCTGTCACCAGCCCATCAGAGTACCTGAGTTCTTGTCACCAGCCCATCAGAGTACCCGAGTACCTGTCACCAGCCCATCAGAATACCCGTGTACGTGTCACCAGCCTGTCAGAGTACCTCAGAGTACCTAAGTACCTGTCACAAACCCATCACAGTACCCAAGTACCTGTCACCAACCCATCAGAGTACCAGCCTGTCACCAGCCCATCAGAGTACCCGAGTACTTGTCATTAGCCCATCAGAGTACCCGAGTACCTGTCACCAACTCATCAAAGTACCTGAGTACCTGCCACCAGCCCATCAGAGTACCTGAGTACCTGTCACCAACCCATCAGAGTACCCGAGTACTAACCCTTCTGAGTACATGGGTACCTGTCACCAGCTCATCAGAGAACCAGAGTACCTGTCACCAGCCCATCCGAGTACCCAAGTACCTGTCACTAGCCCATCTGAGTACCCGAGTACCTGTCACCAGCCCATCTGAGTACCCTAGTACCTGTCACTAGCCCATCTGAGTACCCGAACAATTGTCACCAGACCATCAGAGTATCCAAGTACCTGTCACCAACCCATCAGATCACCCGAGTACCTGTCACCAGTCTATCTGAGTACCTGTCATTATCCCAACTGAGTACCCCAGTACCTGTCACTAGCCCATCTGAGTACCTGTCATTAGCCCATCTGAGTACCCAAGTACCTGTCACTAGCCCATCTGAGTACCCGAGTACCTGTCACCAACCCATCTTAGTACCCCAGTACCTGTCACTAGCCCATCTTGTACCCAATCACCTGTCACCAGACCATCAGAGTACCCGTGTACCTGTCCCCAACCCATAAGATTACCTGTGTACCTGTCACCAACCCTTCTGAGTACCTGAGTACCTGTCACCAACCCATCAGAGTACCCGAGTATCTGTCACCAGCCCATCAGAGTACCCCAGTACCTGTCACCAACCCATCAGAGTACCCGAGTACCTATCACCAGTCCATCTGAGTACCTGTCACTAGCCCATCTGAGCACCCTAGTACTGTACTTGTCACTAGCCCATCTGAGTACCCGAGTACCTGTCACTAGCCCACCTGAGTACCCTAGTACCTGTCACTAGCCAATCTGAGTACCCGAGTACCAGTCACTAGCCCGTCTGACATTTTATGTGTAATTTATGCTCCTAGAATGCCTGATGGTGCTCCCTGCATGTTGGACCTCTGTATGTGGCCAGGCTGTGTAAAAGTCTCACACATGTGGTATGGTCATACTTGGCACAAATAGCAGAATGTATTTTGGGGTGTAATTTTTGCTATGTACATGCTATAGCTTTATAATGGGGTACTGCGCTGTTAGTGTATGGAGGATACGGTTATGTTTGCACAAGATCTGTATACAATCTGAAATAAAACTGATATAAAGTGCTTATCTAAGTCGTGACTAAGTGCTTGTAAATTATATCATCAACTAACATACTGTATAAATACACATCACCGGATGTGAAGGGAGCAGCATCGTTCTTCTCAGAGCTCCGTACGCATCCTGAACAAATCCGACCTAAAAAGGGTATAAGTGCTGGCAAAGACTCGAATTGAGGTGGCATAGGTTCGCTGTGACCTGCTAGCCAGAATGGCAGTGGCGAAACAGGGGAAAACAGTCCCTCTAGAGCAGAGACAGACCCGCTCTACGCCGGGCCCGAAGCAAGGCTCTGCCTCCGCCATCTTGCCGGAAAAGAAGCACAAGAAGAGCTACGCACATGTGGCAGGGATGGAGGCTCAGAGAGAGGACACCCCGCGGACTTCGCTCGATCCGGCCTCACCGTCAGCTCATCCGCCAGGGCTACCAGACCAGGAATCAACACATGAGGCTATCACACGACCGATCCTGGAAGCCATAGATGCAAGTAAAGCAGCGGTGATGGTAAGAATAGACCACCTGGTGGCCGAATGCACCCTCATCAGGCATGAGATAGATAAGGTGAGGGGAAGGCTTACTGAGGCAGAAGACAAAATCTCTGGGGTGGAAGATGCCTCGCACACGCACAATACTCACATATCAGAGCTCCAGGGCCTGGTGCAGTCACTGCAACGGTGAGCCGATGACGCGGAAGACCGCCAAAGAAGAAATAATATCAGGGTCGTGGGCCTACCAGAGGGTACCGAGGGGACCAGGCCGGTGGAGTTTGCTGAGAGCCTCTTTAAGCAGCTGTTATCTCTGGAAAACCTGCCTCCCACATATGTAGTAGAGAGGGCGCATCGGGTCCCCACGGGAGCCAGACCTCCGGGAGCTTATCCGCGACCTTTCCTGGTCAGGTTTCTTAATTATAGGGACAGGGATATGATTCTGACGGAATCCAGGAAAATCCAGGCCCTAAAATATGAGAATGCGCAAGTAATGCTCTTTCCAGATTTCTCTGCAGAAACACAAAGGAAGAGGCGTTCGTTTACTGATGTGAGGAGACCTCTCCGGGAAAGAGAAGTGAAATATAGTATGCTCTACCCGAGCAGACTTCGAGTGCAATTTAAAGGTACTGTAAAATTTTTTGATCATCCGCAAGAAGTATGTGACTGGCTAGATGGACTGCCATGACTCTAAAGGCCAAGAATTTATTATGCTGGGCAGGGGAAAGAACCCTGAGTGTTGGCACCTGTTGTGCCCAAAGGTATGGATACCCTTGAAAGACAGGATATACCCTGGGACCTTGTTATATTGCAGGGGCTCTTCTCCTTGTTCAATTTTCTCATTTTTATCCGCAATGGACTGCACAGGGCACCTGTGGAGCATGTAATGTGATTGAGAGGAGTGACCACTAGAGGGAGCCCCGATGCTATATGTTCCCCAAGCCTTATCAACATACCTCCAAGTTGCTGCTCAGTTTTATTTTTTTGTCTGTTACTGAGCTCCGGTTTTACATTCCTTTTCCACCTTATTTGTTTTTTTGTTTCACCCTGCATCCTGGATAGGAGTTACGGAGGACATCAGAGATGTGTTTCTCCACAAGAAGGACTAGTGGGTCATTCGGACCACGCTACGCACCAAGTTTTGGTTTTTCGGTTGGAAGGGATAAAGCCGCATATCAGGTTATATTTTTTTTGGTTTTGTTTTTTGGTTTTGGTTCTGATATAACGGCAGGGAAGTACACTTTGAGCTCAGCATTCTGCCCCCCATATTTGTTTGTCTCTGAGGCATGTCACTGTATGCTTTGGAAACTCTTTTGGGACTACCAAAACTTCCTGTTACCATTGGGTCACCCAGTGGAAATATCTGTTTCAGCCCTCCCTAATGGCTAGCTCTATTAAGGTTCTATCCTGGAATGTCAGGGGACTTAATGACAAATATAAACGAGCAGCGGTTTTTCAATATCTGAAACACATTAAACCTCATGTTATTATGTTACAGGAGACGCACATGGATGGTGGTAGGGTACTAGCCTTGCGCAGACCGTGGATTCAGCGGGCCTTTCACGCCACCTACTCCACGTTCTATCGGGGTGTATCAATAATGATTAGCAAGGCGGTCCCCTGCACCATACATCAAGTCTTGTCTGACCCTGAAGGGAGGTATGTAGCAGTGGAACTGGATATTTGCTATAAAAGGATGGTTCTGATCAATGTTTATGTGCCTCCACCATTTAAAATACAAATGTTATATGATATGCATGTTAAACTGACACCCTTTGCTCACTGGCCATGGGTTGTGTTGGGGGACTTCAACGCGACTTTGGACGCGTTGGACTCTTCCAACCCAAACAGGGAAGGTTCGGGAGAACTGGAATCATGGCTTTCGGTGACAAAACTAACAGAGCTGTGGCGGTGGAAGCATCCCAGGGAGAGGGGTTACTCCCAATTATCAGTATCTCATCGTTCCTCAGCTAGAATAGACCTGGTCTTGGGTAGCGAGGATATGATGCCATGGGTCCAAGACGTAGAATATTTAGCTGGAGGAGTATCCGACCTTTCCCCGGCCTTGCTCACCTTATCAGTGGGGAGGGGAGAGAGGAATGGTTGGAAGATCTCATCAGAATGGATACAAAATGAGACAGTCCAAACTCGCCTACAAAAGGCAGTCTCAACATATTGGGAGACCAACGAGGACTCGGCCTCCTCAGGCATGCTTTGGGACGCCTTTAAGGCAGTGGTAAGGGGCGAGTGTATATCTGCCATTAAAGAGGCGAGGAGAGAACAGGGGAGCGAACTCCAACTATTAAGGGAGAAAGAGGAAAGGAAGGCGAGGAAGTATGCAGCTGACCCTAACTCAGAATCATACACGGCCCTGCAGGAAGCAAAAAGGAAGCTATCGCTGCATTTATCAGATATGGCGCAAGTAGAATTGAAAGGCAGGGCCCACTCTTTATTTATGGAGGGCGACAAGAATGGCAAGCTTCTGGCCAGGCTGGTCGCGGATACTCACGCCACCCTCAGCATCCCGGTCATAAAGAATGGGATGGGAGAGCTAATTACCAACCCAGTAGGAATTATGGAGGTTTTCTCTGAATTCTTTGGACGCCTTTATGCCCCCATCCCACCATATGACGTAGCGGTTTTAGAATCCAGGTTGGATAGCTTAAACATCCCTCAACTTACGGTGGATGAAAGGGAGGCCATGGATGCCCCACTGACACTTAAAGAAATAGAGACAGCCATCTACTCATTCCCTCCCAATAAAGCTCCGGGACCCGATGGTCTCCCTATTGATTTCTACAAATTGCACATAGAGCAGGTGGCCCCTAGAATAAAATGGCTCTTTGACCAATGTTTTGAAGATGGTAACCTCCCCCTTTCCCTGATGGAGGCATATATGGTATTACTATTGAAACCTGGAAAGGACCCGTTGGACTGCTCATCATATCGTCCGATTGCCCTCCTGAACACGGATCTAAAGATCCTGACTAAGGTTCTGTCTGTTAGGCTGGCAGGAACCATATCCTCCCTGGTCAGTTTAGATCAGACGGGGTTTATCCCAGGTAAGTCCACAGACACGAACTTACGCAGACTGTTCACTCACCTCCAGCTTCCTCCTCCGGATCCGCCAACTAGAATCGTGGTCTCCATCGATATTGAGAAGGCCTTCGATTCGGTGGATTGGGGCTATATGGGCAGGGTCTTGGAACGCATGGGCTTTGGTTCAGTGTTCAGGAAATGGGTGACTATGCTTTATAGTGCCCCTAGGACAGCGATTAGGCTGGGAAATGCAGTCTCCCCATTCTTTGACATAGGAAGGGGGACCAGACAGGGTTGCCCTCTGTCCCCCTTCTTATTCGCATTAGTAATGGAGCCAACAGCGATAGCACTCAGGTCATCCCCAGATATCCAGGCCATTAAAGTTGGGACCATAAGGGAGTGTTTAGCATTATATGCAGATGACCTGCTGCTGTTCCTGGGGGACCCGGTTGACTCCCTGCGCAATGCACTTAGCATATTAAACGAGTTTACGCAATACTCCGGCCTTAAAATTAACTGGACCAAATCTTCCATTCTGCCCATAGATGAGGGGGCGAGGGAGAGAGCAGACCCCAACTTGCCGTTAAAGTGGGTCTCCTCTATCACGTACCTGGGGGTAAAGGTCACAGCGGATGTGAAAGAGTACTACAGCCTAAACCTCCTGCCAGTGATTCCCCTAGTTAAACAAAAGACTGCTGCATGGCAGAGACTCCCCTTGTCCCTGTTGGGGAGAATAAACCTGATAAAAATGAAAATCCTCCCAGTCATACTATATTTCCTAAGACATGCTCCAACATGGGTCCCACAGTCTTATTTTAAACAGTTAGAGGGAATCCTGGGAACCTTCCTATGGACACCCAAGGCACCGAGAGTGAGTATCAGGGCCTTGCAGGAACCTCAGGGACAGGGGGGTCTTGCGTTCCCGGATTTTAAAAAATATTATCTGGCAGGGCAGATGGTGTTCGTTCACAGATGGTTGGGTGTGGATTGCGATGATGCCGCCACGGTTCTGGAAGCGGCTCACCTCGGCTCATATGAGTCCTTAAGACTCGCAATATACAGGGGGACTAGATCGTCGCTTCCCCTCACGGGATCTATGAAGGCAACAATCAGAGTCTGGGGAGAGGCACTGAAGTTGGCCTGCCCATCATATACAGGGATATCCCCCTTGGCCCCACTCTGGCTTAACCCAAATCTTCCACACCTCCTTACATTCCAGGACCCAATGACATGGGCGATTAGGGGGATCAAAACATTAGGCGATGTAACAATGTACGGTGAACTGTTGACTTTTGACCAACTGAAGGCTAGACATGACCTTCCTAACAAGTATTTTTTCCGTTATTTACAACTGAGACATGCCATCCAGAGCCAGTTTAGAAATGTGAGAGTGGAGACACTGCCATCTGCTCTTGAGGACACTTGTACAAAGGAGGAACTCCCTAAGACCCTATCGGTGGTGTACAAGAAATTGTTTGTGAGTAGCTCAGCGTCAGTTGTTAGGTGCAGGACAAAATGGGAGGGGGAGGTACCGGATATCCAGGGGGAAGATTGGGAGGCACTATGGGTTAGGCCATTCGGACACTTAGTCTCTGCTAGAGATAAACTGATTCAGTTTAAATTTCTCCACCGAGTCTACTACACGCCAGCTAGGTTGGCAGCCATATATCAGGGGGCATCGGCATCCTGTTGGTGATGCTCTGTTACACCAGCTACGGCATTACACATATTCTGGGAATGTGAACGAATCCGGCTCTTTTGGGACGAGGTGACTGCCTTTATCGAGGAAATTTTGTTTGTACCCATACCTAAAACTGTTAAGATTTGTTTGTTGGGATTAGTGGAAGAAATGGTTCCCTCCAGAGCCCATAGAACGCTCCTTACTATCCTGCTTTTTTATAGCAAAAAGGCAATATTACTTCACTGGAAGAAACAGGAGGCACCTAGCCTGGGCTTTTGGAAAAAACTAGTTAACACAAAGCTACCATACTACAAAGCAACCTACAAAGCAAGGGGATGCTTCAAAAAATTTGATAAGGTCTGGGGAGCTTGGTGTGACACTAGTTCCTCAGTTCATTAAGGGCGGAGGCAGATAGGTAAACTGGAATCCTAAGGGTGAGGGGAGAGAAGTATGATGGGGGTGACCCCTAACATATTGTAGGATGTCCCAGGAGAGACCAGGGCATCTGCACCCTAGCTGTGACTCACAGTGAGATAGTATGCTGAAGAAGAGGTAATAAACCTGTTATGAACAATATAAGGGATGGGGGGGAGGGATGCTGAGCAAGGGAGTTGGGGGGGAGGGGGGAACTGTTCGGGGTTTTTTGCTACGCTAGTTAGTACACCTATGTCTAGATAGCAGCTGTGCTAAAGACCGGGTTGGTCCGTGAGAGGCCCGGTTGGATGGGTCTCTCACAAGGAATTGTAGGTATGTTTTCTATGTATGTTGATAAAACCTTCAATAAAAATAAATTGTAAAAAAAAAAAAATACACATCACAAAGTGAAACAGTATCATAAATAAAGTGACTTAGTGCAAAAGTGAAGCATGAGTATAAAGTCCATAAATAAATAAAACAATTCTTCAGTCCTATGGAGTTAATTCCGTGTCAGGGTGGGTGCTCAAGACAAATCAGAAAATAGTGGAATAAAGTGCTTGGAGTTGTGCAAAAAATTCATGAGAGTCTATCTGGTAGATATCTTCAAACACCACCAGGGGGACTCTGTGTGATGGTGCTCTTCTAAATGTGCTCACAGAACTCTCATCTCTAGGGCGCAGTATATGTGCCTTTAGCTAGATGCCACTAGCTTGTGCTATATGGTCCTCCCACCTAGGGGGCGCTCTTCCCTCGGTTCTTTCCTCTCAAATTCCTCACAGGTTCCTCTCAGTTGCAATAGTAGGTAACTACTGGCGGAACTCCCCCTCAGGGATAGAGAAGACAAGCTCCCATAGTGTGATATAGCAATGCCAAAGCCGTTTATTAAAATGTAAAATTGGCTTCTTACATAAAGTAAAAAACACCACGCATATAAAAACTATAAAAACAGCGCCGCCGTCTCTCACTGTGCTTCCGACTCGGGCTGTATCCGGTCCTACGTGTTACGTCACGTCACGTGACTTCCTCAGGGCCCATTAAGAGATGTAAGGAACAGCTCTTTGCTGGATAACCATGTAAAATAGTCATGGATGATATCTGGATTTGGGGATCCTCCGATGAGGAACATGAAAAAGACTTAAATGCGTACTAGACTGTGTCAGAGCCATCAATATGCATTTGTTGGACACCTTCTCATGGATAAAGGTGTCAAACCTGACCCAGAAGAAACCAAAGCCATCCATCAAATGCCTGCTCCAGAAGGCAAACATGGATTGCAAAGGTTTCTTGACATGATCTCTCGAAATTCATTCATCAATACAATGAGATAACATCTCCACTCCGTCAGCTTCTGCGCCAAGATGCCGACTGGTGTTGGACTGAACAACATGCTGTTGCTGTGGATACATTGGAAGCACAATTAACTAGTCCACCTGTCCTACAATATTTTGATGTGCATAAGCCTGTGGCATTGTCTGCTGATGCTTCCCAGAATGGTCTTGGTGTAGTCTACCTTCAAGTTGGAAGACCTATGGCTTTTGCATCAAGAGCCCTCACTGTGATTGAAGCATGCTACGCAAAAACTGAGAAGGAATTATTGGGACTAGTATTTGTCTGTGTAAAATTTCATACTTATATCTATGTTCGCCCTGTGACTGTGGAGATGGATCACCAGCCACTCATAACCATACTGAGAAAACCCCTGAACACAGCATCTGCATGCATCCAAGGAATGATGCTAAAGCTACCATACGCTTAGCTAAAAAAAACTGAAGCTGCGCTTCAATGCTACCACCTGAATGTGATCTGAAGTGTTGGCTCTGGATAGGGTGTTGTCATACAGAAGGATTCAGGAACTAAAGCAAGAAACACAGTCAGATGCCACCAGTCAGCACCTCATGGGCATCATTCTCAATGGGTGGCCTGGCTCCTTTAAGAAAATCCCACATGATATCCGACCATCCTACTCTATGAGGGATGAATTGACAGTGGATGATGGATTAATCCTGCATGGACAGAGATATGTAATCCCTTGCTCTCTCCAGAAATACTACTTGACACAGCTCCATCAAGGTCATCCTGGTATTCATTCCACTAAGCGAAGGGCATGTGAAACCATGTTTTGGTCCACTATATACACTGATATTTAAGTTTCCATATGAGCCCCATGCAATGCTCTATGACAGCACCAGATGAGAGAACCTTTTAACTCTCCTCAAACACCTGACAGACCATGGTCTATCACAGCAGCTGACATATTTGAGTAGTCAAACAAGGATTACGTGGTCTTGATAGATTCGTACTCTGGCTGGTGGGAATTTGATGTTCTCCCAAACACAGTGATCAGGATATTCAGGATATTCTCCACACATCGAATTCCCCATCCATTGATGACTGACAATGCAACATAATTTTCAAGTAGAGAATTCAAGAACCAATGGGATTTTCAGCATGTCACTAGTAGAGTTGAGCGGACACCTGGATGTTCGGGTTCGGGTTTTCGTGGAAAAGTTCGGGTTCGGTCCGAACTTGACCCCGAACCCCAAACCCCATTGAAATCAATGGGGACCAGAACTTTTGGGCACAAAAATGGCTGTAAAAAAGTCCTGGAAAGTGCTAGAGGGCTGCAAAAGGAAGAAAAGTGGGGGTAAGAGTAGGACAAGTGCCCTACAAAGATATTGGGATAGGAAAATAACACTAATCTGTCCCTTACAGCAACAGCAGGAACCTGACCCTATAGAACTAGGAGATGATTTTAGAACAATAATCTGTCCCTTACAGCACCAGCAGGAACCTCTCCCTATAGCAGTTTGATATGATTTTAGAACAATAATCTGTCCCTTACAGCAACAGCAGGAACCTCTCCTTATAGCAGTTTGATATGATTTTAGAACAATAATCCGTCCCTTACAGCACCAGCAGGAACCTCTCCCTATAGCAGTTTGATATGATTTTAGAACAATAATCTGTCCCTTACAGCAACAGCAGGAACCTCTCCCTATAGCAGTTTGATATGATTTTAGAACAATAATCTGTCCCTTACAACACCAGCAGGAACCTCTCCCTATAGCAGTTTGATATGATTTTAGAACAAGAATCTGTCCCTTACAGCACCAGCAGGAACCTGACCATATAGCAGTAGAAGATTATTTTAGAACAATAATCTGTCCCTTACAGCAACAGCAGGAACCTGACCCTATAGCAGTAGGAGATGATTTTAGAACAATAATCTGTCCCTTACAGCAACAGCAGGAACCTCACCCTATAGAACTAGGAGATGATTTTAGAACAATAATCTGTCCCTTACAGCAACAGTAGGAACCTGACCCTATAGAACTAGGAGATGATTTTAGAACAATAATCTGTCCCTCTAAGCAGTAGACTCTAACTAGTCCAGTCAGATTGTTCTGTAATGCAGGATGAGATGTTATTAGATCTGCAATCTGTCCCTAAAAGCAGTAGTAGTAATCTCTACCTAGTCCACAATTAGATCGTTCTGTAATGCAGGATGAGATGTTATTAGATCTGCAATCTGTCCCTCACAGCACCAGCAGCATCCTCTCCCTACACTAGCCTGAGAGCATATGAAATGCAGCACTACGTGACTCCAGCTCATACAGAGGCACTGGCCAATCACAGCCATGCCATTAGTAGGCATGGCTGTGATGGCTTCTAAGGGCAAACCAGTGAAACGCTTGTTGATTGGCTGCCCTGCAGCTATTCAACAAGCGGGGAAAAAATACCAGAATCCAGAACCCTTTTTTCAAAAGTTCGGGTTCGGGTTCAGGTCCCAAACACCGCAAAGTTTGTTACGAACCCGAACTTTACAGTTCGGGTTCGCTCAACTCTAGTCACTAGCAGTCCCAATTATCCTAGATCCAATGGTCTTGCAAAGCGTAGTGTAAGGTCAGCCAAGCATCTCCTAGAGCAGTGGTTCTCAACTCCTGTCCTCAGGACCCACCAACAGGCCAGGTTTGCAAGATAACTGAAATACATCACAGGTGATATCATTTGCTGCTCAGTGATTGCAGTATTCTAGTCTGCATCTCCCCAAGGCAAAACTTAAAATCTGGCCTGTTGGTGGGTCCTGAGGACAGGAGTTGAGAACCACTGTCCTAGAGAAATGTGCATTAGATGGTTCTGATGTTTATGCAGCCCTAATCAACCTCTGCAACACACCTAGGGATGGCATGCCTCTGGTGCAACGTTTACCATTATGACGAACCAGGACTCTGATTCCCATGGTCCCATCCCAGCTCCTGCCATGTGTTAAAACTGATGTTCATGCTGCTTTATTTACACTCAGGCAAAAAGGAAAGACAAGCCATGACAAATTGGCCAGATGCCTTTCCCCTCTGGAGCCTGGGCAGGTGGTAAGGATGGAGACAACCCCTAGTTTTGACAAACTGGCCACAGTTCATGGAAAGGCCTGCCAATTAAACAGCTATGCTGTCCATTCTGATGGTAAGACCTATGTAAGGAACCACTGTCACCTCCTGGCACTTCTGTCTCAGTCTGATTCATGGTTCCTGACACGTCTACAAAATCAACACTTACAGAACTGGTTTGTTTTGGTGTGTTGCATTAACACTCACATTAACATGCAGTGCATTAGGGCAGATCATCATTTGAATGGGCTGACAAAGAATTAAAATGGATGAAAAATCAGACATGCGCATTTTTTTCTGATGCAGCACATGATAGTACATTACCTTGTGTTATGGTACGCTGCAATGCATGTGTGTTGGAGGTGCGTTGGATTGGTGCACTGGGGTTGCTATTGAAAATAAATGGTTCCACAACAGTTCAATGCACATAATATGTATTAATGTGCATTGCGGTAATGCAATGCCCTGGAGCGGTGGGAATGGGCACTTAACAAATATGTTCAGTTTTATAGCACTAGTATGCAGTACATAAGTCAGGGAACAGCTGATTCAGAGTCTAGTCATTGCTTTATATGCAATTTGCATTGACGCCAAGGTTTTTGCATTCTAGCAGAAGAAAGTTTAATGTGTGCACTTAGTAAAGTTACATTTTACAATACAAGAGAAACTCATTATTTTTTATAATACAAATTAAGCTTTACAATTTCTGTATTCCACTGAATTATGTCTGTTAGCTTTGATAAGTTGCTTGTAGTGTTATATCCTTTGTCTACCATTGTTTTATGTCCACAAAGCTCTCCTGAAATTAAAGAGCCTATCTGCTCCACTACTGTCTTTTATTAAGTTGATGAATTATGCTTCTCTAAAATATAAATGAATAAATATGAGTATATTTTTTGGAAGCACACACAAACAATTTCCTTTGTAGAAGTTGGAAAACCTGCTTCATTCGTTTTTTTTCCCCTGAGCTGGCCAATATCACTCATTGGTCTGTGGGTGGTCTTGTGTCCTGTGCTAATAGGCTTTCATCCCTCATAAAAAACCTACGGGAATGCAAAATTAGCTTGAAGCAGGTTAACTGTACTTGGAATTAATGCAGAAGCATTTCAAACTGATGTCAAAAGCAATTTTTTTTTGTCCATGAAAGCCAGTAGACACAGGCCCTTTACACACAAATATTTTTGGATAAATAAATATAGACACCAAAGAAAATAGGCTTGCAAAACTTGCTTTTGTAGAGAGTTGTAAGACCCATTTGTATGTATTTCTCATAGCATTCAATGTCATAATACACTTGAGTTGAAAAACAGCTTTAGTACAGTATGTGCTGTTAACACTGTTAGAATAATGTTGGTCAAGCCAGCCCTTTAATGCATGATTTTCACACTTTTAGGAAATTCTACATACAATACACATTAATTAGTAACGTTTGTAAAAAAGCATGGCTGGGATTTCACCTATTATTGTACAATTTGTTATTACAACTGTGAAAGTTTGGGCAAAATACAGTATGTATAACCTGCCTTTCCCATCATTTGCTGGGGGAAATGTACATAACTATAGTTAGCCTTAGGTGTAGGCCATAGTAGGATAGGTTTTTGCATCAGCCATGATATATATATAAAAATGTCAGCTTACTTCTTGTAAAGGCGCTGATTAGGGTAGTTCCATTTGGACAGGCATGCATGTTAAAGCGCGTGCTTCAAACACAAATTCTTATAGTGTTAATGCTGCTTAGAGCAATGCAAATGTACTCCTTGCTCAGATTTCAAAATGAAGATCCAGAATGCATACAGGGAACAAGGTCTAACTGCCTAGCACTATATTTTACCTCCACAATTTGCCGGAGTTCTACACGGCCACACTGCTGTTTATAATGTATTTCTGCCAGAGTGACAGCATAACACAGATGACATCACCTCCCAACACGTTTCTTGTTTTCATGGCTCCCCTAGGGTTCTAATCTGCTCTCCCTGCCTTCTTTTCCTTCACTCAGTGTTAATTTTGGCAACAAAAATATTGTCATCATAGTTCTTGTCAGCTGCATGTTTCAGTGACGAGACCTAAGAGAAAAGAAAATTCAGTTTCAATACAGATGATTAAAATATGACTGAAACTAAAATTGTATTTTAGTCAAAAGACTATGATTAAAACAAAATAAAAATGTATTGTCAAAATTAACAGTGATCAAAAAGCAATATTCTAGTTTGTTTACGAAACTTCCGAGAACTGTAAAAGTTTTTATATTCAGGTAATATGTGCCATGACATTACAGCCAATAGAGTTTACAGTTTTTATTTTTCTTATATTTTAAAGTTGCACTTGTCAAAAAGCTTGTGTATGATACACAAGTTAACTAAATGTACTGGAGATTTTAGTCGACTAAAATATGACTAAAACTAAAACAATCCAGATGACAAAAATATGACTAAAATTAATATGGCATTTTAGTCAAAAAAATGAGTCTAAAACGAAATCGAAATTTGACATAAAAATTAACACTGCATTCACTTACCTCACCCCTTCCCCTCCCAAAGTGTGCAGGCCAATAGGACATTACCAGTCACACAGTTTTTAAATCCCTATCTTTTCATATGCATGCCATATTATTCCAACATAGATAAAGAAACCAGAGACAATGCAATAGAGAACACTGCCCAGGGAATGCTAATACTTTATACCCACAGTTGGGCTTAAAGAGGAAGAAAACCCTGATGTAAACCCTGATGGGTTTACTTCCTCTTAGTCACCTGCAATGTAAAAGCATAAAAGCATAATAGGCTAGTATGCATCACATACTAGCCTATTATGTGCCACTTACCTGCCATTGGCGCCTGCGCTGTAGGAAGCGTCTATCTTCACCCCTCTTCCTTCTGGTGCCGCAAACTCCGGCGCATGCACGTGCGAGCCACCAATCGCGGGAAGCTGTCAGTGAAGAAATGGCATGGAGGCCGTTTCTTCACTGCGCATGTGCCAAATGACGTTGGCACATGCCATTATAGCGTATATCTCTTAAACCATACAGGTGTAGGAAATATACAGGGAACCTACAGGTAAGCCTGATTACAGGCTTACCTGCAGTTTAAAGTGGTTGTCAAGAGTTGACAACCATTTTAAGTTTTATGTTGCATTGTGTCCAGTACATTTAATTCCATTATCTATACTGGAATAGTCTGGGGTACCTCTGGTTTCTTTTTAGTTTGTGCTGGATCTTTTCTGGAGCTGGAATTAACTCCTTTGGCACTCAGCGGTCTGATGAGCAGACCAATTTTGGGACTTGTGAGTGGCACTCACTCTATCAGGGTACCCTGATGAAGTCACGTGACATGACGTAACGCGCAGGACGTAACGCGCCGGAACTGACCCTGATACCAGAAGTAGAGTGAGAGGCGGAAACGCCAATGTTTTTATACGTTCGTTCTTTTATTTTGAATGTAAGCAGCCAATTTTTACTAGAATAAAATACGTATAGTGGATACTGCTACACTATGAAAGTGTATTTTCTCTATTCACTCATGTGAGGGGGAAGTGTACACGGCATACTGACTGGACCCGGCAGTGACTGAAAAGGAGTAGGAGGAGGAGTTTGGAGGATGTATTTATTGCCATATTAAGGTGAGAGTTCTGAGATCACGGGGGTGGATAGCATCATCACAGAAGCCCCCCTGGTGGTGCACAAGGCTACCCACCAGATCGGCTCCACTCTCTGCACCCAAGGCAGGTTTGTGATATATTTAAGCACGTTTGATGCACTACGCCATCTGTTGGAATTAGGTGGAACTGGCTATTTATTAACAGCAATATTTGAAGCACTTTGGTCTGATTGGAACATTTTCATTTGTTGATGCACTACGCCACCTTTTGGAGAGAAGTGGGACTGTTTTGAGTATCCATATATATATAGTCAGGTCCATAAATATTGGGACATCAACACAATTCTAATCTTTTTGGCTCTATACACCACCACAATGGATTTGAAATGAAACAAACAAGATGTGCTTTAACTGCAGACTTTCAGCTTTAATTTGAGGGTATTTACATCCAAATCAGGTGAACAGTGTAGGAATTACAACAGTTTGTATATATGCCTCCGTCTTTTTAAGGGACCAAAAGTAATGGGACAGATTAACAATCATAAATAAAACTTTCACTTTTTAATACTTGGTTGCAAATCTTTTGCAGTCAACTACAGCCTGAAGTCTAGAACGCATAGACATCACCAGATGCTGGGTTTCATCCCTGGTGATGCTCTGCCAGGCCTCTACTGCAACTGTCCTTAGTTCCTGCTTGTTCTTGGGGCATTTTCCCTTCAGTTTTCTCTTCGGCAAGTGAAATGCATGCTCAATCGGATTCAGGTCAGGTGATTGACCTGGCCATTGCATAACATTCCACTTCTTTCCCTTAAAAAACTCTTTGGTTTCTTTCGCAGTATGCTTCGGGTCTTTGTCCATCTGCACTGTGAAGCGCCGTCCAATGAGTTCTGAAGCATTTGGCTGAATATGAGCAGATAATATTGCCCGAAACACTTCAGAATTCATCCTGCTGCTTTTGTCAGCAGTCACATCATCAATAAATACAAGAGAACCAGTTCTGTGTTTATATACATATAACTCCACCTACCGCTTCCATCCCTAAATTCATTGGGGGAAAAGGGGGAGTGGGGCATATTGGGACTTTAAATGAAGTAAACAAATGGCCTGGTAAGGCCGGGCACTTCCATCCCTGTTTAATTATAAAAAAATGCGTGGATACGCTAGGGAAAAATAAGTGGGACTTTAAATGAAGCGAAGTGGTGTATAACAATACAATGATGGATTTTGGTAAAATTCATGATTTTAATGATAGACACATTCAAAAAAGGGTATACATAATTGACATTTAGTATTCCATATTCATTATTAAAGGTAATATTGGTTTAAATGGTAGATACATATAAAAAAAGGATATACATAAATAGCCTTACTTATTCCATATTCATAAATAAAAATTATATCGTGATATTCAGAATGTTCAATTAGTGCATATAACATGACCCCAATCCATCAATATTTGCGTTAATATTGGTGTTCAAGCAGCCAAAATATACTGTAGCTCAAGTATAAAAAGTATAGAGGAAATCTGGCCTGTAATTCTCCCTGCAGGGGTTAAATTTTGGGTATATAATAAATTATTATTTTACTATTCATGGTTGTTTTCTCTCTTCTCCTTTCTTTTTTTTTTTTTTTTCTTTTCTTAACTTAACACACCACAATAATTGTTTCATCCAATTTTCCATTCACAGCCACTTACATGTTTTTTACAGTCATACCCCACCTGGGTGCTCCTGCCCCCACCCTGGGCGTGGTCGGTGCGGACGGCCCAGTGTTGCCAACCGTCCGTAAATTTACGGACAGCCAGTAAAAACAGGGCATATTTTTGCCGTCCGTAAAAGTCCGTAGCTGCTGATTTGTGCCAGTAAAAATGGCAGCAACTCATTTGGGTCAGAACTGTGTATGCACATGCAATTCCGGAAATCCCCGAGAACTTCCGATCCTGACCTGAGCCGCCCGAGTCACGTGCACATGATGTCATTGGATTTTGCCCGCCAGCCTATAGAAAGGCAGGAGCAGAGCGGGCGGACGGAGGAGCCTCATGGACGTGGGACAGAGCGGGCTGCCTGGAGCGCACCACTGACACACTGACAGAGCAGCAGACGTCGGAGATGGGACGGACATGCGGAGGACTGGGAGGGGGCGGACATGAAGGGCTGTACTGCACTGCAGACGTGAGTTGAGTTCTAACTTCTTCTCAGTCAGTTACCTCAGAGTCCCTGGTCCATAGCAGGCTGAATCTGATGGGTGGGTGGCCCTGGCTCAGGTGAACTGGTCCAGGGGTGTGTGATGTGTGTGCAGTGCACTGTGCAGCAGGCCCAGGAAATCTCCCAATCACAGCCCACTGACTGAGCCCAGGTCCAGGCTGAGTCTGATGGTAGGTGGCTCAGGTGAACCGGGGTGTTTGTGTTTGATTTGGGTATTGTCAGTGATTCCATGTTGTGTTTAAATATTGATTGTCTTAGTTTTTAATAGGAGTTCTACTTTTTTTCAAGTTGCCAGTAAAAAATGTGCTCCGCCAGTAAATTTTCTATGTTTTGCCAGTAAAAACCGCTGCTGGAGGTTGGCAACACTGGGACGGCCCTCGTCTCAGTCTCTCCCCTCGGTTCCCGAGCCGCTGACCTCTGGGATGCCCTCATGCCCCAGCAGTCTGCCGCTTGTGTTCCGACGCTGCAGGTCTTTTTTTTCGGTAGGTTTTGGGGTTTGTATAACTCCTTTTTTATGTACTGATATGTGATGTTGTTTTTTATATTATAATTTTTTCTTTTTCTGATTTTCGTAGTCATGTCACGGCTGCTCCTGATGAGTGGCCCCAACTGGCCACGAAACGCATAGAGCCTCTATCGCCGTGTACTACCCAAGTCACCAGATCTATGGATTATATACCCAAAATTTAACCCCCGGGGTGATGAGAATTACAGGCCAGATTTCCTCTATACTTTTTATACTTGAGCTATATTTTGGCTGCTATTTGAATACCAATATTAACGCAAATATTGATGGATTGGGGTCATGTTATATGCACTAATTGAACATTCTGAATATCACAATATCATTTTTATTTATGAATATGGAATATGTAAGGCTATTTATGTATATCCTTTTTTATATGTATCTACCATTTAAACCAATATTACCTTTAATAATGAATATGGAATACTAAATGTCAATTATGTATACCCTTTTTTGAATGTGTCTATCATTAAAATCCATGTGTGTGTGTCTTATAAAATAGTATTATAATTAGTACAACGATGATAAAACACATATATATATATTTTTACACACCTATGCGATCCCTTTTTATTCACCCTGAAATTTACTTCGTTCCACCACATATTGTTATGTTACTACCTAAAATTACTATCTGTGTAAGTTTTTTCCCATATGTATTAACTGTAAATCATAAGGTATAAGTAATAATT
>BLSH010418669.1:305288-322671 GCA_018402905.1 Glandirana rugosa | reverse complement strand
CGTGAGAGGAAGATGCGCGACTACAAGCGCACACTGGTAGAGGCGCTGCTGAGGGCATTCCCAAATGATACCGGGGGCTCAGTGGAAGCACAAGGTGAAGGTAGAGGAGGAGGAGGAGGTAGAGGCCACCAACGCAGCTGTGCCACCGCCAGCACCTCAGAAGGCAGGGTTAGCATGGCTGAAATGTGGCAAAGCTTTGTCAGCAGCCCGCCACAACAAACAGCACCACCAGCTGATAGACAACGTCTTAGCAGGAGGCAGCATTTCAGCAACATGGTGCAAGAGTATGTGGGCACACGCCTACACGTACTGCCTGATGGGTCTGCCCCATTCAACTTCTGGGTCTCCAAATTGGCCACATGGCCTGAGCTTGCCCTTTATGCCTTGGAGGTGCTGGCCTGCCCTGCAGCCAGTGTATTGTTGGAACGTGTGTTTAGCACGGCAGGGGGCGTTATCACAGACAAGCGGAGCCGTTTGTCCACATCCAATGTGGACAAGCTAACCTTTATTAAAATGAATCAGGCATGGATCCCACAAGACTTGTCTGTACCTTGTGCAGAATAAACATTTAGACCGGACTCACACAGCCATTCATATACTTCTTTTTTTGAATAGGCCTCAATACAAAAAAAAAATACCATGTTGGCTACCTCCTCCTACTCCTCTCCCACCGCCACTTCCACCTACACTACCACGGTCACGGCCTAGTCAACCTCTAGGCTCCTACTCCACATCCACCCCCTTCCCATTTTTTTACTTGATTTTAATTTATTTTCCCTATCCCCATTTATTTGTAGGGCACTTGCCCTAGTTTGAAGATGATTTTGGAACAGTTATATGGTTTCTACCGTTAATTAATACTTTTCAGACACAGTTTGAAGATGATCCACATTCACCTCCATTTTTGCTTTTTTTTTGTTTTTATTTTTTTAAAAATATTTAAAGTTATTTCCCTGTCCCCATTTTTTTAGTAGGGCACTTTCCCTACCCTTATCCCCATTTTACTTCCTTTTGCACCCCTCTGGGGCTTTCCAGGACTTTGCTACAGCCATTTTTGTGCCTAAAAGTTCGGGTCCCCATTGATTTCAATGGGGTTCGTTGTCCGTGCGATCGTTCGGGTTCCGTCCGGACCCGGACCGGGACTTTGTCCCGAAGTTCGGACGGACCAGCAGAACCCGAACGTCCAGGTGTTCGCTCAAGTCTACCTTTGATCATTAGATCTGTTGATGAACCTACTCAAGGAGAACCTGGTGCACCTTAGTCTCCTATCTTGGAGAAGAAGCCCTGACTTCCCCCCATGACTCTCAAAATGTCTC
This sequence comes from Glandirana rugosa, assembly GCA_018402905.1. Taxonomy (NCBI): domain Eukaryota; kingdom Metazoa; phylum Chordata; class Amphibia; order Anura; family Ranidae; genus Glandirana; species Glandirana rugosa. The sequence continues at coordinate 321,355 of BLSH010418669.1, read as the reverse complement.
TAACCTCTTGCCAAATAAATATAATTTTACACAAAATGTGTTTAGGGGAGACATCAGCATCTCAGCATAAAATAGAACTATAAGCAAATGTTTTTATCTTGGATAGAGCAAGGGAGGAGTATACCCGTGTCAGATTTTTTTTTCACTATCTGTGTCCCTATTCCCTTTTAATGATAATGGCAAACAGGACAAACAGAGAGGGTGAATCTCCCTAACCAGGGCACAGACAGCAAGAAAACCTGACAGGTGTTCTAATCCCTCCGCTCTATACAAAACTAAAAAAAAAATGTTGCCTTTATTTATACTTTAAGTATAGAGCTCTTTTTGCAGTAACGGAATGAAGCATCACCCTTGTAGAGCATCTGACGGTGTCGACTACCATTTTACACACAAAAGCCACAGTCAACTTAAGCTCATCCAATGTCCGGATTTTTTTTTTTTTTGGAAGATCCTGACTAACAGCCAAATTTGAATTATGCATCTACTTGCAGATAGACTTTGCTATTGAAGTAAGAAATATGGCTAACTTGCACACCCTGTTAGGTGCTTGCTGGACTTTTTAAGGTCCAAATTGATCTTTCTATTTAGGTGCAGCTTATGTAATTGGTTTCCTATAAACCTTTTGTCAACCTTCTTCCGTTCATCTTCAGTGAGTACCTCTAATTTCTTTCATCAGGTGAATAAAAAGGAAGGCATTTTCTTGAGAAATGTGTAGGCGGGGTCATCTGCTCCCGTGCACATGGGTGTACTTTTCACACGGAGCATGCTCATCAGTGCCTGGGACCAGGTGGGGGCTGAGGTCATGAGAAGAATCAATCATCAAGGCAGTTCCCTGACTTAGAGATGAGCTTTTACTCTGGGCAGTAATAATACAGAGTTGCTCTGAGGAAAAAGCAACTTGTCCCATGTCACTATACAATGTAACTTGTAATGTTTGCATTAGGAGGGACGAGTTGAGCCTGTGTCCATTATACCAGTCCAGTCCAGCGTACCTCTGTTACCTCACTCCCAGTAACAGAATGGGGTCCTGACGAGCACCTAGCATGGCCCCCATACATGCTTATTAACTCATTCCTTCCCATACCCCGTGACCAAGATCTAGTTGCTACTGGATACTGACTGCTAGGGAGGAAGCCGGACATCGATCCCATCATTACGGGAGTACTTCTCATCTTACCGCCTAAGGATTGGTTGCTTGTAGTTTGTTCCTGACTTGGTTACTCTTAGCAATTACACTCCTCTTCCTTGTCTTGCCGAGTTAACCCTTTTGTAACAGTGTTACTTCATACCCGTAGTGCACTTGCAGACCCAGGTTGACTGATTAAAGCACCTAAACCCGAGGTAAGTATAGTAACCAGTCCTATTTGCAAACTCAGAACAACCAATAAGGAGATAGTATGCGTCTGGACAAAACTAACTTGCTTGTTCACTAATGACAGGAGTCTGGCGGACAAGATGGGAGAACTAGAGCTGCTATTGTACGAGGACGATTTTGATTTTGTGTGAATTTCAAAGACTTGGTTCAACAGCTCTCATGATTGGCTGGCAACCTTTCTAGGGTTTTCCTTATATCGCAGAGATAGGGACGGTAAAAAAGGGGGAGGGGTATGCCTGTATTTCAAAAATGATGTACATGTGAATGTGAGGGACAACATCACTAATGGAGCAAGGGAGGAGGTGGAATCCTTATGGGTAGAGCTACAAAGCTAGGAAACCAGGGGGAATGTAATACTGGGAGTATGCTATAGGCCTCCTATCACAGATTGGAATGGCAGCAAGGATGGGAAATGTCATTATAATGGGGGATTATAATTATCCAGACATAGACTGGGCAGAAGGAACCAAGCATTTGTCTAAGGCTCACCATTTCCTAAATGTCTTGCAGGACAATTTCATGGGTCAGATGGTAAATGCACCAACAAGAAACAAAGCGTTACTAGACTTACTGATTACTAACAATACAGACCTGATCACAGATGTGGAAATAAGGGGCAACTTAGGAAACAGTGATCATAGGTCAATTTGTTTCAGTATAAATCACACAAATAGGAAACATAAGGGCAATACAAAGACATTGAATTTCAAAAGGGCCCACTTCTATAAACGACACTCCTTACTAGAAGATATTAAATGGGATAAAATCCTAGGAACAATGAAAACAGACGAAAAATGGGTGTGCTTTAATAGCATATTAAATAAGGGTATTAGCTAGTGCATCCCGATGGGAAATACATTTAAAAGAGCTAATAAAAGTCCTGGGTGGCTTAACTCCAATGTAAAAATGCATATAAATGCAAAGGAAAAAGCCTTTTTAAAAAAATGCAAGGCTGAGGGGTAATCACCAGCATTCCAACTTTACAAAGTATGCAACAAGAAATGTAAGGGTGCAATCAGGGTGGCTAAGAGAAAATATGAAAGGCACATAGCAGAGGAGAGTAAAAAAATTCCCAGAAATTCTTTAAGTATATAAAAAGTAAGAGAGGGAGGTCAGATCATATTGGCCCCATAAAGAATGATGGAGGGAATCTGGTTACAAAGAATAGAGAGATAGAGAGAGATGGCGAAGGTTTTGAATTTATTCTTCTCCTCAAGTCTTCACGAGGGAGATGGGGGGGGGCTTCAGTAACCAAAACTGCAATGTTTATTTTCATGACACATCACAGGAGGCTCCCTCATGGCTAACAGAGGATAGAATTAAGAATAGACTTGAAAAATGTAACATTAATAAGTCACCGGGACCAGATGGCTTGCACCCGAGGGTCCTTAAGGAACTCAGTCAAGTAATTGCCAGATCATTGTTCCTACTTTTTATGAACAGTCTACTGACTGGTATGGCACCAGCTGATTGTTGAAAAGTCAATGTAGTACCAATATTTAAAAAAGGATCAAAATATATCCCTGGGAACAACAGACCAGTTAGCCTAACGTCAACAGTATGCAAGCTCTTGGAGGGGATGGTAAAGGATTATATACAAGATTTTAGTAATGAAAACGGTATCATTAGCAGTAATAGTCATGGATTCATGAACAATCGTTCTTGCCAAACCAATCTATTAACCTTCTATGAGGAGGTGAGCTGCCATCTAGATGAAGGAAGGCCTGTAGTCGTGGTGTATCTGAATTTTGCAAAGGCATTCGATACAGTTCCCCATAAACATTTACTGTACAAACTAAGGTCTGTCAGCATGGACCAAAGGGTGGGTACATGGATTGAAAACTGGTTACAGGGGCGAGTTCAGAGGATGGTGATAAATGGGGAGTACTCAGAATGGTCTGGTGTGGAAAGTGGGGCCCCCAGTGTTCGGACTGGGACCAATCCTATTTAATTTATTCCTAAACGATCTGGAGAATAGGATAAACAGCTCAATCTCAGTATTTGCTGATGATACTAAGCTAAGCAGGGCAAATTTATCCGCAGGATGTGGAAACCTTGCAATAAGATCTGAACACATTAATGGGGTGGGCAAGTACATGGCAAATGAGGTTTAATGTAGAAAAATGTAAAATAATGCATTTGGGTGCCAAAAATATGAAGGTAATCTACTCACTAGGGAGAGAACCTCTCGGGGGGAATCTAGGATGGAAAAGGACCTTGGAATCTTAGTAGATGACAGGCTCAGCAATGGCATGCAATGCCAAGCTGCTGCAAGCAAAGCCAACAGAATATTGGCATGCATTAAAAAGGCAATTAACTCCAGAGATAAAATGATAATTCTCTCACTCTACAAGAATTTGGTCCGGCCGCAACTGGAGTATGCTGTCCAGTTCTGGGCTTCAGTCCTCAGGAAGGTTGTGCTGGAACTGGAGAGGGTCTAGAGAAGGTCAACAAACCTAATTAAGGCACTGGAGGACCTTAGTTATGAGGAAAGATTACGAGTAGTGTTGAACGAACCCGGACTGTAATGTTCGGGTCTGTACCGAACTTTGGGATGTCCGGGACCCGGACCCGAACACGGACGTTTCAAAAAACGTTCGGGTTCTGGGTTCTGGTAGTTGATCACGCATGTTGAATAGCTGCAGGGCAGCCAATCAACAAGCGTTTCACTGGTTTGCCCTTAGAAGCCATCACAGCCATGCCTACTAATGGCATGGCTATGATTGGCCAGTGCATCATGTGACCCAGCCTCTATATGAGGCTGGAGTCACAGTGCTGCATGTCACATGCTCTTGGGTTAGTGTAGGGAGAGGAAGCTGCCGGCGTTTTTGTGAGGGACAGATTGTGAGGGACATATTGCAGACATTTTAACATCTGATCCTGCATCCTGAGATTACTACTACTGTTGCTCTGAGGGACAGATTGCAGAGATTTGAGATTTCACATACTGCTGCTTTGAGTGACAGATTGCAGATCAAACCCTTCATAACATAACGACCGTTACGATCGTACACAACGATCAGATTGTGGGATCGTACACAACGATCAGATTGTGGGAGTAATTTGAGATTTCACATACTGCTGCTTTGAGCGATCTGACTGCACTAGATAGAGGCTTCTGCTTAGAGGGACAGATTATTGTACAAAAATCATCTCCTAGTTCTAAAGGGAGAGGTTCTAGCTGCAGCTGTAAGTGACACATTATTGTTCAAAAATCATCTCCTAGTTTATTTGATTTTAATTTATTTTCCCTATCCCCATTTTTTTGTAGGGCACTTGCCCTACTCTTACCCCCATTTTACTTCCTTTTGCAGCCCTCTAGCACTTGCCAGGACTTTGTTACAGCCATTTTTGTGCCTAAAAGTTTGGGTCCCCATTGACTTCAATGGGGTTCAGCTTCCGGGATAAAGTTCGGGCACCGTTCGGTGCCGAGCCCGGAGTTTTTCCCAAAGTTTGTTCGGACCCTCCGAACCCGAACGTCCAGGTGTTCACTGAACTCTAATTACGAGCACTGAACTTATTCTCTCTGTAGAAGAGACGCTTGAGAGGGGATATGATTTCAATGTACAAGCACCGTGCTGGTGACCCCACAATAGGCATAAAACTTTTCTGCTCAAGGGAACATAAAAAGACACACGGCCATTCACTAAAATTACAAGAAAAGAGGTTTAACCTTAAATTGCATAGAGGGTTCTTTACGGTAAGAGCGGTGAGGATGTGGAATTCTCTTCCACAAGCAGTGGTTTCAGCAAGGAGCATTCATAATTTAAAAAAACTATTAGATAAGCACCTAAACGACCGCAACATACAGGGATATACAATGTAATATTGACATAAAAGCACACACAGGTTGGACTTGATGGACTTGTGTCTTTTTCAACCTCAACAAGGTTCTTTTGTTACACCCAAACCAACATGCACCACTTTGAATAACTTCAGACTGGGCTCAGAATGGTTAATGTAACTTTACTGAAGAGATGCAGCATAACAGTTCAATATGAGCAATGTCCTTTCCCTAATCCTGATTAGAATAATGTAGTGGCCTAGGCATACCTCCATGAGGTGAGAAACTATAATGGGATTGTCCATGGCTTGGATGTCCTCCAAAACACCAGTTTCTTCAGTAGCATCAACGATTGTGCTCACAGGTGAGGCTGGAACTTACTCGATCCATTGGAAACCAGCTCCTCAAATTCGGACTACTGGACCTCAGCTGCCCCCCTTTTTATAGCACAGGTGAGTTTTTGAAGCATTACCCCCATAGGTGTTGCAAGTTTCAGGGTTCCCTACTGCTGCACAGCCAGTCATTTAGTACTTTTAACATGCATCCAGACACAGGAAAACAATTCTTGGGTTTTTGTTTTGTTGTTTTATTGAGGGGATAATAACTTGGATGGGGTTATGGATGAAAAATCCAGGGACAACTTCCTCCATATTTACAGCTTCTTTTCTTCCTCCTGCACAAACTTGATCCTTGTACAGCCCCACTGAGTTCACTCCTTTCTGGAACTAACAGTCTCTATATTAGTTTAGCAAAAGCCCCTTACAGGCTAGAAATTCTCAGTCTCTTGAAAAGTATCCCATGCGGAGTGAATTGCATCTTGCAACGCCTTCTGCTTCCCTGTAGACACTGATCCCAGTTCTGCTGCTTGAAGAAATGCTAGCACACCTGGCTGTCACCAGCCCACCTGGCTGCTTCTTCTTCCCAGTCCTCTTGACTTACATTCTGCACCAGTCTTGCTCGACTGACACACTGGAGATTTGCCAGGACAAGGTTGGATGAAGACTTAGCACACCGCCATCTTCAAGAGAGACCTGCTACAGCTGGCAGTCTCTCCCCGTGTCTGCACCATGCTGTTCTACTCACTCTGTCTCTCCTTGTCCTCTCTGGAACAGTTTCCTCCAACTGTCTCCTGTGGTAGAATCCTTCCAGGTCAGCCACCAGAGCTCTGACACCGACAGACTCCCTCAGCACTGCATCTCCATCTTCCACCCGACTTCCCTGCTGACATGACTCAAGTCTATTTAAGGGCTCCTTAGATCCCTGCCTGGCCCCCAACCTTGGGATTGGCTAAGGGCCCCTAAATATGCAAGACAGCCCTCCTAGCCTCTGCCCACTAACCTATAGAATATTCTCCAACATAAACAGGGGGAGGCACCAGAGAGCTGCCTGGATGAGTCATCCAGCCCTTCCCTTTAATACTCCTGACCCAGATACATTTGCCTGTACTACCACTAGTAGCACACTAGAGGGTTCTACGTTTTTCTTTTCAGTCACTCATCTGATTCCTCCAACCTGTGGCTTGTTTTACAGCCTACACATATGACTGCACAAGAGCAACACTGAATCCCGAAGAATCTGAATCTTTTTCAATGTCTTTTGGATTGTGAATTGATAAAGATTCCTTCACCACATGCTACCAAAAGAAATAATTTATTGATTCCCCTGGTTTGTCTTTCCTAAGAGATGCCCAAGGCATTTTAGCACTTATGGTATGTGGCTCCTTGTAGAAGATCAATAAGATCTGAAACAAAAAAATAAGCCTGCTAGTGCCTAAAGTACGCAGGTTTAAATATATGTAAATATATATACATCTGTAGAGTTACACTTTCACATGCACACATTCATACTGAGGAAAAAAAATACCTAACAGGATCAAAAAAGGAGTGCCTGGAATACTCCTGCATGGAGCAGCAATGAATCTCTCAGAGAGGGACACCATGGCTGCCATTCACCTTATGTTTTAAATAGTAAGAGCAGAAGTTGAGTTTTGTGCATTCTCTGCCTCCTTGCTCAAATGGCATAAAAGGGAACACTTCCCTTACTCAAGATAGTATCTGAGTGGTTGGACTGTACTGCACATGTTCACACACCCTCCACAGACCTGATGACATTGGCACAGCTCAGAAACAAACTCAGATACGTTTCTCATACATATGCAAAGCAATGGGAAAAAGGATTGAGGTATAACAGTAACAGAAAAACAGAAGAATAAAAATGGGGGAGTATTTAAAAAAACAAAAAAGAATATATACCTTATTTTAGATAAGGTATATATTCTGCTCACCCATGCCCATGCTAGTCTCTGCAAAGCATCAGGTAGCAGAAATGTTCCTAGTTAGGAAACTTGTTATGTTCCAAAAGATCCTCCACAAGGGTCTCCCAGACTTATCAGAAAATTTTGCATAATTAATTTGGGAAGGGGGAAGAGGGGACGGGCCTCGCACCCTGGCAAAACAGCAAGCCTGGGCGCACTCACACACTGACTCACCTCAATAAAGGGTGGATCTCACCACTTAAGAACTTGGTTCTGGAGGCAAAAAAGGGGGTGAAGGTGAGAGTTCCCAAACTAGAGAGTTCTGTGACCCAAAAGAGGTGTGGGAGAAACCGCAGTATAGTGTGACGTTGAGTTTTATTAGCAAAATATATCAATTGAAAAGTACAAAACAACAGTGGGTGTGGAAATAGTAAATATTAAAATGACAAAGTTGTCCTTAAAATCACCCCCCCCCCATACTGCCCAATCAACATCAAGTGATAGAAGGCAGGCATAAAATATGACAGTATAAATACAGTGGGCTTGAAGATATTATCTGGGAAACACTCCGGTTACACGCCTGCCGCGGCTGTCTGTAATCAGTGGGACCTCCAGACTATCTATTCACCCAAATAATAATGACAGAGAAAGTGCCTGCCAAAGGCAAACGTCTCAGCAGAATACACATGGAGAATTTACTAGGCAACACATGAAGGTGCTATTCTCAGGGAAGGAGAGTGATAAAACAGCATTTGTTCAGATGTAATCAACCATTGGTTGTTAGTCAAGTGGGATGTCTCCTGTCCACGTCTATTTTCCCCCAGTTAAAAATTCAGAAGTCAGCAAATGAATTAATCACATCAGATTTATTGGGAGGAATGAGAGAGGTGTAGTTCAGAAGGCAGCTTTGAATAGAGGAGCCTCCTAATGCAGATGACAGTAGCAGAGAGCAGCCCCAGTATCCTGCATGTCCATAAGTATAGAGAAGCGGCAGACAGCAATATAAACAGCTTGGTGAATGTATGGTGAACACTTAGTCAATAGTATTGCATATACTTCCTGGTGTGCTCCAGGGAAAGTATCACACTCACGGTTTGGCTGTTCTCAGAGCTGTCGCTTTACTGCTGGCAGGATGCTGCTGGGGAAGAGATCACTACTCTATGGGGCCGATCAACGACATGTTGCTGTAGGGAGCATAACCGTTGGTAGCTATCCTGGTCCTCGGAGCCTTCGATACAGACGCGGTAGAGGCTTCTGACAGAGGAATCTGACGGTGGAGGTTATGTCCGGCTACTTTCTAGTGAAGAAAGCGATGTCTCCGGGCTACAAGATTGTACTGTCCAGGAGAGATGGGCAGTACGGGTGGATGCAGGCTGATTACCAACTTTTTTTTTATATTTACTATTTACACACCCACTGTTGTTTGTAATTTTCAATTGATATATTTTTCTAATAAAACTCAACATCACACTATACTGCGGTTTCTCCCATGCCTCTTTTGGGTCACAGAACTCTTTCGTTTCAGAAAATTTAACAGCCTAAGTACAGGAAATGAGACAGCCACATGCTGAATCAAGGGGGCAGAGGTAGGGTATGCGCATCATTGGACATGAGATGAAGTCCAAGGAAAAACATGAACGTAGGGAGCCCCTACTCTTTTGTTGTTATCTATTCACTTGTCCTATGGGAGAGGTTAGAGGTTGAGCTGTATTAATCATATGCTGTAAGCATGTACGCACCAGGAATACAGTTAAAAGTGGGATTTTAAGGAGAAAAAACTATGCTTGTTTACAATACACACTGCTTAAGCAAACTAAATGCCAGTCTGTTAAAATTCGGCTTTCTTTAACTGATCATTGCAGCAGGAAGCTGCCTTGAGTTCTCTTATAGTCTTGAAGCTGTAAAGGTTAATAAGGCTTTATTTAACTTTTGCTTTTTGCTGTATCAAGCCTGTACTGTATCCATTATTTGTCTTTGTAGTTTGGTTCATTATAAAGCTGCAGTATCACCTTTGACCAGAACTGTTCAACATGTATTCTTTTATCTTCTTTTGTTTTTTTCTACTATACATTTTCTTGGAATTTTTATTTGCAGTGAAGTGGTAGCTGCAGTATGTGATGTTACATGATGTTAACACTATTGCTACAGCTTTTTAATATAATAATAACTTAACATTGTAATATAATGATATACTTTAATATATGTTTCTGTAAATGTGCATACCATTACTTACTGAAGTAGTATTAACTACTGACAGACATGGGTCTTACTTCTGTGGGTGGAACTGGCTTCTGATATGAAGGTGCCCTGATTTGTTTAATGAGATTTTATACATCTTACAAATGTATAAGGAATATTCTGGTTTACAATAAAATGTAAAGTTTTTAAGGTACTAAATTACCTTTGAGGTTTTTATAACCTATAAATAAAAGAAATGTCATATACTGTAGATATGTGGTGCTACAACCCATGAATTCTAAATAATTTGTAGAAGTTACTTCACCTCTGCCAAGGCCACAGCCAGACACTCTATTGGAATGTAGATCCAAGTAGAGAAAGGTCGGCACCCAGATGTTCAATGCACGTAAAACCTTCTTTATTGTAAACCCATAGGGACAAAGGCATTCAATACACAAAAAAGCTGATGCATTTCTGCCCTTAGTCATAGCAAACTACTAAAGGGTAACAGCATTGTAAATAATTTCTCTCTTGATTCACAAGGAGGGCAGGGTCAAAAATTACCCCTTTCACACAATACACCCTCCAATGAAGATTTCAGAGGAATAGAAATAAAAACCAGTTAAAATATTGCAACAATCATGAGAAGAATAAAAATACATAAAAGTATAAACAAATAACAGACCAGAGATAATATTGGAAAAGGGAATTAGTGGAGATGCAGATCTTTGTCCCACCTAGGGTTTAACGGACTCTAGTCTGCAATTTAAATATCCACTTAGCCTCCTTTTAACAACATAACTGATTCCATAATTAATGTTTGTTTCTAATCTGCTCACCAGTAGCCAAGGACATTCAGATAAGAATACCTGCATGTTTTCATGCCACATGAAAAAGAACCAGATTGGACAACCAAGTAGGTCAAACTTGTTCAGAAGACCTGAAAAGACTGGGAGAGAGAAGAGTAGCTAGAGTGGGTGCACGATGGCTGGAAAATCTACACCCCCTTTGCAAAACCAAAAACAGCTGCTTGTCTGAATATAAAATTGGGAAGCTTTTTCTTATCATATTAACAACTTGATGTTCCCTAGAACAAGTAGTCACAGTATGTCCAGAGTAACCCAAAAAAAGTTTGGTGCCCAGCACATAGTTTGAGCTTATGAAAGAATGGTACCAGTATCCTTAATATAGCCTGGTAAGTGGAAAACCAGTGGTTGGAGGTGGATATCTACCTATTCTCTCAAATGCTCTAAAAGTGAACCAATGCCGGCCACATTCAGGTGACCCTGTAAAGAGTTGCCCGATTAGTGAATCGTAAACAAGTGATGAAAAATTGGGGTCACTGGATCTTCTACAAACAAATAATCTGTCTTAAAACCCCAGAAGTTGTACCTCTATTAAGTAAATATGCTAAAACCAATTATAAATAATATTTGCCTGTATTTGCTCTAAAGTTAGTCTTATACAAAGGTCAGAAAAATGGAAAATTGTTGAAGAACTCAAATTAAAGGATAAATCAGTATCTGAGCAGTGGCGGTCCATCCATTAGGGGTGCACGGGCGCTGCCCCCCCTATCCATGTGTCCGGCCCCCTGATCTACATACAGTGTGTCGGACCATGGCATCCAAAGGGGGGAAGTGTATTTTTGAAGTACATGATTAGAGCTAGAGGCTCTAATAGGCTTCAAAAAAAGGTGAGATTGGGTACCCCAAAAAAGGGTGGGAGATCCCACCAAGTTGTGTGATTATAGCAAATTAATATTCGCTATTTTCACACTAAATCTCCTCTCCGCCAATCAGGAAGCAGGTCGTGAGACAGGTGATCCTATTGGACACCTAGCTTCTAGGAGGAGGAGAGAGAAGATGCACAGCGGAAGGGATGGAGTAAGCTGCTCGATGAGAGGACACCAGAGCCGCTGCCCGCAGCCCGCCACCCACCATGCTGGATGACACCAGAGCCACTGCCCGCAGTCCGCCACCTGCCACCTTGATGGGGTAAGTGCTGGACTATCCAGCAGAGGGGGGTGGTGGTAGTGCCGCACCACCAGCCGCCTGGGGGGGTAGTGCCACACCGCCGGGGGGAGGGGTGAAATGCCATGCCTCTGGCTACCAGGAGGAGTGGTTGTTTGCTGCCCCCCCAAAAAAAAAACACCAGGTGCCACTGTATCTAAGACAGAGTTCTCATTCTCCCCCACCACTGAAATGTTTACACAAAAGTTTTCTAACAAATCTGGTAATATCTAACAATGATGAAAAAGATAGGCTAAAGAATAGCAAAGATAACTCATGCTGTGTCAAGGTAACATCTGACAAGTTAACTACCATGTGTGTGGAAATAGGAAATTTTTGTTGCAAATACCTTCTGATGAAATTATCTTCTCCATCTCCCCTCTCTGTGTTTCTTCTTATTACATCTTTCTTTTTCTTGTTGCCCTTTTAACTTGATAGATGACAATAGCCGAGTAGGTTTATTGTTTATGTAATTTCCCCACTATCACCTTCATGGGAGAAGGCAGAAGAAACAGAGATTCTGGATGTGGAAGAGATTCTTAAATCCCTTTACTTAGTTTGTCCCCCTTTATTCCTCTTTTTCAAAATAGAGTGCAGGGTTCTTGAATGACTCACATTTTTTTTGCCCCATTCAAATGCTACATTGTTTTGGTAGTCCTGTATGTCCCAGAGAAATTTAGACCTTTCGATCTCCATAGTCTGCCCTTCTAAATCATTCACAGTCTTTTGTAACTTAGTATTGAATTCTCAGCTGTCACTTTAATATCAGCTGTCACTTTCTCCAAGCTTTGTTCTTCATGTCAGATTATAAGCCACATCAGTTCAAAAGAACAGTTAGATAAGATTCCACTTCTGAATAAAATCTTCTGAATAAACAGTTGTAGGAATTTTTTTAAATTTGTAAACCTTGTGGAATTATTTTTTCTGTTAAGTTTTGTTGAAGTCCCACCATATAGTTACTCCTGTCTTTATAGCCTTTAGCAACTTAAAATATTCCATCTTGCAAGCAGAATTATTTATTTTGTCACTTGTATAAAGTGTGAAGATTTTGGTTGTTCTCGGTGCTGGATTTAGATCTTTGGGGGCCCGGGGCACTTTAAGTTCGGGGGACCCTCAACATAGAAATGAAATTATAGGTCAAATAAAAGAATGAACTGAAATGAATGATAAACCACATGTGTTCTAAAAACAATATTACTTAGGTTCCAAAGAAGATACTTGTCTGATTTTTTCTTTTCCTAATTGTATTGACTAAAAATACACATTACACAGGTAATTGGAACTGGCAACTCATACAGCACAGTTATGCATTACACTACAATATTTACAAAATGTATTTCTTCCTGCACTTAGCATTTGCAAAATGTTTAACTAATTATCAAACTATATCATCATGAGGACACTGCTCTAGTAGGCAGACAGTATGCACAGAGCACTTGGTCTTTCATGGGTCATTGTGGTACTCAGACGATTCTTTATCAGTGCCAGTTTGCTGAACAACCTTTCTCTTGAACAACTAGTGACTATCATGGTCAAATATAAGAAAAATAAGCGCTACATAAACACTTGGAAAGGTATCAGCAAGTCCTTCATCATGTAATAAAACTGCCTTTTGAGATGGAGATGGTGTAATTAAACTAGCTACACTGACTTGATAATCAAACAATGTGTAATCATCCATCTGAAGGAAAGGAATTGCCAATGACATTTCCTCTGAAGTACTGAGACTGAGGACTGAGAAAATAAAATATATTTATTCTAACCTAAGGAGTACAGTTTATGCCAGGGGTCTCCAAGCTATGGCCCACTAGTTGTTCAGGAACTACAATTCCCATCATGCCTAGTAATGTCTGTGAATGTCAGCTGGAGAGCCATAGTTTGGAGAGCCCTGGCTTGATAGTTAACAACATATGGTATTCCTGAGATGGGAAAGCGAACATCATTGAGTGCAGCTTCCTGCAAAATCTTTCTGAGCATTATGTCAAGTCCCCTCTCTTTCTGCTTTTTGATGGCATTGACAGGTGAACAGGACGTGGCATGTACGGATCCACAGGCTGAAAGGTTCAGGAAATGGAATATCACTCATGGGAAGTCTGGTCAAAGGATTCAGGACATGGAACAAAAACCCCACTGAAAAGGAGTTGACTTCACTACTGCACTCGGTGCACGACAAGTAAGCAAGGTCCTCTACTCTCTGTGAATTTCATCCCACACTCTGCTATGTCATTCTGGTCAAATTCCGATCCAGGGCTACGCCTGCCCCAAATTTGTCCAATTTTGTAATTTCACGTAAAGCTTGCTAACAAAGTTTTACCCTATTTCAGATTGTGGAGTGTCAAATTCGCCCATTGATCCAATCAGACGGGGGAGGGTGGTTCTCTCATGTTTCTCCCTGAGATAAATCAATGTTGTTCATTAACTTCACTGCCACATGATGGGGTCAGGGCTGTTGCCTGGCACTTTCCAACATTTTTTGAACTTTTCCCTTGTCCCACCCACTTGTCTCTCGTAAACAAGGCAATAAATTCCATGACACAGTAATGTTAAAGCGATTATCTCGAAAAGTAAAATAATATGAGAAGTTGAAATGTCAGGCCCCTTTCACACTGACGGGCTGTCAATTATTCAAGCAGACCCAATAGGATCATCCATTGCTCTCTATGGAGTGGCAGATGTCACCAGACATGTGTCTGTTGACACCCGTCGACATCCAAACCTGTCCACTAAAAACAGATGGATGGGGATTTCACATCCATTCTTTCAGATCGGATGGCAGTTGGATGGAAATGGACAGGCGGTCCTTTTCCATCTGACAGCTCATAAAGGACAGCTGGCTGTGTCTGTCTCTGCACCGCATCAGCAGAGCAGACATGGACCTGTCATCCTCCTGCTCAGCAGGGATCAGTGGACAGATCCCCTGCTGAGCAGACGGATCCACTGCCAGTGAGAAAGGGGCCTTTAACATCTTGCAACATTTTGCAACAATCATGACAGCAATAAAAATACATAAAACCATAAAAAAATAATCCTAACCCCAAATGCAAAGTGTAGCAAATAGGACTAGTGTATCAAAGAGGGGAAACAAGGATGTACCAGATATTATATTGAAAAAGAGAATTAGTGGAGATGCAGATCTATGCCTAACCTAAGGTTTTAACCCATGTGGGACTTCAAATATCCACTTAGCCTTCTTCTCCAACAATTTTTCATGATGTTCTCCTTTAAGAGCCATGATTACTTAAAATGCTTAGAGCCATTAGAAATACATTTTTCATTTGGGTTGCTGAATTCCCCAGATTCAAATTCTAAAAGACCAACTGGTATATGCAACATCATTTTTTATGTTATGTTAATGACAACTAATTTAAACTTCATTTTACCAATGGATGCCATCCATTTGAGATTGATTTTTTGGATATTACCTTGCAGGGAAATGTGGACACTGGTGAGGTGACCACTCCTACTTACCTCAGGTAATGGCACCTTATTTGCCACTAGTAGTCACCCCTCCCACACCATCAGATCATTACCATTTGGGAAATTTATACATGCCTGCAAAAATTGCTCTACTGAGCATGCATTCCTATGGAATGCGATACCATCAAAGTTTTCCAGATTGGATTATAAAGAGAGGAGGATGTACAAAGACCCGGGGCGAGTTTTAGACAATCATTTTTGTAAAGTGTAAGGCAACAGGACAGCAACAATTAGGAAATATGTCTCATGAACAAACACATGCAATCTGGGCAGAGTCAGGCTGCACACAGACTGCAAAACATCAGCAACATTTTAAACCCCATCCCTCCCACCACCACAAAATTTTCAAGATACACAGCATTTTTTTACCTACAGTACATTTAGTAAGGATTTATATTTACTTTAAGAGACCTGCAGGTACCTTCAAGCCCTATTCTATTCTGGCTTTATGCACTGCATTTCCCTTGCTTTCCCTATCACAGCTATAAACATTGTCAATATTGGTGCTGGCAACCCATCCTTTTATGGTGGGGGTGTTGTCTTATCCAAAAGTTCCCTTATTGGACCTTTGTAGGCCAGCTGACCGAAATTGAAAGGCCAGCAAGTGCATTATGGGTAGTTGGTTAATTTGGCAGTGAAACCCTGCATTAGTTTTGTGGGTCTGCAAACAAACAGGCTTGGACCCATGTTAGATTTGAATACAAACCTCATCCCTATCGACTTGTCACACATGAATGACCTCTATCGATTCCGGGACGTTACGTTATTACTTTTATTGTCAGTATCGTTACTTTTACTGAAGAGTAGTAAATAAAATTTATTTATTTAACTAAGTAACTGGAAGTTTACATACATTCTAACCCGAATACTAATTAACCTCTATCCCTACTCCAAACATAAGTTTAGATTGTACCCAGGTTCGGACAAACAAACGTCTGGGTGTTTTGATTACGTCCCAAAGTGACGGTTTAATTGGTTGATGGGTATTAC